>CM024268.1:28809074-29409074 GCA_013621005.1 Aeschynomene evenia
GAGACTATCAGCCTCTGCAGACAATTACAGAGGACGCTGTGGTTGCAACAGATGCTGAGCCAGGAGTGGCACCTCCAGCACTCAGAACCTATACAAGACGAGTCCCTAAGGATGAATGGACTCAAGAAATGAAGGAGAAGATACAACTCAACTTCAAAGCCAAGTACATTTCTCCTCTGTGCTTTACCCAAGGAAGAATATGACAAAATTGTGTCATGTGATACTGCACAAGAAATCTGGGAGAGATTACACATGTTGCATGAAGGAAATGATGAAGTCAAGGAAACCAAGATATCAATGCTCGTACATAAGTACGAGTCCTTCTGCATGCAACCTGAGGAAACCATTGACAACATGTCAATAAGGTTTCTCCACATCATAAATCAGCTAAAGGTCTTGGGAAAGACCTACTCCAACGCTGAGATGGTGAGGAAAATTTCAGAAGCCTCTCTGCCAAGTGGCGCCCAAAGGTGACAGCGATCCAAGAAGCAAAGGATCTAAATCAGCTAGGTTTAGATGTATTGTTTGGCTCACTCAGAACTCATGAGATTGAGCTTGAAGGACTGCTTGGAGGACCATCTTCATCCTCAAGACCTCAGAAAGCTCTGGCTCTGAAAAGTCAGATCAAAAAGACTTCAAAAGCCCTAAAGGCTGAAGAATATCTGAGTCTGAAAATGATCAAAACTCAGAATCCGATGAAGATGACATCTCTCTTTTAGTAAGGAAAATGAAGAAAGCTTGGAAGAGAAGACCAAGCAAAGACAAAGAGATCACCCCCAGAAAAGGAAAGTCAAAGCCTTCTGATGCCACATGTTTTGGATGTGGAGAAAAGGGCCACTTCAGAACGGAGTGCCCTCAGACAAAGGAAAGAAGAAGTTCATTCCCAAGAAGAAAAGAAGGCAATGGCTGCTACATGGAGTGACTCAGAAGAGGAAGGCTCTGAGTCAGCAAGTGAAGAGGAAGCTAATGTTTGCTTCATGGCCGGTACTGACTATAATCTGGAAACAGAATCTGAGTCAGAAGAGGTACCAAACTCTCCTCCTCTCTCATACTCATACAATGAGATCTCAGAACTCTATGAAGAGCTTCTGAGAGACTCAAACGAATTAGCTAACAATTTCAGCAAACTAAGAAAGTCTTTCAAACACTTAGAAGCTGAAAATGCTAGACTAATTCAAGAAGTAGAGAACCTAAGGCTTGAAAGAGATGACTTTAAAAATAGATATCTTGAAGGTCACAACCTCTATCAAGCTTTAGAAACAATGTCTTCTGTAACTGTTGAAAAAGCCGAACTGGCTTTGATAGAATTACAAAAGACAAATGAGCTTCTCACTTCTGACTTAGTTAAGATGGTCAAGGGTGAAAAAATGATGACACTCTTGCTTGGTGGTCAAAGACCTTACAAGGACAAGAGTGGACTTGGTTATGAAGAAATCTTCGAACCAAATGATATTGATCCATCCTTAACTAAATCACCTCGCACATGCATCGCATGTTTTAAAAATGGCCATGGTTTTGAAAAATGCCCTATGTTGGAAAAAGGAAAAATCTCTAAGCCTCAGAAGGCTCAAAAGAAAACTCAGAAGGCAAAGCCTTCTAAGAAGACTAGCCCCTCTCAAAAGGGTAAAACTTCTCAGAAAGCAAGTGCCTCTGAAAAGGGCAAACAAAAGGCCTCTGACTCTCAAAACCATGACCCCTCTAAGAAAAGAAGGCAAAAGCCCAAGAAAGCTAACAAGCAAGGACCCAACAAAGAATGGGTACCTAAATTTGTTAACTTTGTGACTGCAGGTACATCATCAAGCGCTGCTCCACCACCACGATGAGCAGTGGTACCTTGACAGTGGCTGCTCAAGGCACATGACTGGAAACAAGCACTGGTTCAGAAGCCTCAAGCCCAAAAAGGGCGGAACAGTGCGATTCGGTGATGGAGCTAAGGGAAGAGTCACTGCAATTGGAGATGTTGGTAAGGATTCATCTCACCAAATCTCAGATGTACTTTTGGTCGACGGCTTAACTCACAATCTATTAAGCATTAGTCAATTTTGTGACAAAGGCTTAAAGGTTGAGTTCTATGCCAAGTACTGTCATGTGATTAATCTCACAAATGACAAGATCGTTCTGAAAGGAAAACGTGTTGGTAACATCTATGTTATCCATCTGGATGATCTAAAGGATCAAAATGTGGAATGCCTTGTCTCTGTCCAAGAAGACAAATGGCTATGGCATAAGAAACTTGGTCATGCCCATATGAGACTTCTTTCTGAACTCTCTCAGAAAGGACTTGTAAAGGGCCTTCCCGGAATTAAGTATCAGAAGGACGCAACCTGCGACTTCTGTGAAAAAGGGAAACAGACCAAGGCTTCCTTTCCCAGTAAAAGTGGTATTTCTACTCAGAAACCACTGGAACTGCTCCACATGGATCTCTTCGGACCAACCAGAACCGCTTCCCTTTCTGGAAAACGGTATGGTCTTGTCATAGTGGATGATTACTCCAGATTCACTTGGGTTTTCTTTCTAGCTTCTAAGGAAGAAACTTTTGAGAAGTTCAAAGCATTTGCGAAAAGAGTTTCAACTGAAAAGGATTCGCACATTCATGCCATTAGATCAGATCATGGTGGTGAATTTGAGAATCATGCTTTTGAAAAGCTTTGTGAAAATCTGGGCATTGCTCACGAATTCTCATCTCCCAGAACTCCTCAACAAAATGGAGTAGCTGAGAGAAAGAATCGAAGCCTTCAAGAGATGGCAAGAACAATGCTCTTAGAAAGTGGACTTTCAAAAGGTTTCTGGGCTGAAGCAGTTAGTACTTCATGCTACATTCAGAATCGAGTCTTTCTGAGACCAATTCTGAAAAAGACACCTTACGAGCTATGGAAGAATAAAATACCAAACATTTCCTCTTTCCATATATTTGGTTCTTCTTGTTTTATTCTCAACACAAAGGACAAACTCTCTAAGTTTGATCCTAAGTCCAATGATGGATACTTCCTAGGATACTCCTCAGTCTCTAAAGCTTACAGAGTATATAACAAAAGGAGTAAATGTGTTGAAGAGACAATCCATATTAAGTTCAAAGAACTTAGTAAGGACATGTCTCAGAAAGACGCAGACTTAGAAGATGAGTTTGAAAAACTCAACATCACTTCTGAGAAAGCCAAAAAGAAAATTCTTATAGATGATGAGACTGACTTCCAACCCGTGGAACAACCATCTCCATCTAAAGAAAAATCCAGTAGCATCATCGAAGCTCCAGAACCTAGAGAATCTACTTCTCCAAATGAAATGGAATTTAGATTCTCAGAAGGTCAAGCCTCTGATGACTCAGAAAGAGAACCTTTTGTGTCTCCTTCTCAGAACCCTACTCCTAAAGGGATTAGAGGTTCAAGAGACTTGAAGAACGTCTCTCAGAATGAAGTCTTGGGTGATCCAGAACGTGGCGTAAGAACCAGAAGGAACTATACAAATCTTGTTATGGTTTCTGAACTTGAACCAGACTCCATAGAAGAGGCGTTAGATGATCCTAGCTGGGTAAATGCCATGAAGGATGAACTTGACCAATTCGAGAGAAATCAGGTTTGGAAACTAACTCAGAAGCCCAAAGGCAAAAGCGTCATTGGGACCAAATGGGTGTTTCAAAACAAACTTGATGAAAACGGTCAAGTCGTGAGAAACAAGGCCAGATTGGTTGCTCAAGGGTACAACCAACAAGAAGGGATAGACTACGATGAAACCTTCGCTCCAGTCGCAAGATTGGAAGCAATCAGAATGTTGCTAGCTTTTGCTGCACACAAAGGTTTCAAACTCTATCAGATGGACGTTAAGTCTGCCTTCTTGAATGGATACCTTTCTGGGGAAGTTTATGTAAAACAACCCCCTGGTTTTGTGAATGATGCATCCCCGAATCATGTATTTAAGCTTACAAAGGCTCTCTATGGTCTGAAACAAGCTCCAAGAGCTTGGTACGATAGATTGAGCTCTTTCCTACTTAAAAACGGATTCTCAAGAGGGAAAGTGGACACAACTCTCTTTACACTCTCAGAAGACTCTGGCTTCTTGGTTGTCCAGATTTATGTTGATGACATAATATTTGGCGCAACCAATGAATGCCTTTGCAAAGAATTCTCCAAGCTTATGCAAGGTGAATTCGAGATGAGCATGATGGGAGAATTAAAATTCTTCCTAGGATTGCAAATCAAGCAAGAGTCAGAAGGGACAGTTATCCACCAAGAGAAGTATACCAAAGAACTTCTGAGGAAGTTTCTAATGGATAAGGCCAAACCCATGAGCACTCCCATGCATCCCTCTCAAGTAATTGACTTGGATGAAGATGGTGAGAAAGTCTCAGAAAGCAACTATCGAGGGATGATTGGCTCACTTCTCTACTTAACTGCCTCCAGACCAGATATCCAACTCAGTGTTGGGATTTGTGCTAGATTCCAGTCTAAGCCTAAGCAATCACATTTAACTGCAGTTAAACGAATTTTACGATATTTAAGTGGAACTACTAATCTTGGTCTTTGGTACGAGAAAGGTTGTTCTTCTGATGTTGTAGGATATTGTGATGCTGACTACGCTGGAGATAGGATCGATCGCAAAAGCACAAGTGGCTGCTGCTGCTTCTTTGGAAAATGCTTGATCACTTGGTCTTGCAAGAAGCAAAATACGATCGCCTTATCAACTGCTGAAGCTGAGTATGTGTCTGCTGCGAACTGCTGTTCTCAGATGCTATGGATTAAGAATCAGCTACTTGATTATCAGTTAAGGTACACCAAAATTCCTATCCTTTGTGATAATACAAGTGCTATCAACTTAGCTAAGAATCCTATTCAGCATTCTAGATCCAAGCACATTGATATAAAACATCATTTTATTCGAGATCATGTGCAAAAAGGCGACATTGAACTCAAATTTGTGAATACTAAGGATCAAATCTCAGATATATTTACAAAGCCTTTACCCGAGGATCGTTTCAATATTCTGAAAGGACTTCTTAATCTAAGACGTTTCTAAGTACTTTGAAATTAAAAAACTTTTTCTTAGAAACCCCCCCTTAGTCCTAGTTTAGACTCTGAGACAAACAATAGAACTAAGCTTCTGAGCTTGAAGTAGGAAAACACAGAAAACTCTATCTGAGAAAATTTGTTCTCAGAAGACTCATCCCTCAGAAAGGAGATCTTCTGAAACATTTCTCAGAAGGAGCGTTTCTCAGAAGGACAACCTCTCTCAGAAAGGTACCTTCCGAGAAACAAGTTACCAACGGTAACTTTTGGATAAGCGTAAGAAACGGCTAGTTACAAGCCATTTCTATAAATACTCATGGCATTGTTCCATTTGAGCACTTTGTGCTTAAAACTTACCAAAACTCTGCCAAATCCTCTCCTCGCTTTCCAATCTTCATCTGTTTCATCTCCATCCTCTCACTCTCTCCGCTATCTCTACTCTCTGTTCTTCTCTATCTCTTCTCAAGACTTAAACCTTTCTTCCAAATGGCCTTCTCTGGAGAGATCAAGGGCTTAATGAGAAACAATCTCAATGAAATATCCGAAGATATTCTCTACGACAATGAGGAGATGCAGTCCCTATTCCACAAGACTTATCTTCCAAGAAATCTTGCTATGGGAAGGGTACTACCTCTCAACGTATACAATCAAGTGGATGAACTTCAATTCACCTTCCTCAAGCAACCTGGATGGCCAGCCATGATGAGCTCCGAGGACGTGTGCTACCCAAATGTGGTGAGAGAATTCTATTCGCAAATAGAAAGGTTCACCAACAAAGGGGTCAAGAGCACGATTGCTGATCAGCCAATCCGCTTCTCCTCCTCTGACATCAACAAAATTTTCAAGACCTTGAATGGAGGTGCAGTCATCGCCGACGACCCATAATGGGTCAAGGAGGTTGATGACTCAGAAGAAGAAGTGGTGACACTTCTGACTGGAAGCAACAGTCTACCGCTCAAGGGCGTAAAGGTGCCTCATCTTACACAAGAGGCCAGAATCATCTTCTCAGTTATCCAACATACCCTTCTCCCTCGAATTGGAGACATGGGGAATGTCACCACCATGGACGCATGTCTACTCTATCATCTGCTGAAGAAAGAGAGGACTGATTTTGGGAGGATGATGCTAAACTACATGATGCACCAAGCACATCCTAAAAGAGCGCTTACAAGTCTACCCTATGGGAGTCTTTTGACCAAAATCTTAAATCACTTCTCCTTCCCCCTTGAAGACTATGAATATGTCTTCAACCACAGCAAATTCACCATGGTCACCTTCAACAACATCAAGAAGAAAAAGGTGCCAGAGACAGGGGCACCTAAGAAGAAGGAGGAAGCAAAGCCTTACAAGGGAGCTGTTAGCACCAAACAGCCCTCTAAGGCTGAGAAAGGAAAGGAAAAGGCTTCTGACCCCTCAGAAAGGAAGAAGAAGCAGCCAAAGGTGACTCACCCCTCTCCAACAAGGGTGACAAGGAGTATGGTTTCTGAGGAAGCTCAGAAGACTCCTCAGAAGGAACCTGAGGTTGTTGAGGCTGCTGAAGACTCAGAAGAAACAACGTCTGAGCAACCCATGACCAGAAAGAGGAAAGCACCTCCAACTCTCCAAGTCCCAGACGTGCCACCAGAAGGGAAAAAGAAACGTGGTCGTTTGGTAAAAGCTTACTCTAACACTCCACCTTCCTTTCTTAAATCTTCTTCTACTTCAATTCCTGTTTCAGATTCTGTTGCTGGTTTTAAACCCACCAAATTTAAAACTAAACTCCTGCATTCCTTGAATTATCAGGGAAAGTCTCACAAAGGAGTGGGGATAAAAACCACTAAGAAACAGAGCCCGCCGAAGTCGACGGGTAAAGAAATTGTAGCAGTTGCTGCTACTGCTGCCACCACCGCTACTGCTATTGCTGCTGTTGTTGAAGAAGAAGCAGAAGCTTCTCATCACTCCTCCCCATCTGGGAATGTCTCCCCTACCAGAGAAGACATTTAGGGGCACGGAGGAAATGTTGTTGATTCCTCTTCTGAGGAAGAAGATACGGCCAGCTTCCGCATTGAGCATCGCACTCCAGATGCTGGAAGCTCCAAGAAAGAGCCCCAGAAGAAGCCATCTGAGGTTTCTATGGTGGAACTGTCTGAGGCAACCACAACTGAGGCTGCTATTGTGAATGCTGAGTCATTGGCTCAGACGATGCTTGAGGTCCAGAAGGAACTGGATCAACCTTCTGAGACTCCAGAAGCTGCTCAGATGCAACCAGAACAACAACTACAGCATGAGGAAACCTTACTTGAACCAACTTCTGAGGTTGGTCCTATCTCTTCTGAGATCCCTTCGGAACATGAGGAAACTCATGTCTCAACACATGAAGTAGTGCCAGGGACCACCAGCACTGGGCTCAGCTCAGAGGTGGGCGCTGACGCTACCATGGCTGCCGGAGTTGCAGCAGTTGAGGCATTTGTTGCCCACAGTTCCTTGGAAGGAACTCTATCTGAGAAGGACTCTCAGAAGGAACCAGAGGTTCCTCCTCTAGATATAACAGAGGTTCCTCCTACATCCTTTGATCAACAAGGTCCCACCTTCTCGATTACGGACTCAATGATTGGTTCCGGCTTTCAGCTGGGAAGGATGGTAGTCACCCCACCCTCTGTGCAATTTCGACCTTTCCTTGGTCGAACTGAGAAGTTGAAAGGCAGTGAAGCCATCCATAGTCAGATCTCAACTTTCAGCCTCTCCGAAGATGCTCAGACTTCTGGTGCTATGGAGCAACCATCAGCTAGGCAACCTTATGATCTAGACCTTGCTCTAGTTTCTAAGGACACTCAAAGGCAGCCTTCCATTGAACTTGCTGCTATTGAAGGCAAAGCTGTCCAAGAAGAAAAACTTCCTGAATATCAAAAGAGGGATATCATCGATGAAGTACTTGAGGCTGAAGTCTCTCGTCCTCCTTCATCTCAACCCTCATCTTCTCAACAGCCTTCCACTGCCTCTGAACTACCTCCAGAATGCGCTCCGAATGCGACTCAGAGCGAGATTCTCATGGAGATATGCCAGCTGCTACGCTACATTGCCAGAAGACAGTAGTTCTAAGTCAATGATGGAGTTTATGTCTTAGCCACCCTTTTTGATGTAACAAAGAGGGAGTAGATAAAATGATAAAATTTTTTGTACATTGGCTATCGTAAACACTAGGCTAGAACTTAGGGGGAGCAACAACTTAGGGGGAGCCAAATATTTTGTATCTCTACAAAACCATCAATGAAAAATCATTATTTTGGCATCTCATGTTTTACTTAATTTTATGCTTATTTTTTATTATTTGGCACCTCTTGATTTACTTAGCCTGGTATTTCTGAATTTGATACATATACTCATCATGAAATACACACTATGTAATTGATAATCTCAAACAGTGATCACTCATTGAATACTTTAACTGTTGATTATCACAGCCTTCTAAGAAAATAACTAAGCCTTCTCTCAGAAAGCTAAGATAGTTTCTAAGAAAGCAAAAGTGCATTCTGAATAAGTTGAGAACTTACTCAGAAACACTTCTGAACTTAAGCAAAATTATTATCTTAAGACTTAAGTTGTTATCATCAAAAAGGGGGAGATTGTAAGCTCCAGAACCCTTCTGAGAGAATTAAGCATAATTCTCTAAGAGTTATGAAAGTTTTAATGATAACAAGGTAAGCCATAAGTATAAAAATTTTACTTAAGGTTTTGCTAATATGTGCGCTAAGTGTCTCAGAAAGCTTTAAATTATTGCAATACCATGAGCAAAGGCCAAGACAAAACATCAAGTAACCTCGAGATCAATTGATAAAATCATAGCGCCAAAGATATCAGAAAGGATGTCTCAGAAGCGCAGAAGGTGAAAACATGTTTCTGAGGAAAGAACACTGTCGCCTCAGAAGGGTCTCAGAAGACCTTGCGACTTGTAGTTCTCAGAAGGGTCTTCCCTCAGAAGGTTCGCCTCAGAAGTCCATACAACTCTCAGAAAGTTGGACTCAGAAGCAACCAAGTGTCTGGACTCAAGGGATCGCAAGCAATCTCAAAAAGCTCACTACAACTAGCCAGGGAAGTGGGAACACGCGCACTGTGCAGTTCTGAAAAGTTCCTCATTTTGCGCTGACTGTAGCAGGGAGCCGTTCTGAAAAGGACACAGCCACATAAGCAAAGTGAAAGCTTCTAATTTCGCGGCTCTTTGATGCCTATATATATGAGTTCAATTCCAGAGCAATGTAACGAAACTCTTGCGCAAAAAACTCTTGATTAAACGTGCAAAAACTCTGTTGAATTGAAAATCATTTTGCGAAAACTTAGAACTTTCTCAGAAAGACAATTTTTACAAAATTTTTCTTCTGACTTTGCAAAATCTTCTAGTTCTGTATTGATGTAAATTCTTACATTTGTAAGTTAAATCTAGAAGTCTACTAAGGGTCAAATTAAGTTTGTAACTTAATCTTAGTAGTTGGTTTTCGAAGCAAAAACAACTTTCCGAAAAACGCTAAGTCCTTCGTTGTTTGAAGGCAGTTTTAAGTCCTCTGGTGTTTGAGGCAAAAGTTCAAAGTCCTTAAGTGTTTAAGGCAAGGAAGTCCTCTAGTGTTGGAGGCAAGGAAGTCCTCTAGTGTTGGAGGCAAGGAAGTCCTTAATTGTTTAAGGCAAGGAAGTCCTCTAGTGTGAGGCAAGGAAATCCACTTCGGGTTGTGAAGTGGTGGAAGTCCTTTACTTGGTAAAGGCAGTGTTGTCTGGGAAGGAACATCAAGAAAAATATCTAAGAACTCTCAACTGAAGGTTGAGGACTGGAGTAGGTTGGTTATAACCGAACCAGTATAAAATTCTTTGTGTTAAGCTTTTCTCCCTTGCTCTTTACTGGCATAAATCTTTGAGAAAAACTTTAGCAAGAATCTAATTAAGAGGTCTCGTGAAAACCTTATTGATCTAAACCAGAAAGCTGTTAAGAAACTCAAACCTTAAGTCATTCTCTTAAAATTCCTCAGAAAGGAACTTTCTCAGAAAGACTAAGTTCTCAGAAACTTAATCTTCTCAGAAAGCAATTTCCGCTGCTTACTCTCAATCCTACCTTCTGAGTAAAAACAGCTTTCTAAGTAAAAGTTTTAAGAAGCAATTTTTAAAACTTGCACGATTCAACCCCCCCTTCTCGTGCACACATACACTTTCAAATAGTTCCTTTGTGCTTAGGTCTATCTATCTAGTTTTCAGTCCTCTGGCTCTTGTATGCACTCTGGTGCTGGCACTCTGATAATTTTAGGATTTACTTTTCCAGAGCTCTCAGTTCTCCGTTCACCGTGTTTGTTTTGGGCACTCTTTATTCCTAGTTTATACATACTGTTCTGAGCTCCCGTTTTAATTCATTGTCTTTACTCTTCCTTATTTTCAGTTGTTGCTTTTACATTAAACCTTGTTTTCAGGGAGAGTTCACCTTGAATCTCTCCCTCGTTTTCTTTAATATAAAGTTTTTATTCAGCAATCTCTTTACTTTCTAAGTTCGTTTCAATTCAAGTTTTTAATCCTGTTCTCTTTACATTCGAGTCACTTTTAATTCATGCCAATTTACTTATTTTGCACTTGCACTTAATTTCTTTATTTTAATCGCCTTTACTTTTCCCAATTTAATTTCCTTGCAAACCAAACTCAAAACCCCCCTTTTTACTTATTGCTAAGTTTGAGTCAACAATTGTCACACAGATTCCTTGAGAGACGACCTGAGTCAGTCTTACTACTTGCTACCAAGCTCGTATTGAGATTAATTCAGCAACAAACCGTTTTTCAAACCAACCCTTTTCTAAATTGCTCCAGAGTACCGGGGAAATAACGACGCTCCGGTGCTCTGTCAATGTGATCAAGACTCTAATCTCACGGAAAGTTCTCAACAAACTCAGAATATTCCCAAGCAAACATTGGAAGTTGTGCTCTATGCAAGCTCTGAAAAGTTCCAAGATTAACGCTGACAGTGCAGGGAGCCATTCTGAACCAGAACTGAAGCCACATCAACACCAAAATGTCTTCAAACTTCAGCTGATTCACTCTCTATAAATAGTAGAAGAATGCTCGAATCAAACAGAGGGAAACCAATTGAATCAAAGTGCTGAAACGCTACTAAATTGAAAATCTGTTTGAAACTTAGAAAAATTTCTCTCAGAAGGACTTCACTTTCTGAAAAGAAAAACTTATAAAAATCTTCTAGTCCTTTACTGTTTTATTCTTACACTTGTGTAAGTTAAATCTAGAAGTCTATCAAGTGTTTTAACTTAGTTGCGTCTAAGAAACTTGGTAGTGTTTTTAAATTAAAAATACCTCTTTGTAAAAACCTCTAAGTCCTCGGTTGTGAGGCATCTAAAGTCGTCGATTGTTTGAGGTAGTAAAGTCGTCAAGTGTGAGGCAAACAAAGTCCTTAGGGTTAAGGTAAGGAAAGTCCTCTTGTGTTTGAGGCAAAGAAATCCTCCTCGAGTTGTGAAGTGGTGAAAATCCTTTACCGGTGTAAAGGTGGTGTTACCTGAGAAGGCACTTTAAGAAAAATATCTAAGGAAATCTCAACTGAAGGTTGAGGACTGGAGTAGGCTAAGGTTGAGCCGAACCAGTATAAAATTTCTTGTGTGTTTTTTCTCTTTTCCCTTAAACATCTCATTCATTGAAAAACTTCAAGAAACAACTCTTTTAAAACTTAACCTTCTGAATCAAACTCATAACCTAAACAATCTTAACTTAAAGTGTTTTAAATTAAAACTGTAAAGTCACTTTTATTAGTCAGAAGGTTAACTCTCTCAGAAGACAAAGCTTCTCAGAAGCATTATCCTCTCAGAAAGACTTCCGCTGCTACTTAGAAGGAATCACTTCTAAGTCAAGTTTTTCTAAGAACTTGTTTTTAGAAAAGGATTTTAAAAATCCACAGCACGATTCAACCCCCCTTCTCGTGCAAACACACAACTTCAATTGGCATCAAAGCTCGGTCCTTAGGGGTTGAGCACTTAACAGTGTTAAGGAAAAGATCCAAAAGAAGATGCGTTCACAAGGAGTGTTCGTAGTTGATGGCGCATCTATCAACAGGCCTCCCATGTTCCATGCGGATGACTTTGACTATTGGCGCGATAGGATGATGCTCTTCATCAAGTACACAAGTCTGGACTTGTGGAACATTGTTGAAAATGGAGATTGTGAGCCTGTAGAGCCTGTTGCGGATCCCAACGCTCAAACTCCAGCAAGAGCTCCTCCGGGAGTACCTCCACCAACTCAAAGAACGTTCATCAGACGGATTCCTGAGAATAGATGGACTCAGGAGATTAAGGACATAATTCATATGAACTTCTAAGCAAAGTACATACTCCTATATGCTTTGCCAAAGGCGGAATATGACAAGAATTTATCCTGTGATACTGCAAGGCAGATTTGGGAAAGGCTGCACATGCTTCATGAAGGAAACGATCAAGTAAAAGAAAAAAAAATTTCTATGCTAGTACACAAATATGAATCATTCAGCATGCTGCCGGATGAAACCATAGATAGCATGTCTATAAGGTTCCTTCACATCATCAACCAGCTGTAGGTTCTGGGGAGAACCTACTCAAACGTTGAGATGGTGCGAAAGATTCTCAAAAGTCTTTCTTCTAAGTGGCGACCTAAGGTAACAGTCATTCAAGAAGCCAAAGACCTGAACCAACTTGGTCTTTGATATAGCATAATTTTTATTGATTAATCCCCTTTGTATGCAGGACAATTAATCACTTTTGAGCCTAATTGACCACTTTTGCATCATATTTGGCATTTGGAACTATATGTGGAGCTTTGCGTATTTTTCCATCATTTTGTTCTTTCCACCACTGTTCTGTAATTGGCTTATAACTTGAGTTCTAGAAATTGGAATTTTGTGTTCATTGTCTTGTTGGAAAGCTTAGACAAAGATCCACAACTTTAATGCAGAACACGAAAGCTGATTCAAAGCATAAGAACTTCAAATCGGAGCTTCAAGTGGAGTCAAGCTTGCTGCAGAATTCTGGAGCAGCATTCCTTAGCAGCCAATGTTGCAGAGGCTGGAACTGGAGCTACAGATGTTGGAATCACTTGATTGTAGTGAAATTGTAAAGATAAGACACAAGGCTTCATTTCATCTTCAAAGCTCGAAAGCAATTGAGGTTACTAAGAAGCTCATTAGTGGACTCAAAGTTAATGCAACATCTGTGATAGTATTCTGGAGCAGTACTTAGTGTTTTGGCAATATCTCGAGCTACACTTGTTGGAATGAGATGATTTTTGTGGCTATGAAAAGCTGAGACATAGAGCCACAAGTTTTATTCAGAACTTGATGCCAAAAGAATTCACTAAAGGCTTCAGAAACTAGCTGCAACATTTCGGGCATAAACTACACATTGCTGATGAGTTGTCTTAGTCATGACATTTTTGTGCAAGTTCCAATTTACCCTTGTCTTATATGTTTGTAAAGGTTTAGTGCATGAGATTTTTAGTAATTTCACTTTGTTTTTATGTTTATATAAATCCCATCTCAGATTGGGGGGATTCTCTACACTTTCTTTTAGTCATTATTATTAGGTTTTTATATTAGAATTTTAGAAAGAGAAGCTCTCCCTTCTCTCTAAGTTCTCTCTACATTACTCATACAATTGGCAAGTTCAATTTAATTTCTATTTTCATTTTCATCTTTTCTATTGCTTTAATTATAGTTGAGTAGTTTCTTTGTTCTTGGTGTTGGGTAATGCTAGTATCATATTTTCTCTTGAAACCCATTAATTGTCTCTTGTTCTAGCTTCCTTATTTATAGGTTCCAAATGCAATTGATGTTGGTTTTTGTGGATTAATACTTGCTGATTTTAATTGTATATCTTGAATGCATATTTGATTTCTTGATTGGGAGATTATTATGTATTTGAGTGTTTTTGGGTGTTGTGTGAGGATTATCATTTTATGCCCATTAGCTAGGAGATTAGGAATAATTCTTGATTGAGAATTTGACTTGCATGTGTCTAAGTTGGTTTTACTTAATTGGTTTGGATTCAAATCTCTTTGGTAGAATAATTCTTATGCATTTGCAAGTTGCTTACAAGGTGTTTGATAAAATGCTTAATTGGGTTTAGGATGGGGAAAATATGGTTTGAAGCATGTCCCAACACCAAGACTCTTTTGCATTGTTATTTCCTTTTAATTTCATAGCTTTATTTACTTCTTACACAATCCCAACACTACATATACTATACATACTAGATCAATGATATAAGCCTCCTTGAGAGACAACTTGGGTTGACTAGCTATACTACTATAGTTAATCAATTCAACCCTTTTTTCTTGAGAAAACTTTTTGTTCTCCAAATTCTAAATTGATTGTTGGTTGAGAGAATTAACGAAGCTCTTAATTACAACATCAATTTTTGGCGCCGTTGCCGGGGAGGCTTAAGATTTGATCTTTGTGCATAGTTATTACTATTTTATATTAAAAAATACACAAAAACAAAATAAAAATTCTGCATTTTCTGGTTTAGTGCAGAATTTTCCTGCATTATTTTGTTTTTCATGTCTCTTACACCTTCTATGCTATCTATGGATGACTCGGATGCACCCCGACCCACCGCTAGAACGTTTTGACCCGAAAATGGAAGAACCTTAAGGAACTAAAGGCGTTCTAGAGGGTTGGTGGTGTTGAGGACATAAGAGTGTTAGGTGTAAATATGTTCTAACTCTTTTTTTTTCTTTTTTTTCTCTTTTGTTATTTTTGTTCTTTAATATTTTTCCTATTTTGAAACTAACATGGATACTAATACTTACTTTGGTGCCCAAGATTCTTGTTCTTATGGCTATCTAGGGGATGAGAATATGAAATTTGGTGAGACCCTTCAACAAGAGGTGGACCGGAAAATGGCGGAGATAATGGACATTCTTCATGAGTTAGCCACGGTACCTTCTTTGGAGTTGGATGTTTCTCATATGATGAATATGACAATGGGGTTTCCATGTGAGGTATACTACTTGTCTCTTGAGGATAATGTCAAGATAGATGAGCTTTTGGATACATGTAGAAGGATATATGATGAATTCTTTTCACTGCCACCACTATACACACAAACCTACACCTCACCACCATGCCCACTATCTAACCCACCATCATACACTCAACCATCACAACACCCAAACCCTTACCCACACCCTTCATACAATGATGCTTACCAACAACCATACTATGAGTCACCACCACCATCTTACCTTGAACAATCTTCATACACTTATCATGAGTCCACCCTATACCCATACCCAACCGAAAACCCAACCCCACCACCCATAGACCTATCTTCCTCATCTCAACCTCTTGCATCTTCTTCTAATTGTCATGAGGCGGAAGGCTCCACAATAAACCAAATCATAAAGCTTCTTATGGAGCAAAAGCAACAAAACGAAGAACTCTTGCACCAACAAGATGAAACACAAAGGATGCTTATACAATTGGAGAATGCTCAAGTCACATCCTCTAGCAACCACGAGACATCACTACCCTCATCTCCATTACCCTTATCTCATCCACAACCTTTCCCTGCACCACAATTGTCACATGCACCGCCATCACCACTCTCACCACTACCACATGAGGAGGATTATGCTCTAGAGCAATTGGATTGGAAAACTTTGAAGTCCATGGTGGAAGAGCTAGCCCGGGGAGTTGAGGAGCCTCCACCCTCTATTCCCTTGGAGGAGTGTCCACAATTTCATGAGCCTTCACCCATTGAGGTATTCTACGTTTTGGAGCCTCGTGACCCCTTGGATGGTGACATGGTAGTGGACACCGAGGAGAATTCGGATGATGATGAGATTGTTTATGAGGACCCACTGCCGCCACTTGTGAGCAGAAGGAAAGAAATCATGGAGAACTTTCATCTGTGTGTCGAAGCCACTGCCGGAGCTTCTTCATTGGAGGATTTCACCATGGGGCCATGTGAAGCGGTTTGTGTTGCGGTAGTGTCTTCCCAACCCTTACTCGAGTTCATTCCCCTTGATTCGCGGTCATTCTCCCTCTCGTGCCACGAGTACGCCTTCTTAGAGACAGATGCACAACTCCTAGCCCTTTGCGAGGAGTCAACACCTTCTCAAATTAAGTCATCTTGGGAACCAAAGTCTTTTGGTATTGTCCATGTGAAGGCTTCTTGTGAGGTTCACCATCCCTCCTCACTTGAAGTTGGTTGCTCTTGAGATGCTTGGTCAAAGAGGAGTTCTAACTCCCTAAGGAACAAATTGAGGGCCAAATTGAATGGGTCCAGAAACAAGAAAAGGATCGTGCTCCGTGGTTTTGTTTGCTTATTATGGGATCCCGGCGGAGGTGTTGAGAGCACTCCGTGGTGGAAGCTCCTAGACCAATTCAAGCATAAGCCGCCTTGAGGGAGTATCTATCACTCTTTTACTTTATGTTTCGCATTTAGATTCAATAAAGCATGTTTAGGTAAACTTTCACATGTTGTTAGATAGCTTAGGTTGTTTAGTTGTTTGAATTAGAGACTTGTTCGGTGAGTTTTCTTGTTTTATGTCTTGTTGTTTGCATTTCCATGTGTTAGGAGTTATATTTCTGTAGTTTAGCATCTTTTTCTGCATTTTTTCTGCATTATGCAAAGTTGGTCGCTAGCGACCAACACCACCGTCGCTAGCGACCAAATACCTAAAAACAAATGAAAAAATTAGGTAGTTTAGGTTCACTTTGTGTGTTCTTTGTCTTTCTTTGTTGCTTTGTAAATGTTGTGCTTGAGACATTCATCATTTTGTTTAGGTGGTTAGAGGTTCCAACATTGTTGCATTTCATCTAGTTTTTAATTCTTGCTTGGTGATTGATATTAACTTGTATAGATGATTTGTGTTTGGATATGCACCTTGTGAGTTTTGAGCCTTACATTGGGTGGCCACATTACATGTCATTCCATTCTTGATGTGTGTATCTCTTGTGGACTTTGTCGTTCTAGGGTTTGCCTTGTCTCTTAATTGAGGCTACGTTTTCATATTCATTCTTGAGTTTGATATAGGCAATTTTCTTCTTTAGCCCACGACCATATTGTCCACCCTCTACATTACCATTGCAAGCCCCTTTGAGCCTTATATCCTATTCTTTGATCTTAGCTCATCTTTAGCCTAAAAAGTGAAAACCATTTTACACCCTACCTTGGGAAAGCAAAGTAGCATTAAACATCATTTTATATGCTTGAGCCTAAGTGTGGGGGTTTGTCGTGGACGACAAACTTTTAAGTGTGGGGGAGGGACATCTTGATGTGTTGATGTGAAAAATGGTGTGAATTGTATGTAATTAATATGTAATTGAAAAAAAAAGAATAATATGAGCGAAGGAAGAGAAGCACACAAAAGCAAAGTAAATTCAAGGTCAAAGACCTCATGCTTAAGTATTTAAAGGTTCAAAGTGCAAAAAAAAAAGAGGTAAAGCTCTTGTGCTTGTGCTTTTGTGTGCTTGAGACTCCCCCTTGTGTTTGATTGAGACTCTCATAACCAATGCTAGTCTAATTTTCTTGGGTCCTTTAGCTCACTTATCCATACATTCCACACCTTAACCTTGGCCTCATTACAACCAAAATAAAGACCTCTTGATTCTTGGGTGCATTGAATGTTAGTGGTGGAGATATAGACGTTTCGCAAATCTACGTCGAATGCTTGGTCTAACAAGAGAATTGAGAGGAAGAACAAGCTCACTATATATGTGAGTTGAGAGCATACACACTCCCTTGAGGTCCTTACATTTCATCTATGCGTTTTAAGGGATTTTGCATGGCTTGTGATGTTGTGCTCCTTGGTATTGAAATGCTTTGTTGTTGGATACTCTTGCTACCTCACTTGTTTTCTTGGTCTTGAGCCAAAGAACTTTTGACCATTCATTGAAATTCAAGTAACAACATGTGATTCCCTTCCTTCTCATTTGTTGGTTATTTTTTTTTTTTTTAAATGTTTAGTCTTGCATGAGGACATGCAAGGACGACTACGTGTGGGGGAATTTGATAGAGCATAATTTTTATTGATTAATCCCCTTTGTATGCATGACAATTAACCACTCTTAAGCCTAATTGACCACTTTTGCATCATATTTGGAATTTGGAACTTAATGTGGAGCTTTCTGCATTTTTCCAGCATTTTGTTCTTTCCACCACTGTTCTGTAATTGACTTATAACTTGAGTTCTAGAAACTGGTATTTTGTGTTCTTTGTCTTGTTGGAAATCTTAGACACAGGTCCACAACTTTCATAAAGAACACGAAAGCTGATTCAAAGCATAAGAACTTCAAATTGGAGCTTCAAGTGGAGTCAAGCTTGCTGCAGAATTCTAGAGTAGCATTCCTTAGCAGCCAGTGTTGCAGAGGCTAGAATTGGAGCTACAGATGTTGGAATCACTTGATTTTAGTGACATTGTAAAGATAAGACACAATACTTCATTTCATCTTCAGAGCTCGAAAGCAATTGAGGTCACTAAGAATCTCATAAGTGGACTTAAAGTTAATGCAGCATCTGTGACAGTATTCTGGAGCATCACTCAGTGTTTTGGCAATATCTCGAGCTACACTTGTTGGAATGGGATTATTTGTGTGGTTATGAAAAGCTTAGGCATAGAGCCACAATTTTGATTCAGAGCTCGAGGCCAAAAGAATTCATTAAAGGCTTCAGAAACTAGCTGCAACATTTTGGGCAGAAACTACACATTGCTGAGTTGTCTTAGTTATGACATTTTGTGCAAGTTCCAATTTACCCTTGTCTTATGTGTTTGTAAAGGTTTAGTGCATGGGATTTTTAGTAATTTCACTTTGTTTTTATGTCTATATAAATCCCATCTCAGATTGGGGGGATTCTCTACACTTTCTTTTAGTCATTTTTATTAGGTTTTTAGATTATAATTTTAGAGAGAGAAGCTCTCCCTTCTCTCTAAGTTCTCTCTAAATTACTCATACAATTGGCAAGTTCAATTTAATTTCTATTTTCATTTCCATCTTTGTTATTGCTTTAATTTCGTATTTCTTACTTGCTTTAATTATGGTTGAGTAGTTTCTTTGTTCTTGGTGTTGGGTAATGCTAGTATCATATTTTCTCTTGAAACCCATTAATTGTCTCTTGTTCTAGCTTCCTTATTTCTTGGTTCCAAATTCAATTGATGTTGGTTTGTGTGGATTAATACTTGCTGATTTTAATTGTATATCTTGAATGCATATTTGATTTCTTGATTGGGAGATTATTGTGTATTTGAGTGTTTTTGGGTGTTGAGTGAGGATTATCATTTTATGCCCATTAGCTAGGAGATTAGGAATAATTCTTGATTGAGAATTTGGCTTGCATGTGTCTAAGTTGGTTTTACTTAATTGGTTTGGATTCAAATCCCTTTAGTAGAATAATTCTTATGCATTTGCAAGTTGCTTACAAGGTGTTTGATAAAATGCTTAATTGTGTTTAGGATGGGGAAAATATGGTTTGATGCATGTCCCAACACCAAGACTCTTTTGCATTGTTATTTCCTTTTAATTTCATAGCTTTATTTACTTCTTGCACAATCCTAACACTACATATACTATAATACTAGATCTATGATATAAGCCTCCTTGAGAGACGACTTGGGTTGACTAGCTATACTACTATAGTTAATAAATTCAACCCCTTTTTCTTGGGAAAACTTTTTGTTCTTCAAATTCTAAATTGATTGTTGGTTGAGAGAATTAACGACGCTCTTAATTACAACATCAGTCTGTATGTCCTATTTGGGTCTCTCAGAACCCATGAAATCGAGCTAGAAGGACTACTGGAAGCATCCACCTCCAAACCTCAGAAGGGTATTGCTCTGAAAAGCTCATCAAAGAAGCCTTCAAAGGCACTCAAATCCTTTGAGGTGTCAGACTCAGAAGGCGTGTCAGAGCAAGATTCTGAGGATGAAGATATTTCCATGTTGGTAAGGAAGATGGCAAAGGCATGGAAAAATATACCAAGGAAAGGGAAAGAAGTTGCAGCTAAGAAAGATAGAAAAGGGAATATGAAGTTCTCAAAAGCCAGTTGCTATGGTTGTGGTGAGAAGGGACACTTCAAAACGGACTGCCCTCAGAATAAGGGTGGTAAGAAGAAGTTCTTCCCAAAGAAGAAAAAGTCCATGGCTGCAACATGGAGCGACTCGGAAGAAGAAGCCTCTGACTCTCAAGAAGAAGATGAAGCTAATGTATGCTTCCTGGAAAATGAGGGCTTCATTCTGGAAACAGAATCCGAATCAGAAGAGGTACCAAATTCTCTCCCTCTCCACTCATATGAGGAACTCTCAAAACTCTATGATGAGCTTATGAGTGACTTAAATGAACTAGCTCAACGTTTTCATGCTCAGAAAAAGTCAAGTTAATTCAAGAATGTAAGAAGCTAGAACTTGAAAGAGATGATTTAAAAGAAAGATATCTCGATGCACAAAAACTCTATCAAGCTCTAGAAGACATGTCTTCTATAACTCTAGAAAAAGTTGAACTAGCCTTAATAGAGTTACAAAAGACTAATGAACTTCTTACCTCAGACTTGGTTAAGATGGTCAATGGAGAAAAAATGCTAAGTTTGCTACTTGGAGGTCAACGACCAAACAAGGACAAAGTTGGTCTTGATTATGAAGAGATATTTGATCCTCATGACATTGATCCATCTCTAAACAAGATCCCATGCATTTGCACAATGTGTTTTCAAATGGGACATGGTTCTGAGAATTGTCCCAAAATGAGAAAGGGAAACACTTCTCATGCTCAGAAGGGCAATAAAAGAAACCCTTCTCAGAAAGGCAAGCCTTCTCAGAAGGGCAAGCCATCTCAGAAGAACAATCCTTCTCAGAATACAAAATCTCCTCAAAAGGCTAAAGCTTCTGAGAAAGCAAAAGAAAAGGTTTTTGAAAATCTGCTCATAAGGTGTTGATTGGTTTCCATTTTCATTTTCTATTTTCATTTTCTATTTTTATATAGGTATAGAGGTTATTTACTTGTTCTAGTGGGTATTAGCCATAGTATTTTCATTCAATTCATTTTCTGTTTTCACACTTTTGGTTGAAAACATAGAAAACAAGAATTTGACATTTTCTTATTTTCAATTTCATTTTCATTGTAATTAGAAAACATAAGTGAAAATGTTTGATTTTACTTCATTGAATAGTGAAAATAGAAAATGAAAACAGAAAATAAACCAATCAAAGCATCGGTACCTAAAGCTGTAAAGTTTGTGTCTGCAGGAGCATCAACAAGCACTGCTCCATCAGCAGGATGAGCAATGGTACCTAGACAGTGGCTGCTCGAGGCACATGACCAAAAGCAAGCATTAGTTCATAAGGCTCAAGCCTAAGAATGGAGGAACCGTGCGATTTGGTGATGGAGCTAAGGGTAAAGTCACTACAATCGAAGATGTAGGTAAAGATGATTTTCACCAAATCTCTGATGTACTGTTGGTTGATTGCTTAACTCATAACCTCTTAAGCATTAGTCAATTTTGTGACAAAGACTTAAAGGTTGAGTTTCTTGCCAAATATTGTCATGTGATTGATCTCACAAATGGCAAGATCATTCTAGAGGGAAAACGAGTTGGTAACATCTATGTTATCCATCTAGAGGATCTAAATGATCAAAATGTGAAGTGTCTTGTCTTTGTCCAAGGCGACAAGTGGCTTTGGCATAAGAAACTTGGTCATGCTCATATGAAGCTCCTTTCTGAGTTGTCTCAGAAGGTCCTTGTAAAATGCCTTCCTAAGCTCAAATATGAGAAGGATGTCACTTGTGACTTCTGTGAAAAGGGAAAACAGACCAAAACTTCTTTTCAAAGCAAAAAGGTAGTTTCTACTCAGAAACCACTCGAACTTCTTCACATGGATCTTTTTGGTCCCACTAGAACGACATCCCTTTCTGGAAAACGCTATGGTCTTGTCATAGTTGATGATTACTCCAGATTTACATGGGTATTCTTTCTAGCTTCTAAGGAAGAAACGTTTGAGAAATTCAAAACCTTTGCGAAAAGAGTTTCAAATGAAAAATACTCTCAGATTCTAACCATTCGATCTGATCATGGTGGAGAATTTGAGAATCATGCTTTGGAAAAGTTTTGTGAAAACTTAGGCATTGCTCATGAGTTCTCTTCTCCCAGAACTCCTCAACAAAATGGAGTAGCTGAGAGAAAGAATCAAAGCCTTCAAGAGATGGCAAGAACAATGCTCTTAGAAAGTGGTCTTTCAAAAGGATTTTGGGCTAAGGCTGTTAACACCTTATGCTATATTCAAAACCGTGTTTTTCTCAGACCGATTCTTAAGAAAACACCTTATGAGTTATGGAAGAATAAGATACCCAACATATCATATTTTCATATTTTTGGTTCTTCTTGTTTCATTCTCAACACAAGGGATAAACTTTCTAAGTTTATCCTAGGTCCGATGATGGATTTTTCCTAGGATATTCCTCTGTCTCTAAAGTATATAGAGTATATAACAAGAGGAGCAAATGTGTTGAAGAGACTATCCATATTAAGTTCAAAGAACTTAGTAAAGATATCTCTCAGAAGGTAGATGACTTAGAACGAGAATTTGAGAAACTCAAAATCTCTTCTAAGGAACCTAAGACAGTAATTCTCGACGATGAGGATGATCTTCAATCGATGAAGAATTCACCACCTTCTGGAGAAACAATTGAAATAATCATTGAAGCTCCAGAACCTAATGAGCAAACACCTTCTCACACAGGAAGGTTAAGTTTCTCAAAAGGTAACACTTCTGATGACATGGAAGGTGAACCTTCTGAACCACCATCTCAGAACCTTGCTTCCAAAGGTTAGAAACAAGGGACTTGAGAAATCTCTCTCATAATGAGGTCATAGGTGACCCTCAGCAAGGTGTGAGAACCAGAAGGAATGTCACAAACCTTGCTATGATTTCTGAGCTTGAGCCAGAATCTATATAAGATGATTTGGATGATCCTAGTTGGGTAAATTCCATGCAAGAGGAACTAGACCAATTCGAGAAAAATCAAGTTTGGAAACTCACTCAGAAGCCTAAAGGCAAATCTGTATGTCATTGAGACTAAGCGGGTGTTTCGAAACAAACTTGATGAGAATGGTCATGTTGTAAGAAACAAGGCTCGATTGGTGGCTCAAGGTTACAACCAACAAGAAGGGATAAATTATGATGAAACCTTTGCTCCAGTCGCAAGATTGGAAGCCATCAGAATAATGTTGCTAGCTTTTGTTGCACATAAAGGGTTCAAACTCTATCAGATGGATGTGAAATCCGCCTTCTTAAATGGTTACCTTTATGAGGAAGTGTATGTGAAGCAACCCCCTGGGTTTGTAAGCAATTCCTACCCTGATCATGTCTTCAAGCTAACTAAGGCACTCTACGGTCTGAAACAAGCTCCAAGAGCTTGGTATGATAGGTTGAGTTCCTTCTTGCTGAAGAATGAGTTCTCACGGGGAAAGGTTGATACAACCTTATTCACCCTATCTGAAGCTTCTGGTTTCCTAATTGTCCAAATATATGTTGATGACATTATATTTGGTGCAAAAAACGAGCTTCTGTGCGAAGAATTCTCCAAACTTATGCAAGACCGAGAAGGACGTTGGAGCTAGTGAGGAGCACAAGCAGGCTTCGATAGCTTATATTTCAGCTTCTTTATTTCACAGATAGGTTATGTTTTATATTTTCATCAGATGTTTTGGATTTGTTTATTTTATGTTTCTCTAAGTTCGGACCTATGTTAGCCGACAACTATCTATATATTTGTATTTAATGTGGAGTCTCATGAGTCTCAATTTTGGGCTTATGGGATAACACCTAGTACCTATTCATGTTTTGGTTCATTATGAGAATTTGTTTGTAACTTTTATGCATCGTGGACGTTTGATTCATTATATATGATTGCTTTATTTGATATTAGCAAGTATTGTATGCCTAGGGCCCTTACTTTTATATCATAACTTTTTTTGAAAATTTTACTCCCGACTATTTTTCCATGTATATTATTTTAAAGAAAGAAACAAGCTATACAAATCAGGATGTGACCGTTGATAATTGGCCTAAGATGACTAAAGCACTGAAGGCTAATTACTTGGGGGTTACACTTCACATTTTTACACACACAAAACCCTACTTAGCCTTGTCAAAACTATGCCAAAATTTCTCTAGAAAATTCTCTCTAAAATCTCCTTCATTCTCCTCTAAAAGTTCGGCCAACATAAACACATTCACTCTCTCATCAGTTTCTTAACACATCCAAATCACAAAACAGTACCCTAAACCTTCACCACATCCACGACCAAACATCATCATCATCACTCCACCATTTGATTTTCAAGGCTTTCATTCATCAACCAATCTCAACATCCATTCAAGATCTCAACATTCATTCAAGTCACTAGGAATCCATCACCATCTTAGCCTAGGAGCTTGTAGGAGCCAAGATCTTGCACAAATTCACCAAAAACTCACCTCTAGCTTCACTCTTGGTGAGTCACCTCCTCTAAAGTTCATACCTTTTGTGAAAATGATTTTTGAAATAATGAAACCTTGATGTTTTAAATCTATAACCATGAAAAGAACCATTTTTGAAGAAGTCCTAGCCATTTTGCATGAGTTTGGCAAAATATATAGATACATGCATGAGTGTTTATGTGTTGTTTGAAAGTTTGGATCTTGTATCAAATGTAATGCCTGAGATGAAAGGAGATGATGTGTTAAAATAAAAAACTCAAAACCCCAACCCTACCTATCATAAACGTGGCCTCATGGAAGGAAAGAATGATATGTTGAACATTTTATTTGCATTATTGAATAATATGTAATCATAAGATATGTACTCTTAAAGTTATGAATAAAAGGATATAAGTTCATGAGATCTATACTATGAATAAAGTTAAAATCTCCATAATATAAGACTTAAAAAAAAAATGAGAGCTCGAGATGTGTAAGGCTTCATAACACACCTCTTGATATTTTAAACAAATTGACCTTAAAATCGGTTTTTGAGAAAACTATCTTTTCTTTGCAAATAATAATGTTTTCTTGAAATAAAAGTGGATAAAATAGTAACTTTAGGAAATAAATTATTTTTAATATGATAAGAATAAAGTAATTCATTAAAGTTATTTATTTGATCTTGATAAGTACAAAATTCTGTGTATTTTTACCCCTTATATTTATCTTATTGTATTCTTAATATCTCTAACTTTTGTGCATTTAAATAATTTTGCAATTAACTTCTCATTTGATTCATTAAAATAAATATCACATAACTGTGCCCATTTTGTGACATTAATTGAGCTCCTAATTGTGAAATGTTGAATTTCATATTTTATTCTCTTAGGAACTAATTCTTTGAGTACAACATTCATGGGAAGTTGTTACAGGATAAACCTCTAGACCTCCAACTCCGTCATGATCAAAGGCTCCCGCGATGACCAAACTCATCCCCGGGACGCCCGGCTTTGACAGCAACACCTCCGAGGTCGGATCCCGCTCCACCTCGGAGCTAGTAAGGACTTGGGGCCAAGCTCCTGAATTGACCAAGGATATCCCCGTGAAGTTAGAATACCCGCTCCCCTTGGAGCTTAACTCGCCCACGAACTAGGACCTCTAGCACCTTCACGATGTCGGATTCACTCAGGGACCTTGGGATTAGTCACAACCCTGAGCACTCCATGACCCCACTTCACCATGGATGGCCCACCAAACCCTGAGCACTCCCTGACCCCACTTCACCATGGATAGCCCCCAAATCATCCTTCTAGAACCATCCAAGAACTAGGGCTGAGTTAGCAAGGGAGATTTTGGATGGGCTAGCCACTCCAAAATTAGGGCAACCCAGGCCCATAATAAATTACTATAAATAAGGGTGGATGACATTGTTCCCTAGGTAATCTTCAATCCCTTACTCACACTCTACATCTTGAGTCATTATTGACTTAAGCATCGGAGGCCCTTGCAGGTCACCACCCCTCGTCCCTTGGAGTCGGAGTAGACGGGGTCGGAGCAGACGGAGTCGGAGAAGGCACCTCCCTTGCTCACCAACTCGGAACACCACCAATCCATCTCGGACAGGACCCCCTAGGTAACGCTCGTTACAGAAGTTAATAAATTAATTGCTGCAATTTTAATTATATATGAACACATATTATTTATGTATTTATATAATTGTGTATATGTGAGTAAGATTTTGTTGTCGCTGAAAATAACTTCGGCTATCTCAACAACCGAATGAACAACAACGTAATGATCCCTTCGACTAAAGGCAATTACGCTGAGGACGGGAATCTTGCCCTCAACTGTAAGTTCCCCAAATGTCTTAGGAAAAGAAGCAAGACTTTAGGCAGGAGAAAATGATTAAAGGAAATATGGGCGAAAATAGAATGAAATTGAATTGACTTGAGTTAACTCTCAACAAACTTGCAAATACACCAAAGATGAGAATGAATTCTAACTATATCTACTCCTAGAAATGAAATAACGGTAAGATAAAGACTGAAAATGAATAACAAGATTGCTCTAGTGATTTTCGGATGCCTTAATCCTAGCTAACCGCTCCCTTAATATAGCCCTTATTATTTGACCTCTTCTTGCGCTTATCCTGGCTCCATATCTTGCCACTTAGCTTCGTGCCACTTCACTCCTTCTTTTCCGCCTTCTTTCGCACACCTGAACGCTCAATCCCACCGTTTTATCTATCTTCCACAATTCTTGCAACTGCCTCTAAATACGTTCTTCAGCCGCTTTCTTCTCTAGCCGTAGCCGTAATCAATCAGCTGTCACTATCCATTTCGATCGGCTAGCAAACGCTTCGACTATTCTTATTCGTTTACATACTCTTCGACTAACGTCTCTTTTGCCTACTGACCATTTTTTTAGGATAACATAATGCCCCCTTTATATTAATCAGCCATGTCTTTTCGACTGGTTTAATATAACCGCCATATCGCTTCTTGCCGTTTCGTTTCTGCTGCGAAAAATGACCGTTAGTCACATCACCTTTCTTTTCTCATAAATGGTGTGTCAGCCCTGTCACATCACTCTACTTTACCATTTACCTTCATTGTTCTTACCATTCTTGGCTTTCTTTCTTCCCGCCTTTCTTTGCTCTCAATACTTCTCCTTCTTCAATCTCTCTGATCACTCTCGCTCTTCATCCATGGCCATTTTCCGTCCCGTGGATGTTGACCAGAAGGTCTTTACTTTAGGCCCAGGCTCCGATGAGTCGCCTCACAACTCAGAGGACATTTTTACTTTCCTTTTTCCTCACCATATAGACCTCCCCATTCACTCTACTTCCTCCACTATCGCTCTCTGCCCAACCACCTTACGTTCTTGGCCGCGCTACGCCAACGATTACCATGAATGGTTTAATCGTCATCAGTTTCATTATGGCGAACAATGGTCCACCTGGAAGATTCATGACATGCTCAAGCTCAGCCTTATCACTAATCCTTGCTCCCCCTCTCTGATATACGCCCTAGCCCAATTCTGGAACCCTAGAGTGAATGGGTTCATCTTCCCATTTGGCATGCTTACCCCCACCATTATGGACGTCGCTGCCATTTTGGGACTTCCTTGCCAAGGCGCAGAAATTCCTCCACTCTATAGCTCATCGGCCGTCTCTCTGGGTATCACCTTCTAGAAAGCTCAGGCTTCCTACTCCTCATTTATCACGGCCAACATTCAACCTCAGCACCGTCAGTCGCGATAATTAACCGAGGACAAGGCCTTTCTGCTGTATTGGGTCTGTAAGTACTTCGTTTGTACCAATTCTTCTGCCGTGGTGTTGGATTATTCTTTTCTTGTAGATGCTATCATGTCTGATTAGTGTGTAGATTTAGCCTATTATTTTCTTTCATGTTTGTACAAATCTTTAAATGATATTGTGGATTGCTTGAATTCCCACACTTCTTTCAATAATGTCCAAGGTCCCTTGTGGTTTTTGAACCTCTGGACTTCTTTGTACCTTCCTGAACTCCTTCCGCCCAATCTCACTCAACACCCCTCTTTTTCCATCTATGGCCGGAAGTTTCAGATTTTACCCAATTTCTCCTCCCCTCCTTTTGATTATATCAATGCCATCTTCAGCATCAGCCGTTCTGACCCTTTTTTCTTTTTCCCCTATCGTCGCCGTGAAAGCGGCCCCGACTGGGTGCGGATCGACCCCTCTTCGGCTGATGCCTCAGAAATTGCCCTTCTCGAGTCTTTCCTTCCGTCTGTTTTGGTAGCCAGGGATCTTCCCTCTGGGATTAGGCCCACTTCTCGTAACAAAAAATCTTTTGTGGAACCTTACCATCCACACTGGTTCGCCCGTCAGTTCGGCCTCCTTCAAAGCGTTCCCATCTTGGTAGAGTCTTTAGTGATTCTTGGGAAAAGGCCGTTACTGTCGGCGGATGATTTGAGCCAACTTGCTGCCTCCTTTGAAGATATTCGCTCTTCTTTTCGGCTGTCGTTATTCACTCCATCGCATTCCTCCGATGCGGATTATGATACCTGGTGGTCCAATCTCCAGCACATCGTGTTTTCTTCCGAGCCAGAGTTCTACATGTCCAAGTTTTTAGTGGAAGACGATCCTCCAACTAGCAAACGGAAGGCCACTGAACAGAGTCAGCCGAAGAAGAAGAAGGCCAAGGGTATGGTTACTTTCAGCACCTCATTACTCTTTTCCCTTTTGTTATTACTATATTTTTATCTTTACTCCTATTTTCCCACAGGTGCGGCCAAACCAGCTGAGCAAGGGCCTAGCCGTTCCGTAGTCAAACAAGGGCAAGTGAAGTCTGATTTGGCCCAAGAAGAAGAAGAAGAAGACACAGATGAAGCTGTCATTCCCTCAACTAACTTGCAGCCTCGCCGCCGTTACAGCTAGAGAGTCTGATCTTTAGTCAAGGTAAACTTCCCCCTTTCTTTAATTTTCACTATATCATCTATTTCCTTCCTTCTCATGCTAAATTATTTTCTTTAACAGCCCTCACAAGCACAGCCAGGCTCCACCAGCACAGTTATTCTTGATGAAGAAGTCACACCTTCCCCTTCTCCGGAACCATCACCTTCCAAGTCTAAATCCATGGTGTCCACGGCAGCCCCTAGCCCAGAACCTTCTCAAACAGAGGCCCTGGATGTATCTCCGCTGGGAATGGTGGCCGTTGAAGATGAAAAGATGGATGAGTACTTTTCTGCTCCCTTCACCCAAGAAACCCCTGGATACTCACCTTCCACGCGGCTGATGTCAAGAGTGGAAGCAATCCTGTCAGCCGCTGAACTCCCGGACCTCTCTGTTCTCGATGAACTTCAACACAACTTGGATGCACTGGTTATTTCTGAGGAGATCACAGACGAGTACAAGGAATGGTGCATTCAGATTACCCATGATTTGGTTCCCCTGCGCTACCAAGATGCCACCAGCACAGAATTGATCTCCTCTAGTCAGCAGCGCTTGGAGCGTTTGAAAACTTTGGAAAGCACTAAGGCTGAACTGATTCAAGCCTACCTTGCTCATCGTGATGCCAAAGATCAAGCTATCCAGTCCCGGGACAAGGCTGTGGAACGCCAAAAGGAGCTTCGCCTAAAGATAGCTGAAATGCAAAGAGAGTTGGAACAATTGGGTCCTCAAATTTCTCAGCATGAGCAAGAAAAATATCTCCAGCTGAAGGTGCAAAGGGAATTGTATGTCAAGGCTGTTGAGTTGGACCTCTAGATCAACCAACTTCAACGGGAGAAGGTTCGGCTGAACACAGAGCATGAAACAGGACAAAAGGTGCTTGCTGAAGCCAAATCTAAGTGGTTAGGACTTAACAAGATTCTTCCTGCTGCTCAGCCAGAACATTCCTCTGAGCGACCTTCTTCACCTTCAGACCGAAAAGGTACTCCTTTGACCCCCCTTCCCTTTTCTTACTTTGATTCTCATATTCCCTATTTTCTGACACCATGTCTTCTCAGCTCTGGATTTCTCGGACGATGCCATGGATAGCTATATAAACAAAGAGGCAGAAAATCAATCGTTGGCCATAACTTGAACGGCTCCAGCGGTTCCTTCCTCATCCACGGCTCCAGCGGAGAAAGATCCTTCCCCTGAGGTATCCACTGTTGATCCACCCCAAGAACCATAACTTGAACAATTGCACAATTTGTCTTGCTATTAACGGCTGGCATGTAGCCGAATGCACTTTTCTACCTTAACTTTGATTACTTTTGTTTTGCTGGTACTTTTCCTCTCTTTGCCCATGATTCCCAAATATTGGGCCTGAACCTTTTTAGATATTGGGCATTGACACATTTTGATAACTCTTTACCATGCATATCCTTTATATAATACGCTCCTTTTCCTAACACTCGGCTCACAATAAAGGGCCCTTCCCATTTTGGGGACCATTTGCCTTGACTATTATCTTTAAATCCAATCGGCAAAATTGCTTTCCAAACATAATCCCCTATAGAAAATTGTTTTAATCTTACCCTTTTATTGTATGCCCTAGCCACTTTCTCTTTATTTGCTTGAATGTTTTCTAAAGCTTGGAGGCGATCACTGTCCAGTCGATCTAACTCCATGAACATAGCTTGATTATAATCATCGACTGTCAGCTGATTCTGCTTGGCTACTCTTAATGATTTCACATTAATTTCCAAAGGCAAAATTGCATCATGTCCGTAAGTCAGTCGGAACGGAGTATTACCTGTAGCGGTAGCCTTAGAATTTCTATATGCCCACAATGCTTCAGATAACGTTTCATGCCATTTCCTCGGCTGATCTTCAATCATTCTTTTGATAACATCAATCAATACTCTATTCGTAGCCTCCGCTTGTCCATTCGCTTGAGCATAATATGGTGATGAGTAAATCATTCTGATACCATATTGCTCAGCAAACGCTTTTACTTCCGAGCCTGTAAACATCGTTCCTTGGTCAACCGTGATGGTTTCAGGTATCCCGAACCGATGTATGATTTGATTATGAATAAAACGTATCACATCGGTTTGTGTCACCTTAGTCATCAGCTGCGCTTCTGCCCATTTAGTAAAATAATCAGTGGCCACAATAATAAAAGAATGATTCTTAGATGAAGGGGGATATATCTTCCCTATCAAATCCATAGCCCATCCGCGAAACGGCCAAGGTTTTACAAAAGGATGCAACTCCTCGGCCGATAACCTCTGAATTGACCCATGTTTTTGACAATATTCACACCCCTTAGCATACTCAAAACAATCGGCTGTAATGGTTGGCCAATAATACCCGTACCTGTGTATTAGCCATCTCATTTTCAATCCCGATTTATGAGCCCCACAGACTCCTTCATGTACTTCGCCCATCACCTTAAGGGCTTCCTCATTATTCACACACCTCAGAAGCAACCCTTCCTGGCTTCTTTTGAACAACTCATTATCTACAATGACAAAATTGAGTGCTCTCTGTTTAAATCTATGACTGACATTTCTGTTTGGGTTCAACAGATATTCCACTAACTCTTTTCGCCAGTCTATCTTCCTTTGCTTATCTACATTTCCAATTAGCACTCCCCCACTAATAACCTTATACCCTGAGGCATGTTGGGCTAACATATTAGCTGTGTCATTATCCTCTCTTGGGATATACTCAATTGTCACTTCTGACATCTGGCACATTAAGTCAAGAGCTTCTTGCCGTAATTTGGCTAACCCCAGACTATGGCACTTGAATTCTCCTAATAGCTGCTTAATGACCAATTGTGAATCCCCTTTTATAGTCACAGCTAACACTCCCATAGATATTATCATTCTAAGCCCTGTAATCAATGCTTGGTACTCCGCCTGGTTATTAGAACAGTTAATGTCTAGCCGACAGGTGAAAGCTTCCTCCGCCCCATTAGGGCTTGTCACAGTTATGCCTGCCCCGGCTCCCTCTTTGTGTTTAGACCCATCAAAAGTCATCACCCAAGGAGTTAGCCCGACATAAGCCTGGTATTCTTCAGCCGGATCACTTATATCCACACTAGGATGATCGGCCAAGAAATCAGCGATTACTTGCCCTTTGACGGCTCGTAATGGGACATATTTCAAATCAAATGCATTCAACTTAATTGCCCACTTCATTAAACGACCTTGAAGCACGGGTCTATTCAACAAATATCTCATAATGTCAACTTTACACATGACCCACACTTCTCTTGGAAGTAAATAGTATTCTAGCTTTGTACAGGCGTGGAACAAAACCAAACACATTTTCTCAAGAGGTGTATATCTCGTTTCGGCTTCATTTAGAATTCGGCTCAAATAATATATTGCTCTCTCTCCTCCATCCTCGCCATCTTGGGCCAATAGACTGCCGATACTGTCTTCGGCTGCCGATATGTAAAGCTTTAGGGGTTTTTTCATTGTTGGTGGGACAAGAACTGGAGGATTTGCTAAGCATTGCTTAATCTGATCGAAGGCATTCTGTTGTTCTTTTCCCCATATGAACTCATTCGTCCCTTTACATTTCAACAAAGGGGAAAACACCTTCATCTTCCCAGCCAAATTCGAAATGAATCTTCTTAGGAAGTTGATTTTCCCGATCAAGCTCTGTAGTTCTTTTTTATTCCTTGGAGGAGTAGCCTCCAAAACAGCTTTGGCTTTATTACTATCAACCTCTATTCCCTGCTGATGTACCAGGAAACCTAAAAAGTTGCCAACCGACACCCCAAAGGCACACTTAGCCGGATTCATCTTAAGCGAGTATTGTTTCATTCTCTTAAACGCTTGTTCTAAATCAGCTAAATGTGCATAAAAAACGGCCGATTTAACCACTACATCATCAATGTACACTTCCATGCTAGTGCCTATTAAATCGTGAAAAATAGCGTTCATCGCCCTTTGATAGGTCGCACCGGCATTTTTTAGGCCGAAAGGCATCACTACCCATTCAAAAATGCCAATAGCCCCAGGGCAACGGAAAGCTGTTTTATGCACATCCTCTTTTGCTAAGAAAATTTGATTATACCCAGAATGGCCATCCATAAAAGTTAGGAATTTATTATTAGCTGCGGCATCGACAAACATGTCGGCCACTGGCATTACATATTCATCCTTAAGCGTTGCCAAATTTAAATTCCTAAAATCTATACAAATACGTAACTGGCCGTTCTTCTTAATCACAGACACTATATTCGACAGCCAATCAACATACTTGGCAGTTCTGATGAATCCTGCTTTCAGCAACCGCTCTATCTCCGTCTTGATCTTAGAGAAGATTTCAGGATTAACTCTTCTTGGTGGTTGCTTGCATGGCTTGAATCCCTCTTTGATTGGCAGTCGATGCTCCACTAAAGCTCTTGACAGACCTAGCATCTCATGATAATCCCAAGCGAAACATTCCTTGTACTGGTTCAGCAGCCGTTTCAGCGCTCGGCTCGCTTGTTCGTCCAGCAATCCACTGATTTTGGTAACTCTCGGCTTTTCCTGCGTTCCGAGGTTTACCTCTACCAGTGGGTCTTGGGCCTGAAACCCTAGTCGCTTCTGTTGAATAGACATCGGCTCTCCTTGTTCCTCATAACCTGTGACATCAACACATAGTTCATCATCTCTTGTTTCCTCTATATCGGTCATCATCTCCCATTCAGCCGTTTCCTGAACAACAGTCTCGGCTAAAGAAGATTGTAACCGTTGATAAACAAGTTTCTCATCAATCATAATTATTATTATTAAAAATAGTATCTGCTAGCCGTGGTTCGACATGCAAGATTACCTCAAAACCATTGTTGGTGAAGTTTATAGCTTTGATTTCCTCTTCCTTTCCTTGAATTAAAGTGGCAATCGGCATGAACCCTGGATCATAATAGACTGCATCTTCCATTCTCATGTCAGCTGAGAAAGGTCTCTGGTCAGCCTCTACCACTTCAGTCTTATCACCATTCCACATGATCAGTTTTTAATGCCAAGTAGATGGTACACATTCATTAGCATGAATCCAGTCTCGTCCTAACAGCAGAGAGTAATTAGTACGGGCTTCTACCACAAAGAAAATGGTGTTGGTGGTTTTCGACCCCACTGTTAGGGCCGTTATGTATGAACCCAAGGCTGTAGTGTTTCCCCCAGTGAAGTTGGCGAAAGCCATATTTGTTTCCTTCAAATCTTCCTTAGTCTTTCCCAACTTTTTAAACATTACCCAGGGCATGATATTCATGATTGCTCCACCATCTACTAATACTCTGGTCATTGGACGACCCTCCATATGCACCTTAATATACAACGGCTTCAAGTGATATTGGATGTTTCCCCGTTCGAATTGCACGATCGCCTCCGAACTCCGGGATGGCACCTCTGTCGTGGTCTCGGCAAACGACGCCCACTCTGCTTCTTCGACATACACATCTCCCTCTAAACCAGCCTGTTGTCCTCCACTTCTTTTAAACTCAACTGGCAACAGTCCTACCATTGCCATCATGTTATCAGGACTATTGATGCCTTGGCATCTTTATTTAATTTTGTAGTTTAAATTCTAAGAAATTGTGTTAGTTTAAATTAGTTTCAGTGTGTTTTTAGAGTAAATTAAGTGTTTTTAGAATAAATTGGATTTTCCTTGGTTATATTACGTTTTGGGTATTATTTTGGTGTTAATTTCAGGAATTGAGCAAGTAATTGATGAATGAATAGCAGCTGGAGAAGCAAATTGAGTCATGAAAGAGCCCAATTTGAGACGCTTTGCGCCTCACTCACGCGCAGCGCCTCAAAGTCAGAACCGAATTGAAGATTCGCAAATGAACCTGCGCCTTGCGCCAATCTGGCGCCTTGCGCCCATGCCTCCAGCGCCTCGCGCCTGCTGCGCCTTGCGCCCGAGAGGATTCCAGAAGCAGGCACCTCGCGCCAATGTGGCGCCCCGCGCCCGGAGGAGCCGACCCATGCAGCGCGCCGCGTCCTCTCTACGCCCTGCGCCCGAGAAGGAAGCCCAAGCCAGGCGACTCGCGTCCGTTGTGCGCCTTGTGCCCTGGGAGTTTCGTGTCTTGCCGCGTCGCGTAGAAATCAAGCCTTGCGCCCGGAGAAATGGGAAACAGAGCATCATGTAGTTCCTATAATTGTGCTATAATTCAGGATCAATTTAAATCAAGTCTGTTTTGATATTGTTTCTGAGTTATCTTTAAACAAAAATCCCTTTGTTTTAGGGATAGATTCAATTTGAATTCTAGGACTATCTGATTATATATAGAACTAGAATAGAAGCTCAGGATATCTTGGTTTTTTTACCTTTGAATTATTCCAGTACTCTGTTTTACTCTGTTTTCAATAAAATCAGTTATTCATTCTTCAAAATGTCTTCTTTCAATTTTTATGTTTTGTTTTCTTTTATTATGAGCAACTAATTTCTTTGTTAGGGTGAGGGGGATCGTATTACTATGAATTAATCTGATGTTTGTGAACCTTTGAGTTTTATTAACTCAATTCAAGCGATTACCTTATTTGTATTGTGTTGTTCTGAGAATTGGAAAATCACTTTTCAACTTATCTTGGATTCATGTGTTTATTTGGAAAAATAAATTTGTGAATTAGCTTAAGGGAAATTGCCAGAAAGATTAATATCTAGGAATAGAATTAAGATTTTTGTGAACTTTAAATCAGTAAAAATATTTTATCTTTTCTTTGAAATGATTTGATCAAGGGATTGACTAATTGTTCATAGAAAAAGTGTTAAATTACCAAGGAATTGGAATTGACAACTTAAGATTCGTTCATTGAATTGAGGTTTTAAAATTTAAAGGCAAGCAAATGTTTTATTATTTTCAGAAAATACGTGAACCTGATTCCCTAACCTTTCATCAATTGAATTTTAATTAAACTTTTACTGCATTTTTACATTCATTAGCTTTTGAATTTACATTGTGTTCTCATTCATTAAACCTTATTCGATTTGTCTAATTAGAAACTCATTTAAAGAAATTTTTGCTCGGTTCTTTAATCCTCGTGGGAACGATACCCACTCACCGTGGTTTTTATTACTTGAACGATTCGGTGCACTTGCCGATACCCTATCAAGTTTTTGGCGTCGTTGCCAGGGATTAATTGAAACTGACAATTAGAGTAATTGAGTGATTTCTAAATTAGATATTTTTTTCCTTTTTATTTTATTTTATCTTTACACTCCCTTCACTGTGACGTTGGGAGTGCCGTATGTCACTTTCATTTAGTTTGGTGTTTGTTTTGCATGCAAAATAGCACCAACGGCTCTATACTTCGATCCTGAAATTGAAAAGACTTTGAGGAAGTTGAGAAAAGCTAAGAAAAGAGCGGATATGGCAGACGACAGTAATGGACCAAGGAGAACTTTGGGAGACTATGCCACACCTACCACTAATGGGTGTGGTAATAGTATTCTCCCACCACCGGTACAAGCAAATAATTTTGAGCTCAAACCTTCACTTATTCAGCTGGTGCAACAAGAACAATTTAGTGGAGGAGCTCTTGATGATCCCAATGTGCACTTAGCAACTTTTCTCCAGCTATGTGACACAATCAAGAGCAATGGTGTGAGTTCAGATGCAATCAAGTTGAGGCTCTTTCCTTTCTCCCTTAGGGATAGAGCTAAACTATGGTTGCAATCACAGCCACTGGAAAGTATCAGTACGTGGGAGGATTTAGTTAGTAAATTTCTAGCTAAATACTTCCCTCCTCAGAAACTGGCAAAGCTAAGGAATGACATCAATTCATTTGCTCAAAAAGAAGGGGAGTCACTCTATGAAGCATGGGAAAGATACAAGGAGATGCTCAGAAAATGTCCACACCATGCATTCCCCGAGTGGCTACAAATTCAAACATTCTATGATGGAGTTTCTCAAAGTTCAAGAGCTATGATCAATGCAAGTGCTGGAGGATCTCTTCATAAAAAGACCCCTGAAGAAGCTTTGGAGTTGATTGAGACAATGACTGAGAATAACTTCTTATGTCCAAGTGATCGAACTCCATTAAGGAAATGTATGATGCAGTTGGACACATTGGATACTCTCTTGGCACAAAATAAGATGATGTCTCAACAACTAGCTACACTCACAAAGCAAATGGGACAAATGCAAGTTGCTGCAGTAGGACCTCCAAATTCATCTTGTGAACTTTGTGGTAGAGCTCATAAAAATGAAGAATGTGATCTTTTCAAAGAAACTTTACCTGAGCAAGTGAACTACATGGGGAACCCTCCAAGACAACAAAATGATCCATATTCCAAAACCTATAATCCTGGGTGGAGGAATCATCCAAATTTTGGGTGGGGTAATCAAGGGCAGAAGCAATTCAATGTTCCAACTCAACAACCCCCATTCATTCCTCCACAAGGGCCCCCTAAACCAACTTCATTGGAGATTGCTATGGAGAAACTCACTCAATCCACTTCTACTTTTGTGCAACAAACCTCAAGTTTCATGCAGGAGACAAGGGCTAATTTCAAAAATCAAGAGGCTTCTATAAGGAACTTGGAGGTACAAGTGGGTCAAATAGCTAAACAACTCTCTGAGAGGCCTGCGGGGATTTTTCCAAGCAACACAGAACCAAACCCTAAGGAGCATTGTAAAGCTATTCAATTGAGGAGTGGGAAAACAATTAGAGAGCAAAAAGAAGAAAAGAAAGAAAAAGTGGATGTACGGGACAAGCAAAAAGAAAAAGAACTTCCCATAATTGAAGAGAGAGAAAAAGAAGTACCCATGCAGGAAGAAAAGAATGAAGAAGTTAAAGTTGCTCCATACAAACCAAGGCTACCATATCCTCAAAGACTTCAAAAACAAAAAGCAGGAAAAGCAATTCTCAAAGTTCTTGGACATATTTAGGAAGTTACAAATAAATATCCCATTTGCTGAGGCTCTTGAGCAAATGCCTTTATATGCCAAGTTCATGAAAGATTGCTATCAAGGAAGAGAACTCTCAAGGAAGATGAAACAGTGCTCACGGAGGAATGTAGTGTTGTCATTCAAAAGAAGATTCCCAAAAATTAAAAGATCCTGGGAAGTTTTATGTTCCTAGCACTATTGGAAGTTTGACCATTGGAAAGGCTTTGTGTGATTTGGGAGCAAGTATAAACCTCATGCCTTGTCCATAATGAAGAAGTTAAATATTGAGGTAAAGCCAACTTCTATTTCTCTGCAACTTGCTGATCGTTCAATCAAGTTTCCCTTTGGTGTTGTAGAGAATGCACTTGTCAATGTTGATAAGTTTATTTTCCTGCAGATTTTGTGGTGCTTGATATGGAGGAAGATGAAGGCACTCCTATTATCCTTGGGAGACCATTCTTAGCCACTGGAAGAGCTTTAATTGATGTGCAAAAGGGTGAGTTGACATTAAGGGTGCATGATGAAAAGGTAGTTTTTAATGTCTTCAACACTATGAAATTTCCAGTGGACCAAGAAAGTTGTATGAGGTTAGATACAATAGATCCTTTGGTAGAGGAAGTTTTTGCATTAACTTGGGAAGATGATGTTATAGAAACAGTAGCCTTGGTGGAAGAGAATGATGAAAAAGAACAAGGGGATCCCAATATGTCAAATTCTTCCCTAACACTTCAAGAAACAGAGGAGCTATTATTGAAGAAAAGAGTGAGAAGCAAGAACCTACAAAGCCCGAATTAAAACCATTGCCTCCATCTCTTAAATATGCTTTCATAGGAAATGATGAGTTTTATCCTGTGATAATCAATGCTTCACTAAATGAAAAAGAGGAAGGAGAATTACTGGAAGTGTTGAAAAAGCATAAAGAGGCAATTGGATGGAAGCTTAGTGATCTCAAGGGGATTAGTCCAACCATGTGCATGCATAAAATCCTCATGGAAGGAAGACTCAAAACTAGTGGTGCAACCTCAAAGAAGACTCAACCCCATCATGAAAGAAGTAGTGTTAAAAGAAGTTCTGAAATTATGGGATGCTGGAATTATTTATCCCATTTCTGATAGCCCTTGGGTGAGTCCAGTACAAGTGGTACCAAAAAGGTGGCATCACTATGGTGAAAANCTGAAGTTATAGTGGTAATCCACTGAGCCTTGGGTGAGTCCCGTACAAGTGAGTAAAACAATGTTGAGTTAATTCCTACAAGGACAGTTACTGGGTGGAGAATGTGCATTGATTATAGAAGATTAAATGTGGCTACTAGGAAAGATCATTTTCCACTTCCATTCATTGATCAAATGTTGGAGAGATTGGCGGGTCATCCATATTACTGCTTCCTGGATGGATATTCAAGCTACAATCAAATTGCAGTAGATCCTGTAGATCAAGAGAAGACAACTTTCACATGCCCTTATGGAGTTTTTGCCTATCGAAGAATGCCTTTCGGGTTGTGCAATGCACCCGCCACTTCCAAAGTGCATGCTTTCTATATTCTCTCATATGGTAGAAAAATTCATTGAGGTATTTATGGATGATTTTTCTGATTTTGGTGATTCATTTGAGTCCTGTCTCAAACATTTATCTTTGATTTTAATGAGGTGTCAAGAAACGAACCTTGTTTTAAATTGGGAAAAATGTCATTTTATGGTAACAGAAGGTATTGTTCTTGGACACCGAGTTTCTTCCAAAGGTATTGAAGTTGATAGAGCAAAGGTGGAGGTGATTGAAAAATTACCCCCTCCTATGAATGTTAAAGCAATGAGGAGTTTCTTGGTCATGCTGGATTCTATAGAAGATTCATAAAAGACTTTTCAAAAATTTCAAAACCTTTAAGTAGTCTTTTAATGAAAGATTCACAATTTAACTTTGACAATGAATGCACGCATGCCTTTGAAACTCTCAAAACCAAGCTTGTCACTGCACCAATAATTTCCCTCCTGATTGTCCTTACCATTTGAACTAATGTGTGATGCAAGTGATTTTGCAATTGGGGCTGTCTTAGGACAAAGAAGGACAAGTTGTTGCATGTGATTTATTATGCAAGTCGTGTGTTAAATGATGCACAGAAAAATTATGCAACAACAGAGAAGGAATTATTGGCTGTAGTTTTTGCTTTTGATAAATTAAGATCTTATTTGGTTGGTTCAAAAGTAATAGTCTACACTGATCATTCTGCTCTTAAGTATTTGATGAGTAAACAGGATGCAAAGCCAAGACTGATCAGATGGGTGCTGTTGCTACAAGAGTTCAACATGGAGATAAGAGACAAGAAAGGCTCAGAAAATTTAGTGGCAGACCACTTGTCAAGGATTACACAGGAAGAGGAACAAGTGATTAAGGTTCCAGTGAATGAAGAGTTTCCAGATGAACAACTCCTAGCTATACAATTGTCACCATAGTTTGCTGACATGGCAAATTATAAAGCTGGGGGAAGGGTTCCAAGTGAAATGAATGGAAATCAGAAAAAGAAATTCATGCATGATGCTAGGTACTTTTTATGGGATGAACCTTATTTGTTCAAAAGGTGTAATGATGGAGTAATTAGAAGGTGCATCCCAGAGGAAGAAGTATATAGTGTTTTATGGCATTGTCATGGTTCAGAATATGGTGGACATTTTAGTGGAGAAAGAACTGCATCCAAGGTTTTGCAAAGTGGGTTGTATTGGCCAACCATTTTTAAGGATGCAAGAGCTTTTGTGGAAGATGTGATAGGTGCCAAAGAACTGGGAATTTATCAAGAAAGCATGAAATGCCTCAACAATTTATTCTTGAGGTGGATTTGTTTGATGTGTGGGGAATAGATTTCATGGGTCCTTTCCATCCTCCTACTCCAACGTGTACATCCTCGTAGCAGTGGATTATGTTTCCAAATGGGTTGAAGCAATTGCCTCTCCCACTAATAATGCAAAGGTGGTAGTGAATTTTCTCAGAAAGATGATCTTTTCAAGGTTTGGAGTTCCTAGAACCTTGATTATTGACGGTGGAAGTCACTTTTGCAATAAACAATTGGAGAGCCTTCTGCAAAAATATGGAGTCAAGCACAAGGTAGCCACCCCATACCATCCTCAAACAAGTGGACAAGCTGAAATTTCCAACAGGGAATTGAAGAGAATCCGGGAAAAAATGGTAAATGCTTCGAGGAAGGATTGGTCAAGGAAAATTGATGATGCACTTTGGGCCTACAGAACTGCATTCAAAACACCAATTGGTATGTCTCCTTATCAACTTTTATATGGTAAATCTTGTCATCTGCCTGTTGAACTTGAACATAAGTCATTTTGGGCTATAAAATTTTTTAATTTTGATTTGAAATTGGCAAATGACAAGAGATTACTACAACTCAATGAATTTGACGAATTTCGTAGTCAAGCTTATGATAATGCTAAGTTGTATAAGGAGAGAACCAAGAGGTGGCATGACAAAAAGATCACTCCAAGACACTTTGAACCTGGGCAACAAGTTCTTTTATTTAATTCAAGATTAAGGTTGTTCCCAGGAAAATTGAAGACAAGATGGTCGGGACCGTTCACTGTCACTAAGGTTTCATCCTATGGGCACGTAGAGATTATGGACCCCAAATCTGAAAGAAAGTTCACTGTGAATGGGCAAAGATTGAAACATTATCTTGGGGGAGAAATTGACCGACTCGTCACGGTTCAAACACTCACTTGAGAAAGTGTCATACGTCAAGCTAGTGACGTTAAAGAAGCGCTTATTGGGAGGCAACCCAATTGAGTATCCTTTTTATTTAATGTCGTTAATTTTATTTTTTAGTATTGTTCATTTATTCCCTAAAAAAAAAAAATTATTTTCACATTTCTGGCGCTTAGCGCACCAGTGGCGCCTCGCGCCTCATCGCTCTCACCTTCTCTCGCGCATCGCGCCCACCTGGCGCATTGCGCCTTGAAGACAGAATGAAATCGGAGCAAGGAAAGCTCCTTGGCGCTGCGCGTGGGACCAGCGCATCGCGCCCCATCGACCACACGCCCTGCGCCAGCCAAGCGCATAGCGCCTTAGAAACAAAGTCGAAGCGGGACAAGCTGCGAACTGGGGCGCCTCGCGCCTAAGAGGCGCATCGCGCCATTACTTCTCTTCCCGCTCCACGCTTCGCGCCCAATTCCCTCTCTCATTTTGGCGCTTGGCGCCTCGCCTAGAAAAATTGGCGCCACATTTTCGCGCCTTGCGCGTGCTATAGGAAACAACTTGTGGGCATTATTAAAGATGCCCTTTGCCCAATTTAATTCCTCCAGTCTTACATTCTTTCTCATTTCTTACATTCTTTCATCTCCACTCTTCTCTCCGTCATCCACCACCTCCCCTATTAGCCGCATCATCATCGTGAGAGGCCACACCTTGGTCATCATCTAATTTTTCTAATTATCTCTATTTTAGGTAAGTTGTTCATTAACTATGAATCATATAATTTTCTTTTTTTTGTTCAAGTCTTATCAAGAAAGAGTGTAAATACTGCTGAGTTAGTGAAAATTTAGTTAAATAGAGATAATATAGAAGTTAGAGAAATTTGTCAATGAATCTGTGGTCTGAGAAAATGAGATAGAAATGATTAGTACTAATGCTTAGCTTAGAATTTTTGCAAAATTCTAAGTTTGGTGTTGGAAGAAATATCATTTGATTCATTGTATAAGTGCTCTATTGTGAGAGATGGAAAATATGAACGAAGGCTATTATGTCTTTTCTATTGAGCTAACAATGCTAATGGTGTTACTGTCATGTGGCTTCCTGTTTTGGTGTGATTTTGTTTTCAGGAAATGGCACCATCATAAAAAAAAAGAAAAGGGAAGGAAGTGGCTGCATCCCCCTCTTATTACTCTCATCGTTTCCGGACGAAAGAAAATGAAGACTACTACAATTCAGTGGTAGTGAACAAATCTATCATCCCGGAAATTGGCTTCGCGTTTAGAGAGGGGGAATTTCCATAAATCCAAGAGGAAATTGCTCGAAGGGGGTGGGAGCTAGTTTGTTCACCCCCTAGAACTGCGGGAATGCAAAGGGTTCTGGAATTCTATGCAAACGCTTGGCAATCTGAAAAAACTAAAGAAAAGGAGTTCAAGAGCTTCCTTAGAGGAAAGGAGATTGACTTTAGCTCTGAAATGGTGGAGACGGTGCTGAATCTAGAAGTCAATCCAGAAAAATCTCCCTATGGGTACTGTGCACGGTTGAAGGGGAATCAGGAGCTGCAGACAACACTGCGAGAAATTTGTAAACCCGGGGCAAACTGGAAGAGGGACAAACAAGGCCAACCAAATCAGCTAGCTCGAGCAGATCTTATTCCTGTGGCTAGGGGATGGTTAGAATTCATCAATCATACCATCCTCCCAACCACTCACTATTCAGAAGTAACGGTGGATAGAGCAGTGATGATTCATTGCCTTATCACCAAGGAGCAAGTTGATTTGGGCACTTTATTATCCAAGGGTATATCAAAATTTGTATACTCATCAAGAATGACCCTGGGATTTCCGTGCCTCATTCAGCGCATTACCGAAGCTGCAGGGGTAGTAATTGAAGGTGACTCTCCCATTCATGTGCCTAGGCCAATAATTGCTACAACCATTGGAAGATCAAGAAAGAAAGATACGGGTAAGGCACCTGAAGTTCCATTCACTGCCCCTCCGAATAAGCCCATGGAGGGCATACCAAGTCAGAGTCAAAATCAAGATGAGTTATCAGAAGTGCAGAAGCTGAGAGTTGAATTGAATGACTTCAAAATTGATTCTTATGAAATGTTTTCCTACCTTGCTCATGCATTTCATAAACTGGCTCCAGAAAAATTTCATGATTGTCAAACTACTTGCAAGAAATAATGGGAATACAGGGAGCCTAATCCATCAAATGATGATGAGGAGGAGGAGGATGAAGAAGAAGAAGAGGATGATGAGGATGAGGATCAAGGGGAAGATTGACCACCCCCCTCAGGTAAGTTCCAACTGATGCTTGAATAAATTTCAATTTCTATGTTGTTCGAGTCCTGTGTCATTATTGTCTTGTGTCTGTGTGGTAGTGTAGGGGAGTTGATGAGCAATTGTAAAAAGAGCAAAAGTGATTATAATGGTTAAGGTTAGCTCGAGAATTTGATTAACATGCCTGAATGAAATGTTAAGTGAATGATGTTGAGTAAATAGATAGGCCACAAAGGAATATTGCTTTAGAAAATTATTATAGGGGTTCTTGGAGTATTTCTAAAAGACAACTGAGTTGACGAATTAATTACATAAATGTAGTGTGAAGTCTCTGAAAAATAGATGAAAATGCATGAATTGTGATGAAAAAGAAAAAGGGTAGGCTTTGTCCGAAAATATCTAAGGCTCTGAGCACCAATGGCTAGGGGACATCTTCATTCAATATTTTTAGAACCTAGTTATGTGTTTGTGGTGTGATGGTGTCAGGGAAAGGCTTGGGTAATTAGATTCCAGGGGTGCTTCATCACCTAGCGTCTTGGGCCAACTGGACCGGGAACGTTAATCGAAAACTCATCTTAAAGAGCCACCCTGAGACTAAGCATTTAGAGTCATGATCCTTAAAGAAGAAAAGACAAGAGCACTGCCCTCAAAATTATAGAGAAAGCTAATTCATCTGGGTGAAATTAAAAGAGTAAATGTCTTTGCACTACATGGTTGTGAAAATGAAAACAGAGTTAGTTGATAGAAATCTCTTGAAGAACCCTTATAACATGATCTAGAGTATAATTCTGAGTGTTTCCCTATTGCAAAATGAATTGTTGAAGGATATAAAGTGATTAGAAATTGCATGTAGTTTTACTTCTTTGAGTTAACCTTACTATTTTGATCATTCGAGTTCTGGAAATTATTGCTCTTAACTCCTGTGCACTGCTTTGTGTTTTATTTCGTTGCTTGGGGACAAGCAACACCTTAAGTTTGGTGTTGTGATGCCTTGGCATCTTTATTTAATTTTATAATTTAAATTCTAAGAAATTGTGTTAGTTTTAGTTAATTTCAGTGAGTTCTTAGAGTAAATTAAGTGTTTTTAGAATAAATTGGATTTTCCTGAGTTATATTACGTTTTTGGTATTATTTTGGTGTTAATTTCAGGAATTGAGCAAGTAATTGATGAATGAATAGCAACTGAAGTTGCGCATCGAGTCGCAAAAGAGTCCAATTTGGGGCGCCTTGCACCTCACTCACGCGCAGCGCCCCAAAGTCAGAAAGGAAATGAAGATGTGCAGCTGATGCTGGCGCTTCGCGCCCACCAGGCGTTCAGCGCCCTTCAAGCCTACGCCTTACGCCAACAGGGCGCCGTGCGCCTTTGCTCTCAGCGCCTCGCGCATGTGAAGCCCTGCACCAGCATAGCCAGCGCGCCGCTTCCTACCGCGTGCCCTGGAAGCCTCGTCTTGCCGCGCTTCGCGTGCGGGTGAGGCCCAGCGTCCGGTGAAACTGAAGCACCGCGCCTCATCAACTGATACCTAAAATTGTGCCGCATGATCCAGAATTAATTCAAATGCAAATCTTTTTCATATCTTTTTGAATTTATCTGTCAACTTAGTTCCCTTTGTTTTAGGGATTGGAACAATTTGAATTCTAGGATTATTTTGGTTATAAATAGGACTAGAATGCAATCTTAGTTTTTATCTTTTATTCTATCTTGGTTTTTACTTCACTTAGTCCAGTACTCTGTTTTACTCTGTTTTTCAATAAAATCAGTTATTCGTTCTTCAAAATGTTTTCTTTCGATTATTATGTTTTGTTTACTTTGATTATGAGCAACTAATTTCTTTGTTAGGGTGAAGGGGATCGTATTACTATGAATTAATTTTATATTTGTGAACCTTTGAATTTTATTAATTCAATTTAAGCAATTACCTTATTTGTATTGTGTTGTTCTGAGGATTGGAAAATCACTTTTCAACTTATCTTGGATTCATGTGTTTATTTGGGAAAATAAATTTGTGAATTAGCTTAAGGAAAATTGCCAAAAAGATTAATTTCTAGGAATAGAATTAAGATTTTTGTGAACTTTTGAATCAATATAAATATTTTCTTTTCTTTGAAATGATTTGATCAAGGGATTGACTGATTTGTTCATAGAAAAAGTGTTAAATTACCAAGGAATTGGAATTGACAACCTAAGATTCATTCATTGAATTGAAGCTTTAAAATTTAAAGGCAAGCAATTGTTTTATTAATTTCAGAAAATACGTGAACCCGATTCCCTAACCTTTTATCAATTGAATTTTTCATTAAACTTTTACTGTCTTGTTACATTTAATAGCCTTTTGAATTTAGATTATATGTTCATTCATTACCTTTTATTGGATTCGTCTAATTAGAAATCTACTTTAAGAAATTTTTGCTCGGTTCTTTAATCCTCGTGGGAACGATACCCACTCACCGTGGTTTTTATTACTTGAACGATTCGGTGCACTTGCCGAGACTCTATCAATTATGTTCTGTATCTATTCTATTTATGTTGTGATTTTATTTCTTGTTTTATTATTTTTACAATAAATTCCTATTCTGTTCTGTTTTTATTTTTTTTGCATTTTTTCTATTCTCCATTCGGTTCCCCGCGGGGAATGGGGATCCGCGGATTTCGAGGATGGGGAGAAATTCTCCCCCAAAGCGGGGATCGGGGCTCAGGGCGGGGAATATTTCTGAGGCTCGGGGCGTGGACGGGGATAGTGTCCCCCGCACTTGCCCCGCCCCATTGCCATCCCTAGTTCTAATCAAAGAAGCCACGGCCTATATAATGTGGTGGGATACATATTTTAGGGTTAAATATCGTAAGAGGTAAGATTTTGAATAAGGAAAGAATTAGATATAATATAATAGAATTGATAAAATAAGAGAAATTTGAGAGAATAATTCGAATTATAGAATTCCAGAAAAGGAAAATATCCATAAACTAATTTCATGCATAATCCTTACATCATCACTGTCATCCTATTTATAGTAAAATATATTTAATTTAACTCCTTACATTACCTTCCCCTTAAAAACAATATTGCACTCAGGGGGCGTTTGGTACGAGCTAATCTGGATAGATTACCGGTAATCTTGCAATTAAATTAACTGGTAATCCAGATTGATTCATTTATTTTGACAAAGATAGAGGTAATGTGGATTACCTCCATATCAGGTGGCAATCTGGATTACCACCCCTAGGTAATCTTCAAATTTATTTTATTACACGATTATCCCTCTAACAAATTAGACTAATATTCCTAATTTTATAATTTCCTAACACACTACTACTATAACACAAATCATAATTTATCAATCACCCACCCACCACGCCCTGCTGCTGCTGCGCGCGAGCTGTTGCTGTTGCTGCTGCGTGCCGCGTTCCCCTAGCACCTCGCCTACGCCAAGCCTTCCCGGAGCACCGCGCCCAGTCTTCTCGGAGCACGCGTGTTCTGCTCAGTGTAGCCCAGTGTTCAGCTCCTTGAAGAATATTATAATTATTTTAATATATTTTAATTTTTTTAAATAATTATATTAATGTCAAAATTGAAAATATTGATATTAAATTCAAAATATAATTATATTTGATTATGTGTATTTTTGAAGGTATTTTAATAATATATATAATATAATTATATTTGATTAATTTATTTTATAATTATTTAGAGGGTATTATAGTAATATACCTACATTACCTTGTAATCTTTTTAATATACCAAACAAGGTAATGTGGATTACCAGTAATGTTATTTGTACATATCAAATAATGTAATGTGGATTACCGGTAATTTAATTGGAGGTAATCTATCTACAAGGTAATCTAAATTACCGGTGATCTTCAAAGGTAATGTAGCAATCGCCCCCTCAAGGTTGTGGTAAAAATACAATGTATATCCTAATTACAATTAATAAAAAAACAATTAATCCTAAAATAATATTCCTATTTATCTTTACTCTACTACTAAAAATAAAAAATTACTATCAGGATCTCATTGATAAAATTTGAAAACATCAATTAAAATCAAGTAAAAATAAAATGATGCAAAAAATTGAAATTGACAAAAAAATGTTACAAATTCCTAAAGTTGGACCACCGTACGTAGTTTTCTTTCTTATTTTGGATTTGCTCCTCTTGGTTAAGGCCCAATGGAAGTGAGCCAAAATGGAAGTTTCCATTTGCCCCAAATCTTTTCTCCTTCCATGTTGCTGGAGCATCTCCAGCGGCTCCCCACACCTTCTTCCTCAAGGCTTCCACGACGGCCACCCTCCACGGCGCACTTCGGCCGCCGCTTCTTCCAGCCATATTCGCGCCTGAAACTTCCTCCTCATCCCCTTTCTTCACAGTTCGAGTCCCACATGTCGCCTCCTCTAACGTCTTCCCCATTCGCGTCTTACTTTCTCGATCCCATGGAAACACCGCCGCCATGAATGGTGGTGGCTTAGCCATGCCTAGGGAAACGAAGTGGAACCCATAAGTGCGGAGACCTCCGCCTTTCACCATCGTCGGCGCGATCGTTGTCTGCTTCCCCTTTGCGAAGGCACCGTCCTCGGCGCCATTGCTCCTGCTCGAAATCTCCTGTCCTTGGTTCTGCTTCAGGTATTCACCATTGTGCTCTGCTTCTGGTCCTGTCACCGAGGCGCCGCCCTCGGCGCCGCCCTCGGCGCCTTTGCTATGTTCTGCTCTGCCATCCTCGACGGTGTTGTAGAGCTCTGCTCCATTTTAATTTCCTTTACGGAGCGAACAAGATCGATCGACGCCACGAAGGAAGATTTCGATTCCTCATCTCCCCGATTCAGAATCACAAATCTCGATCTCGGCTCCCAATCCAAGTTCTCAATCTCAGCTCTGCAGTTGAAGGAATCGTGAATCCCCACCACAGGCTTTGATTGCTCCAGATCTACGTTCTCGTCGCTGCTGCTATTGTCTCTTCTGCCTCAAGGATATGCTCTGATCTGTGAGTAATGGAGATTTTTGGATCTGGTTCCGCCCAGGCTCCGTTCCTGTTTACCTAGTTCCACAGGGATGGATCCAAAGGGGGGCAGTAGGGGTAGTGGCCCCCCCTTGAAAACTCTATTTTATGTTGTATGAAGGACTATGATTAAAATTGAAGTTAGTTAAGATGGCTAACTTCTTCTTTCATTGCTTGGATGCTTGGGTTCGAATCCCATATATCACACCTTCATCTATTTAAAAGAAGTTTTCATTCCTTTCCATGTGGAGGCCTTCTGCTTCTTTAAAGAAAAGTCTTCATTTCTTTGTTCCACTTGTCTTAATTTTACCTAATATTTCTCTTTTCTAAATAGTAGTATGAAATATTTCTCTTTTTTAAATAGTAATATAAAAAATAAAATAATTAAAATTATAGTTGAAAGTAAATTTATATTAAAAATGATGGGAGAATAAAAACAAATAAATAGTATATTTAGTCTATAAATTAATAAATTAGATGTACTTTTTATTTAATCTAGTGATTTATTCTAAAAATATGAAATACTTTTTTATTATATTTCATATTAATAATGAAAAAAAATATAGATATTTAATGATTGAAAAATTTTAAATTTGATATAAATAAAAAGAATGTCCTATTATTTTTTTAGTGAAAATATAAATATATATAAACTTTTATGTTTAATTAACTTTTTGCCCCCCTCAGTTTATTTTCTGGATCCGTCCCTGGTTCCACCCAGGTCCCGATGTTACTTACCCGGTTTCGTCCAGGTCCTGTTTTTCTTCCTAATTCCGCTCAGGCTCTGTTGATTACCTGGTTTTGTCTAGGTCCTTTTGCTTACCTACTTTTGCCCAAGTCTCGATATTGCTACATGGCTCTGCTTAGACTTTTCGTTGTTGTCTGGTTCCGCCGAGACTTCTCGTTCCTATCTAGTTCCGCCCAAATTTCCTGTTGTTGTCTGGTTCCGTTCAGATTTCCCGTTGCTATCTGGTTCCGTTCAGACTTTCTTTTACTTTCCCTGGTTACACCCAGGTGCTTTTTCTACTCTGGTTCTGCCCAGACTTCGTGTTGCTTCCGCCAATTCTCCGCATCAATCTCCCGTTTCATGATATGTTGCTGTAAGTCAGCCACCTCTTCGACACAGTGTTGTGTCATCGGCCGCATCACAATTGTCGATTTCTCAAGAAGTTTTACTCTTCCCGACTTCTATGAGTATTGACTGCACTTGTTCGATCACCGAATTATTATCTATTTTTTAATATTGTATTGTTATTTGCATTTTGTGTTTATATTTTTGTTTGTATTTTTTTTGTTGTAATAGGTTGCAAACTCAAGATGTCTTCCGCCCACTTGAGTTTGAGGGGGAATATTAAAGTATATCATCTTATCTTCCGCACCATTATCACTACCTTATCTTCTGCACCATTATCACTATCTTTCCCTACCATATTATACTCACTCTACCATCATTACAATTAGCTAATCCTCCACTAAACCAGAACACACATCTATTTGTCTCTCATCTTCTCATTTATCTATCTCTCTGTTTGTTCTATAAATTGCATTGTATTACCTCAAGAATGTACACCCAAGAACAATAGTTACATTGTATTGTATTTTCATTAATATCAATATATTGTTTCTCCATTTATTATTTTGAGTTATCATCATGATTTGTATAACACAAGTTAGTCATAAAAAATTTTATATCAATTTAGTTCTAAAATTTTATAATATGACAATAATTTTGTCATATTATTAAACTTAATATTTTAATTATATTCAAAAAATGTGACTAATATTAACAACAACATTAACACAAATCCTTTAACACATACAAGTTCATATCTAGAAAATATACAACAGACTATCGATGAATTTATCCTAAAAATCCATCATTAATTATATTTATATAAATAATTTCCTAGTATAATTAATAAAAGAGTTTTTTAAAATAATTATTTTTTATTATTAATTTTTATTTCATAATTAATAAAAAGTATTTTAAATATGTATTAATTAATAAATTTTTTAAACTATATAAAAAAAAGGAATAAGCAAGTTTTGCTTAAGTTGTTTATTTTCTAAGCTTAACATGCGTTGTTTCTTACAAAACAGTGTTTTGTATGTATAAGATATTATATTTATATTTCATTAATTATATATTTCAAATAATATTTAAATATATTTATATTTATTAATTAAAATATAATTTATAATGACATATCTGTTTCACTTTAATGCTTTACTAATTAATTATGTGCAAATAGAATTTATTTTCTGTAAAAATATTATTTTTTAAATTATCTATCGATAATTAACATATTTCTTGTAATAGATATATGTGAACAAGTGTGAAGGTATAAGGTTGGTCCAAATTAAAAGTTATTGTTACTTTTAACCACATTTTTTAAATGTAGATAAAACGTTAAATTTAATGATTTGACCAAATTTTATAATTTTAATAATTTTAATAATTTTAATATAAATTTGGTCAAATCAAAATTGTATGACTAAATTGATAAAAAAAAAAAGTTTATCAAAATTGTATGACTAAATTTTTTTATCAAAATTTTATAATTTTTTTTTCGATAAATACTATCGAAAAAAAAAATTGTATGACTAAATTGATAAAAAAAATTGTTATGACTAAATTAATATTAACCATAAAATCTTAACATCAAAATAACTATTTACTCTCACATGTAAATAACTTATTAATCCAACTTTTTTCATTTAAATATGACCTATCCTTTCATACATTAATGAAGTCTATCTCATCCTTCATCCCTCTCTAATTCTAAAGTCAACTATATAATAAATGCATCCATCTCCAGTTATCATCAGCTATCATTCTATTGCCATTGTCATGTCCAAACGAAGAACTATGGATATTTCCAACATTTCAATCACAAATTCAAATTGTTCACATTGCACAGAGCATAACATCCACATATCTTAGTCTCAAAAAAATACTTATTAAACTAAATATACAGCAAAAGAAAGACTAGCTAGAAAAGAGAAATAAAAAGATGAGAAGAAGAAACACAAGATATATATATAACTAGCTAGCTAGCTAGTGTGATTTCCAAGGTAAACACTGCAGGTTATTGCAAGATTGTGTCCATGAACTAGTGCATGCGGCCCCAACTCTATCGTCACAACACTTGCAAACAACTCCAAGAGTTGCAAAAATCTTTGAGTACCCTGCAATTATATCACAAATTAACAAACAAGAGACACATTGAAACAAAATAAGCAGTTACAAAACGAACGATGTTTGACTAACAACAGAAATCCAGACTAGTATTTAATGTGTGTTATATATTATATAGAATATGTGCTATACGTATAGCACATATACGTATAACACACAGTATCATATATAACACACGTTAGATACTAGTTAAACATATTTCTGTTGTACGACAAACATTATTAATTATAAAATCATTAGATAGACTTAGGTGGGTTCGACCACGTTCAATGTATAGTCGGGAATATTTACATTCATACATCTTTTATTTTTTTTATAAATTTTAAAAAATATTATAATTAAAATATGTTGTTGAGAATATTACTAGACCTTTGCATTAAATGTGATCCAAGCAAGGGCAGAACTAGAATAATATTGGAGTATAGGAGAGGCAACAAGTACTTAATAATTAATTTTAATTAATAAATATATTTATAATTTTCTTTTTATTTATATTTTTAAATAAAAATCATAATATATAAAAAAAATATACATTTAACAATTAAAAATTAAAAAAAAATTAAACACTTAATAAATATATATATATATATAATATTATTTATTCTAGAATTTAAATATCTAATTATATCCAAAGTAATAAGAATTCTTCAAGTAATTTTTTTAAGAGGGACAAAATATAAAATTTATAAAAAATAAATAAAAAATTCAAGGGGCCATTGCCCCCTTCCTCAACACAACATTCGGCCTCTGGTTTTAAGACTGTCTAAGAATTTCTCTTTAATCATAAACACAAAAATCCAGTGGAAGACCCTAGATTAGAACAAGGTCCCCTCAACTAAAAAATTTTCATTATTAAAACAAAAAGAAAAAAAGATCCGATGAGAGAAAGTTGGAAAAAATTCTTGATTCTAATTTGTAAGTAGTTCTAGCCAATTATTACCTTGAACAGAGATTAAGGAAAGTGCTCTTCCCTCTGTAACTGAAGGCTTCTCTGCAATTGAAACAATCATGATGATCATCACTATGAGCACACTAGCCTTGTTCATCCCCATATCTTAATTATACCCTCCAAATTAAAACTCCTTTGTGCTAATTAATATTTAAGCTAAGTTGAGCTTTTTATTATAGCATCTGAGCCTTAGGAGCTTCTAGGGGGAACTTCATAGCTAAAGAGCTTTATGGGGACTGAACTTGCAAGATGGGGGAGTTGGGTGAAAAGTGTGTAAGCCATATATATGATTGGGATTTATTGTTATATTCTTTTAAATAAAATTTAAAAAATAAAAGAGAAAAAATGGAAAAGGTGAAAATGATATCCACTGTTTTGAAACGTTTTTTTTAGTGTTTTGGTCTTCAATTCTTCATATCTTATCCGGGAAGACCAATTCAAAACCTTCTTATAAGATTCTTAATATTCTCTCCTTTTAAATTTAATTGAAGCTTTGTTTGAGGTGACGGAGTGGGATGAAATGTAATGAAATATAGAGAAATAATATAGGACGTGATAAGATATAAATTTAGAGGGGATGTAAAATGATAAAAATAATAAAATTGGATGGGTTGATTTCATCTTTTTTTTATCTTATCTCATCCTCTTAAAATAAATCTAAATAATGAGATATTAAAAAATCTCACCTCTTTCTATTCTATTTCATCTCCTTTCAAAGAATTATACACTTATAAAAAATATTATTAAAATATATAAATTTATATAGAAATAAGTATATAATAATAAGATTGTCCTTATAATTTATTGTATAATAATTAATATAAAAGATAAAAGAGAGTAAATATATATATATATATATATATATATATGACTAAAATTGAAAAAAGTACTAAATAATTTCTTAACACTCTAAAATGACAATTAATATTGAATATAAAAATTTCTAAAAAAATAAATAAAATTTTATGAAAGGAATATATTGCTTCATTGAATATATTTTTAAGTGATAAGGCTTAACTATAAAGTCTTTGCAATAATTGGACATAATATATATTAAATAATATATAAAATAATATAATAGAAAAAATAAATTAAATATTTTTTAGAAATTGCAAAATAGACGGATAATTTATAAAAAATATGGAAAAGCGACTTAAAATGAAACGGAGAAAATACATAAAAGGAATATATTAACCTATTTCTTTTAATGAATACTCCCTCCGTTTTTTTTTTAATTGTCCAACTTAGAGTTGCATGCGTTTTTTTTTTAATTGTTCATTTCAAAATTTGAGACAACATTTATTATTTTTTTCCTCTTTTACCCCTATTTAATACTACTCACTAATAGCAATAATAATTGAGGAGAGATGAGTAACAAAGGGTAAATTAGTAAAATAAGTGTACATTTTGTTAACTTTTATACTACACCAATCATTTTCTAAATACCCGCGCGCAATTAAAACTGGACAATTAAAAAAAAACGGAGGGAGTAGTATTTAAATTAAAAATACAAGAAAATAGAGGAAAAGAAAAAGGATTTGAGTTACTAATGGAATAAGACACAGTGGTTGCTTGGCACACGTTTTCAACATCGTTACGTCTGTTTGGGGCTTAAGACTGAGAAATTGGATACCACTTTCCTCGTGACTTGTTAGTTTTAACCTTTCAGTTTCAGTCCACGCTCAGGTCAAGCGGTGTAGTGTCCTCATGTCCTTTGTGAAGTGAAAAGACGAAAACTTTAAAGATGCTTTTGCCTACTCTATGGGTCTGTAAACGCGGAAAGACTCCTCTTTATTTCCACTTTCACTCAAGAAATTCTTAGATAGTAGTAAATCACCATTAATATGTAGTCTAAAAATATTTATAATCCTTGAAACATTTGAAAAAGAACTAAATAACATAATCCTTAAATTTTGACATGCTTACATTCATCGTACTAACATATCTCGCGGTCAATTTAATTGATTATACTCCAAAAGGATATGCAGAGGGAAATTAACATAACATAGCAGATCTTAAAAACCAATACAAATCCCTCCACATTCACCGTAGTTTTTCGTGTTTTACCAAGTTTTCTGTCTAGTTAAGCGATACTCCCTCCGTTCTCTAATAAGTGTCCATTTTTTACTTTTCACACTTATTAAGGAAATGATTGAATGATGTTAGACATAGATAATATTTAGTAAAATTTACATCATTACTTTTATTAATATTATCTCTCATATTTAATTTATATCTTAATTTCGTCTCTCTTATAGGGATATCAATGGAAAAAAACAATTAATGTTGTCTAGAATTCTTAAATAGACAAATATTAGTAGAAAAGTAAAAAGAGTAAAATGGACACTTATTAGAGAACGGAGGGAGTATTTGACTACCCAAATTCACTTTACATCAATGTCATTTTATTTTCCCCTGAGAAAAGGAATATTGACAAGAGAGGTAACGAAGAACGAAGCAAGAAAAAGGGAAAGAAATAGAAGCTGATATCAGTAGAACTATATGTAATCTGAATCAGCATCTCTCCGGAAATGTTGCAAATCTGGATGACCGTCAAATCCTGGCCTCCGAGGATTCCTGCAAAACGGGAAGTGAAGAAGTCGTGTTTATTCTATGATGTATGTAATAACTAATAACAACTCCACCTTTGTAAAACTGCAGTCTAGGATCACTTTCCTACATTATTTTGTAAGTACTACGTTATTTTTCGACCAAATCTTTCACATCACTTGCACAATTATATCAATATCTATAAAAATGTCTTGTAAATGAAAGTAAAGAAAATCTACTATAATCAACTTTTGATGTTTTCATTTTTTTTTTAATTTTGCTCGATGAAGTCAATTATAATACACTTTGGAAGGCAAAATTCAATTTATTTTGTCTTACCGAAGTCGATTGTTTGCGATTTTAGAAAGAGAAAACTAACTTTTTTTAATTTGGGAATTTTCTCTTTACAAAATCACTTATAAATGACTTTGGAAAGACAAAATTAAACAAAAATTGAATTTTGGTTTCCAAAGTCTATTATAATCGACTTTGGTAAAAAAAGAAAAAATTGAAAACTTTGAAAGTCGATTGTAGTACTTCCTTTACTTTCATTTACAAGATATTTTTGTATATGTATATATATGTGTGTGTGTGTTTAATTTTAATGCAATCACAGTGTAAATGTATTTTACAATATCGTCCAATCAAAACACTCTGTTTGTATGACTTTTCAGGTAGTAGAAAAGAGAAAATACAATCATAGTTGACGTGGCAGCACATGATTGGATGACTGTGTAAAAAATTGTACATTGTCAGTAGATAAAAATTAAATCCAATATATACATATATATATATATATATATGGATATTTTTGTAGCTATTGTTTTTGTTTTACTTTTTATTGTGAAAAAAGCCCATACATGAATCTATAAGTTTTCTAATAAAATAAGTTCCAAGAACTAATTATGCAAAACTGATGTAAAAAACATGATGTAAATATCTATTTATCCCTTCTTATAAGTAACATCCTTCCATCGCTGTACTACATGAATATCAGATGTATTCAACCATACCTTATAAACCTGTTGGGTTCAAAACCAGGAACACCGGTAGGACCAAAGGGATCAAATCGAGCACCGGGAGGAACACCCCTGTTCAGACAGATTCACACTCAGATATGATCTTTAAAATATTCGACAGCTATCACTTAGGGAGTAATAATCAAAAGAAATATGTGAACAACTTACGGCTGTCCGCTGGGAAAACCTCCACCAATACCACCATAAAAACGGGGGTCATTAGGCCCTGTACCCACGAATATTGAACTCAGCATCAACAATATTGATTCAGAAAAAAATAATAATACCTGCTTAACTATAAATAAATTGGAATGTCATACATACCTACAAGCATGCTCCCACCAATGCCATGGCCACCCCTAACATCCAGTTATGGAAGTTTCAAGAGAGATAAAGTAAAGTTAGGACCAAGAGCAACGAGCTAACAAATGTTATGCGACTATACAGGTAAGGTAACACAGAAAATATACCTAGAAGGAAACAATCCAGCAGGTGGCCCAGGAAGAAGGTCACCACCACCTGACCCAAAGGGAACTGGAGGGAGTATAACTCTGTTTATAAAATAACCAAATACTCAGAATAGTTAATTAATACAACAGCAAAAGGCATTCATACAACAACAACAACAAGTCTTATCCGGCTACATGGAATCATGGATCAAACGACGTCATTGCGTCCTGTCGTTCATATGCATTAAAAAGAGGGATTATGAAGACAGCAACCATACAGGCAACTGATTGCTCCATTAAAGATAACAAGTATGCCACAATGGGCATCACACAAAATAAATGATGAAGACTATAGAAAATCTTAAAGTAGATGTATATTAAGAGGTTAAGATACAGCACATCATTCCTCTTTACAAGGAAGGAAGAACTAGATGAGTTCACCATTTTCCAAAGACTAGTCATATTAGGCAAATAATATGCTCATTACTAATAAATATTGACACTGAAGAGATTCATCTTTCAACATGAAAGCTAAATGTGATATAAACAACAACAAAAAAGCCTTATCCCACTTAAGTGTAGTAAGCTACATGGATTATGTGATACATAGAACGCTATCATAGATCATATTTCTATTAAGCCTGTTTGAATTTAAATCCCTTCTAATCACTTCCCATATGGTTATCCTCGATCTTCCTCTCCCTCCATTTATTGTCATTCTAGTGTCATTTAACTAAGATATTATGTTTATATTTTTTAGGGAAGGCACATGTTAAATATAAGATATCCTTCAACATAACAGGGAACAGTAATTGTATCTACTTAACAAAATCAAAGTCACACACAGGATCAGTCCTAAACATAAACACCAAACCTCCCACAGTCCCACCAACCTGCAACACACACACACACATAGGAATGATGAAGCTGGTTTGGGTTGGTCTATAGAAGGCGGGGAAAGTAGTTAGTGGAGTAAATTGTTTGCTTAGCTGGCTAATTAGTTAGTATAAATAGCTGGTGTATAGTTAGTTTGGGATTCATTCATTCATTTGTATCATTTCAGTTTAGTAGCAGAGAGATATTCTCTCATCTAGGAGGTACTTCATCCAGTGTAGTCTTTTCGAGGGAATTGGGATTTCCATTCCCTATGAGCAATAAAATCAGAGATTTCTGCATACATACCTAGGGTTCTAATACACACACATACAGAGGTACAGACTACATTTATAATTTCCAAGCAAGGACCACTAACTAAATCATCCCCTGATATTTAGATTAGCAAGCCTTGATGTTCAAAATAGTTATGAAGGAAACCATGGCCAATTGTAAATGCAAAAAATCATGGAATTATCATTCAGTAAACTAAGCAGGCACCAAATTATACTTAACAAATTCAATTAAAACCAAAATACCAATAGTCCCTTACCCAGAAGGATGATTTAGAGGAACAGCAGGTTCACCAAATCCAGTGACAGGTTCGTATGGCTCTCGCCTTGTTCTGTCACTTGTTTCTGAGCTGTATAAAAACAATGAAACAACTTTGTAATGGAGGGCCCAAATTTATAAAATCTTATGGCACAAAACTTTCATACATTACTGGCAGTGCCATATCAGGTCAACATAACTAACTATCGATACCACCAATATGACAAATGCAAGAGGCAAATTCCATGATATAGAATGCTATGTACTATAAGCAATCAATTCATTTGATCATCCAGCAAGCTGACAGTACTAAGACACTCAATATGAATCACACAGGACAATGCACATAGATCCTTTAAAATATTTCTAATAGTAAAACTAGCTCATCTTTCTATACTCTATAGTACTATTATAAACTATAAAGAACATTATCTACAAAAATGATGCGAAGTTTGAATTTCATCTACAGTCAATGTAGAACCCTTCCACATCATTACTGAATCAAGCATTCCCACACAAATGAGTGATAGCATTCGTAAAAAGATTAAAACTGAAAGGGGACCAGAATTCAGGGTTACATAAAGACCAATTTCACAAAAATTTAAGTATCAAAATCTACCTTTTACTAGACGAGCTGGCATTGGCAGAACCATCTAATTTAGACAAGATATCCCCATCTATTCTCTTCACAAGCTTCTCCAAATTCTTGAAGTGTTGAGAATAGTTGTTGCCCCCATCTTCTCCTGCGTAGTCCCGAACACTGCACATTTAGAAAACAAATAAATAAATAAGATAAAGAAAGCACAATTCAACACAACCGAGAAAACCCAGTTGAAATATTCCAAAGATGCGATTGCTTTTAGAAAATAATTCTTATATTTGTGGCTTCCTTCACAAAATCATGGAAAAAGAAAATATTTTGAGACTTCCAACACAGACATCCAGAAAAAAAAAAAGTTAAATTTTCAACAAAAAAGGGAGCCCCTCTTCGAAGGAGCAAGATTACTCGACATAGACCGCAGAAAACTCGTAAAATTTTCACAGCAAAAAAAAAAGGCAATTACTTAATCTCAAGGTGCACAGGCTCCGAAGACCCTTCAGACAAAGCGTCAACGAGCAACTTGTCGTTCATCACGAGGCATTTCACAATCACTTTCTTCGAACCCTTTTCTGGGTTCGCATAAACGAAAGCGTACTCGTCGTTTAGCTCGTTCCAGTGATCTAACGGCACCTCGTCTACACGCACAAAACATTCCAAAAATTCAGCTAAGAAATGGTTAAGGAAAAGGGAACAAGAAGAAGAAAGAAAAATATAAATGGGTTTTTTTTAACCATTGGATGGATTTGAAAACGCAGTGTCGGAGAGGGCTTGAGGCCCCGTGGCGGTGAGGACGTAGCCGGAGGCGAGGAAGGAGGCGTGAACGGCAAATGCGATCTTGTCGTTTTGGTTGCGGAAGGTTGGCCTCGCCGCCCTGATCACCGCCATCACCGTTTTGTCACTCGCCATAGTCGTTTATTGTTTCCAGAACTCGACGACAGTGTCGTTTTGAGCGAGAGGAGTATGCGACTATGCTTCAAAAGGGGCAAAACCAGGAGGAAGGTCAGAGATACCACGCGATTCAGAGTCTTCTGCTATGTCCTGGGTGATAGTCGGTCACTGCATTTCATGGTTTTGTAGCAAACTGTAATAGAGCTTTACTAGGTACAAAATTCTACTAACTAAAATAGTAAAAAATTATAAGTTTATCTAAATTACTCCATTCAATTAAATAAAATACATATAATTAAAAATATTATTTGAATTAAAATTATTAAAGTTGAGTTTTTTTTTTCTATTTTTACTTAAAAATGTTATTACCAAATACTATGTGTTTTTTAAAATTAAGTTAACCATATCAGAAAAACAAAATTAATATCATGAGTTATCTATATCTAAATCAAATCTAAATCTAAATATAATGCAATTGCTTAGCAATACTTGAAAAGTTTTGCCAAGTGGAAGCCATACAGCAAGTGCGGTCCCACTACTTTTACTTAAACATTTCCACTTTTGGAAACTTTTTATAATATTGATTAATAAAATAATTAAAATTAAAAATTAATAAAAGGTAATACATTACTCCATCACAATATTTTCTTCCCAACGCGGAGCATTTTACTTCAGGCACGTTTTAAATGTTCTATACTTCTATACTACCCCTTCACTTCCTTTTTTAATTTTTTTAATTTCTTTTTATTTTAATTATTAAATCACTTTTTCCTTCCCAAGTCCCAACGGAGCATTTTACTCTCCAATCCCTTTCTCTACATGTATTAGCGCTACTTCCCAAGTGTTGTACATTTTTATTAAACCAATTTTTAATGTTTATTCTACTGAAAAAATTAAACATTGTTTACATTCCTAAAAACCTTTTCAGAATTCATTCTTCTCTATTTGGCCCAAATAATAATGAAGAGTCACTATTTGCAGTTATCTTTTCTTCTTGAAACTTTAACACTCATTCAAATGATGAATATTTAAAAAGCTTTTTGGAGAACAACCCAATTTCTATCTTCAGACTATTTCATCTTTCGTTTCCCCTTAATCTTTTCCTTCTATGGTTCTTGATAGTGATGAATGACATGGTGATGGTAATGGTGGTAGAGGTTATGCATGTCGCTGCCACGCTTCACGGATATCAGGGATGAGCTAGACTACTGCTATTTCATAAAACCTTGATAACCATATTTTCCCGTTCAAATCCAAATCTGCATTCTCCTCCTTCTTAATCATTCCCTTCCTATCGAGAGGCAGAGATGGAGGATTGTGGCGGAGTTGGGTGGTTGTTGGTTCTACGTGATGAAACAGTTAGTATTTCATTTTTATTCTTTTTACTTTTCTCTCCTATGTGTAACATCCTCAATTTTAGGACTTTTTATTTAATTAATTTATTGTGATAAGATTAAGTTAATTTATAAAATAATTTATGTTTTGTACTAATAAAACCTACATGTTTAATATTGATAAATAAGTGTACTAATAATAATAACTAGTATACAAATACACACCTTTATTTATAAAGGTACATAATCATAATAATTTATTTTGTTTATTATGTCATATATATATATATATATATATATATATATATATATATATATATATATAAAAGAAAGGTCCGTGTAGCATATTAGTTAGTTAATAATAATAATAACTAGTGAACCTTAATTAAATCATGTTTGATCTTTTGTTTATGTCACGCGTGTATATATATATATACATATAGGATATAGTAGGTGTCGTAATTAGTTAGTTTTTGAAATTATAATAATAATAATAATTAAAGTAGATAATTAAAATAAGTAGATAACAGTTAAGTTAAATTCTTAGATTATAGGATAGTCTATCCACTCACCAATACACTCTTTCAAATCCCACTAAAAAACTTTCTAGAATATAGATAATATCACTCACACAATCTCTCACTCCACTAATAAGTAAATCCCTAGATTATAGACACACTCACCCATACACCTTATCACTCCACTAACTCAAATCCCTATTTTGTAGAGAAAGTTTACCCACTAACTCACCCTTTTAAATACACCTACTTCTAAGAGAGAGAGAGTAGTAGTTCAGATTTTGAAAAAAATAAGAGAGCGAGTAAAAAGAGTATAAAAAAGGATGTGAGAGAGTTGCAACTTGGAACCTAGGAGTCATTTTCAGATTTTCAGATTTGAGGTAGGGATTTTTGTGCCTTATTGCTATTCATGTATGATCTTATGTTAATGTATATTCTTAAATTTTATTATGTTATTGTATCATGTTTATTGTATTTCTTCAAGAACAAATGATGAGTTATGTTAAAGAATGAAGTATTATTTTGAGTTAATACATTTAACTTAAAAAGAGTATAAAAAAGGATGTGAGAGAGTTGCAACTTGGAGCCTAGGAGTCATTTTCAGATTTTCAGATTTGAGGTAGGGATTTTTAACTTAAAATTGAACAAGTCTTTATGTATGATCACAATTTCATAAAAGACTCGAAGTGGCGGAGATGGATACAATGACACTTATGTGTGCATACCCTACTGAGAAATTATAATTTCTCACCCCTATTCCGTACCATCTTTAGATGGAGAGCTCTAGCAAGATGCCGAAGGACCTGGGAGTCCCTCCGCTCGAAAGGAGCTTAGACGATCTACCGCTGGAGGAATCCGTCATACCACGTCAAAGACACCCGTAGCCGAGACGATGACGCTTAGAGCTTCCATTGTTTTATACGCTCTTTTCCCTTTTTATGCGTTTTACTCTTAGTTTAAGGTCGGACCATTGTTAGCCGACGATATTTATATTAGTAGTATATTATATTAAATAATCGTTATGATTTGTGTATTTGGGAATATTTGTGATGTATGAGTTGCATTGTATGTATATATTACATATATATATATATAATGTATGGTTATATCTAGCGTTTATATATTGACGATTGCCCCTATTTTCACGATATTGTATTTTCAAAAATAAATTCCCACATATTTTCCGCGTATATTATTTTAAAAGAAAGGAACAAGCTATGAAATCAGGACGTAACACTTGATGATTTGGCCTAAGATGACTTAAGCATTAAGGGCTAATTTTCTAGGGTGTTACATTTGGTATCAGAGCAGGTCAATCCTTTTAGGGCTTGAGGATTGGACTTTCTATGCTTCTGTTGCATAGTACGTTAGTTAGACATGCTTTTAAGGTTTAGCCTGTATGGCAACCTTCAGGATAGAAACGCATGGATGTCAAGTTGTGAGTTGCAGTAACTATGCATTCTTAAACCGAACGTTGAGTCTGGCCAACTCGATGGTTGTGTTTTGTGTGTACAGGGACTGATGACTCCAATAAGATATACTAGGAACGTGTTGCATACCTAGAGGAGCGAAAGAGTCGTTGCAAGAGTTTCAACAGGAGCAGTTCATCCCCAAAGACAAGAGAATGATCACCCAGATTAGGAAGGACAATCTGACGTGCACAACCTGGAAGGAAGCATGGGATGCCTCGACCCTTCTTGAAGTCAGCGGGATCAACCCCTTTACGTTGGTAGGATCCTTCAACCCGAGCATCGTTAGCAACTGGATTTTGAGGATAGAGGAGTACGTCACCGACACACCATACACGGAAGAACAGAAGTTGTTCATGCCGCCCTCATGCGAGTAGAAGATACAGGAGTTGGTGATCAAGCATGCACAGATGACGGAAGTCGGCAACGCTTCAGTGACCTGAGGACAGTTTGAGATCCCCTTTACACAAGGAGTACCTTCCAGAAACGTTCAAACATGCTAAGGAAAGAGAGTTCCGCACGCTACAGCAAGACACGATGTCAGCATAGGAGCACACGGTGAAATTCAACAAGTTGATCGAGTTCTTCCGTATTCAGTAAAGTGACCTGAACGAAGCAGCAGATGCACTTTGTGCCAGAACGATTGGAGTACGAGACACGAAGCTTGGTGAGGCCTCTAGAGATCCGGAAGTTCAGTGCATTGGTGAACAAGTGTCACACTTTTATGAGTGTACACGTAAGGTGACCTAGGGCGTTGAGTTTGAGAGACGCTAAGGGTATATCACCATGACATCATAGTCGCGAGCGTCAAGTGCTACCTCGATCCCATATTCCACCTTCGACTCCGAAGGAGCCAGTTCGTCCGTGCATATAGCAAGTCCAGCCACGTGCTAGACATCATCCAACGTGTTCTGCATGTTGCAAGAAGCATCGAGAACCATGCCCGTAAAGAAGAGACTAACCAGGGGATGCAAGGTGTTGAGTCTTCGCAACTGCTTTCTTCTCACCCCAGGCGTTCAGAAGAATTTCTCACCACCGACGCGGTGACACCTTTGGACTACCTATTGTTCGAAGTTGGTGTTCGTAGGTTGTTTGGTTTTGCCATGTTTGTGGTGATGACTAGCCTAAATCATCGTTGTATGAACCCATGTTGTGCGAAAGCGCAATGGGATGTTGTGTGAAACCACGTCTAGGCTTAAGGTTGAACTGTATGTAGTTTTACTAGGGCCTATTCGAGGTTAGTTAAGGATAGTCGATCTTAGTTTATGGTTGGTTGTCTTAACTAGTTAGCCACTGATAGTTGCTCATCTTTGGTTGATCATGACCTCTGTATGTTTTCTTATGCGTTAACCGCACCCTTGTTTGATTTAGACAATAAAATAAAAAGTGTTTTCGTAAAGGTTTTATATGTACTAAGAGGTATGTTTTCAAACTTATTTTCTGCTCATGTTTTCAAAAGAATGTTTTTGCAAATTGATTTCATTAAACAAAAGTATGTTTTTGCTTTTACCTCTTTCATAGATGTGATGGGATGACCCTTGGGAAGACTATGCCCTTATAGTTGAACCATTTTTCTTTTGTAAACACCTTACCCCTCACATACATTGAAGATATGAGTCCAAACACCCTTATGTACCTTGACACCACCAACTACAAAAAAAAAATTCTTTTACCATGTTATGTCCAATTTTACTCCAAGCTTCTTAAACACTAACCTACAACAACTATGAGTAGAGAGAGAATCTTTCCTTATCGGCACTGTTTGCATTGCATGACCCTAGTGAGAGACCACACACTTTCAACTACAACTTATTTCTTCTTGGGAACTATTTGCCTTCTCACAGGTGTACCCATATGTGCCATGTCACCACAAGCTAACAAACATAACCCCTCACTCTACATGACGTCAAGTGCTATTAGTCTCCTAAACATTATACTCCAACCACTAAGAGTTATATTACGAAAGAGTCTTTCCCTCACGCGCACCATTAGTAAGACCAAAGAGATTCCTTGAAGAGTCGTGTGAGAGTCAGTTTTATCATATCCTATATGTCTTCGAGAGTTGTCCCACTTAGTTCTTTGAAAGTATGTCGAACATCTTCTTGTTTTTTTCAAATTTGCTAAAACAATGTTTTGTTTCCAAATTTGGTCTTAGAGAATAATTCCATACCCTATCGAAAATATGGGATGAAGTTCCTTAAGACCCTTTTTACAATCATTAAGTTGCGAGAAAAGATGTTTTTGATTGAAATGATTTTTTTTTTATGATTGAAGGTTTGACGTTTGGAACTTATCGTCCTCGTAACCTGTTTGTTTAAAACTCATTTCAGAATAATTTTCTTTCCAGTTTCGAATTTAAGAGTATAAAAGTTCCATCACCCATGAACTTGTTTTGTTTTGAAAAGAATTTAATTTGCTTCCAAAACCGTTTGTTTTATTTGATTTAAAAAGCGATATTTATTTTGGATTTTTGACAGCTGACAAAAGTATATATAATTTTGTTTTGGCCAGATTGGCAAAAAAAATTGAGTTTGATTTTTTTTTCTTTTTTCTATGACCACTCATGTGGATTGGTTGTTATACAACTCGATTTTCGGGTTAGACGTTTGTGAATCTACATGAACCTTCCATCGAGTCTCTGCGAGGAGAATGATTGCATGTGATGTTGTTTGATCGAGTATATGATCAGTGTTTGTACGTATATGTGGTAATGAATTTGAGGACAAATTCTTTTTTTTTTAGGAGGGTGGAAATGTAACATCCTCAATTTTAGGACTTTTTATTTAATTAATTTATTGTGATAAGATTAAGTTAATTTACAAAATAATTTATGTTTTGTGCTAATAAAACCTACATGTTTAATATTGATAAATAAGTGTACTAATAATAATAACTAGTATACAAATACACACGTTTATTTATAAAGGTACATAATCATAATAATTTGTTTTGTTTATTATGTCACACACACACACATATATATATATATATATATATATATATATATATATATATATATATATATATATATATATATATATAAAAGAAAGGTCCGTGTAGCATATTAGTTAGTTAATAATAATAATAACTAGTGAACCTTAATTAAATCATGTTTGATCTTTTGTTTATGTCACGCGTGTATATATATATACATATAGGATATAGTAGGTGTCGTAATTAGTTAGTTTTTGAAATTATAATAATAATAATTAAAGTAGATAATTAAAATAAGTAGATAGTCATTAAGTTAAATTCCTAGATTATAGGATAATTTATCCACTCACCAGTACACTCTTTCAAATCCCACTGAAAAACTTTCTAGAATATAGATAATATCACCCACACAATCTCTCACTCCACTAATAAGTAAATCCCTAGATTATAGACCCACTCACCCGTACACCTTATCACTCCACTAACCCAAATCCCTATTTTGTAGAGAAAGTCTACCCACTAACTCACCCTTTTAAATACACCTACTTCTAAGAGAGAGTAGTAGATCAGATTTTGAAAAAAATAAGAGAGAGAGTAAAAAGAGTATCAAAAAGGATGTGAGAGAGTTGCAACTTGGAGCCTAGGAGTCATTTTCAGATTTTCAGATTTGAGGTAGGGATTTTTGTGCCTGCTATTCATGTATGATCTTATGTTAATGTATATTCTTAAATTTTATTAGGTTATTGTATCATGTTTATTGTATTTCTTCAAGAACAAATGATGAGTTATGTTAAAGAATGAAGTATTATTTTGAGTTAATACATTTATATATGTAAGTCATTAAGCTAAAACGTAAAACATCTGGTAAATAATAAGTACATGTAAATATATATATACACACACACGTAAGAAACAAGAAAGAAATTGTAAGGCACATGATATATATATATATATATATATATATATATATATATATATATATAGATTTGTTTTGAAAAAGTAAATAAAAAGAAAGAAACACAACTTACGGTGGTTTTGAAAATTTAGTAAATAAATGTTTAGGTAAAAGATATAAACATACATAAACGAATAAAATAACTTGTAGATATATATTAGCAAGAATCAGTTAGAACTATAAATAAAACATTAATACATATACAAAACACATGGAGATGACTAACCCAACCCAAGTGAAGGAGCGTAAAGTATGTGTAGAAGTATCTCATTTATAGTTTCTGATCTATCATAGTGGAAAGGATGAGTGAACAAATTATAATAATAATATGATAGTGATAGTGTTGACCATAAAACGATGAGCATTATAAGGGAATACTAATAATAAGGAAAACAGGGAGAACGATTATAATAATGATAATGGCAATAATAAAAATAAAATAATAATAATAATAATAACATTAGTGTGGATAATAGTCAAAGCAATAATTATAGAAGTAATAGGACAGTAGTTATGTTAACCGTATAACATTAAGAATAATATAATAGAATATTAAATAGGATATATATAAGTAAATGAGATAATATCTATATGATAATAATAGTAATGATTAAGAATAGCAGCAATAATGATATTAAAGAGTAAGAATGATATTAAAGATAGATGATAACAATAATAATGATAATATAGAAGACAAGATTTGTGATGAATAAAATATAAGAATTTACAAGATACTTAAGGGTAGAGTAAAAAGTACAAGTAAAACTAGAATAAAGTATAAAATAAGAAATAATAAATAAATTAAATGAGATCATATGACATGAAAGCTATACAAGCACTAAGAATGATATTCATAAGTGGTTATGTCATGTTTATTCTATAAGGTGTTGTGTTTATTTATTTTTCATAATGTTGGAGTAAGTAAGTGTATGTGTTATTATATTTATTCCATGATGTTAAAGAGTATATGTTACATGTCTTATGATTGCATTTCAAGTTCATGTTTAATTAAATTAAAGATACTTAAAAATTATAAGAAAAGTAAAGAGATGATCCTCCGGTAAGGGGAGGTGATTCTAGCCAAGATGATGATGACGATCCTTCGGTAAGGGAAGGTGACTCGATCTCATCAAAAGTACCCCTCTCCCGAAAGGGAACCCAAGGTGGCAACGGCCACGGTATGAGCTCATTACCAAGAAAGAAAGAAGTTGAGGAAGATCCATATGGATTAAGTTAAAGTTAAAGTTAAAGTAAAGTAAAGTTAAGTTAAAGTTAAAGTTAAAGTAAAGTTAAAGACATGAAAGAATTAAGAAGTTATGAAAATGTATGGTGTGACTAACTGCCTTGTGAATGAAGTGTTATGTGAATTTTATTATGAGTATGTTCAATGCATAGCATGTTTAGTATGTTATTAAGAAGCATGATTAAAAGCCATCCACTTCGACTAAAGGGATTTTTAACTTAAAATTGAACAAGTCTTTATGTATGATCACAATTTCATAAAAAACTCGAAGTGGCGGAGATGGATACGATGACACTTATGTGTGCATACCCTACTGAGAAATTATAGTTTCTCACCCCTATTCCGTATCATCTCTATATGGAGAGCTCTAGCAAGATGCCGAAGGACCTGGGAGTCCCTCCGTCCGAAAGGAGCTTAGACGATCTACCAGTGGAGGGAGCCGTCATACCACGTCAAAGACACCCGTAGCCGAGACGATGACGCTTAGAGCTTCCATTGTTTTATACGCTCTTTTCCCTTTTTATGCGTTTTACTCTTAGTTTAAGGTCGGACTATTGTTAGCCGGCGATATTTATATTAGTAGTATATTATATTAAATAATCGTTATGATTTGTGTATTTGGGAATATTTGTGATGTATGAGTTGCATTGTATGTATATATTACATAGATATATAATGTATGGTTATATCTACCGTTTATATATTGACGATTGCCCCTATTTTCACGATATTGTATTTTCGAAAATAAATTCTCACATATTTTCCGCGTATATTTATTTAAAAGAAAGGAACAAGCTATGAAATCAGGACGTAACACTTGATGATTTGGCCTAAGATGACTTAAACATTAAGAGCTAATTTTCTAGGGTGTTACACTATGCTTCACTGTATTTCTTTTCTATTTTGATTTTCAAATCCATTCATCATCAAACTGTTTTGTTTATGGCATACACACACACTCTCTCTCTAACGTTTTTCCATTTTTCCCAAATTCTCGCTTTTAGGATTTCCCCAAATTCGTATTCACTTCTATCGTTTTTTTATTTAATTTTACCATTTTCATGTTATCGTCATGATCATCGTTTTCATTGTCCTATTTAGTCTTACTTCGGTTTGTTTTTTTGTTTGCCTTATTGAAGGAACCAAGCCACCGAGAGGAAGATTCTAGTTGACACTACGAAGATTCTAAAAGGGTTTCATTTTCTGCTTTTGATTCTTCTCTGTTGCTTTTTATTTTTGCAAAGTTCTTTTTTCTATTGTCCGTCTTTTTCATTTTCTATTTTGATTCCTCTGTTATTGTATGGTATATTTTTTCAGTTCCCTTTTTGTTTTTTTTTCCCTCACCATGTGTTTGTGAAAATGCATGAGAGAATAAAATGAGATGATTAAAGAGATGGTAGTGGTAGTTCAACCCTCCTCTGATGCTCTTTTTTTTTATATATTATTTGTTAATTTGGTTGAGTATTAAATTATTATTTGTATAAATAGCTTCTTCGTTTATTTGCTCCTCCATTTTTCGTTGTGAGTCATTTGCTTCTGATAGGTGATGTTGATGATGGTGTAGAATATGAGGTTTCTAACTCTTCCATCTTTGTTCTCTTCCATTTATATATTCTTTGCCTGATCTGTTTTGCTCTTCTGCAGCAAAAATATTTCTTTAGAATCATTAGGTGAGGAAGGTTTTTCATGATTTCCTTGAGCACACATACCATACACATGATTGCATAGTTCTATGATTGCTATTTTGTACTTACTAATATTTATTTCTAATAATATATAATTCATTGTGTAGGAGCTGGACCTTATTAGTAGAATGAAGCAAAGTCTCTAGAGGAAACTGCCAGTGTTGAACTCGGACTCCAAGCACTTGATAATCGTTCAGTTTTATGGGTGTGTATAGATTTTTGTTCCTTTTAATATAGGCTATTGTTTCTTTTAATATTTATGTTTCTCTAATCACATAATTCTAACAAATAAGTATAGGTTCAATCATGGTATATATGGTGCTGATTTGCTTTGCTGATATATTGTTGATTTGTTGATATACTAATACATTTTATCCGTGCGATGTATGGGGCGTATTCGTCCTAACAATATATACAGTTTTTTAAAGCCTTTTAGATAGTTTTATTATTTTATTTAATATTTATATTTATTTAATGTCTTTTTTTAAAAAAAAATTAAAACTCCCATGGCATTTTTTGAGATTCCTTATGTGGGTACTTTTACTTTTACCCTAAATATTATTTATTTATATTTCAATTACAATATATAAAAAAAAACACCCTTCCACCGATATCTACAACTTCCTTCTGCTTCCAATAATTAAACACGCTTTCGGTGTCTGTCTCACTCATTGTCAAATTTTACAATGCGCGACACATATATATGTTCTTGGATTCCACTTTAGAATGAAAATTACAGATAAACTAGCTTTTTGAACACCTTTGCTTCCTTTGATTTCGAAACAAATTTACTTTTGGTTTGTGGGATAGGTTATATGGGTACATCAGTGGAGGAAAATCATTGTTCATACGGAAACAGATAGAAATTCCTTCAATATGATTGATTGACAATATGCACCAATCATCAATTTAGATAATGGTTACAAATGTTTAGCTAAGTTTTTTAGCACTATATCTAATAAGCAATAATAGCATATTTGCCTTTATGGTAGAACTATTACAAAACAGAAATATATTTTAATGCCTCTTTTCTAAAATAATAGTTGTTTTGATTTTTTTATTCATTGAAAAACTAATATACCTAGACACAAATTTCATCTAGGTAAAGTAGTTTTCCAATGAACCAAAAAAGTCAAAACGACTATTATTTTAGAATGGAGCTAGGGAATAATATTTTTTATACAACATATAAATTAAATACGTCCAATTAATATCCAACTTGTGATATTTATAATATGTCGTAATGTGTATCATACGTACGTTTGCTATACATATGTTACACATTACATATTATATATATAGCATAAATTGAATACTAGTTAAATATATTTCTGTTGTACAACAAGCATTACCGATTATAAAATGATATTTGCCATCAAAAACATGGACACGCTAATGAGCATTGTTATATTATAATAAAAAAAACTAGTTAAAATAGCCAACAAGTTATGCACAACATACATAATATAAAAATACACAACAAAGATTACATGTCATGCACATCATATATCACATGACATGCATAACATATATCACATATTGTAAAGAGAGATGATGCTACAATGTACATGTGATATATGTTAGACAACATATGATATATGTTGTGCACCACATATAATATATGTTTTGCATTTTATATTATATATATTGTGCATAATATATTGATTGTTTTGACTAATTTTTTATTGTGTATAAGAATTTATAATTCTAATTAAATATTTACGGTGGTGAGTACGTTGACTGAGAGATGTAATTTTGAGGGTTTTTTCTCCAAATAATTTGGATTTGGATTTGTTCTATTCTTAATTATATATATATATATATATATATATATATATAGAGAGAGAGAGAGAGAGAGAGAGGGAAGCAAGTTTGGAAATCTCCTCTGCCATTTTTTTTTAATTATGAGAAATCATTTAGAATTAATTTTTTGGTCATTTTTTTGTCAATTTCATTATCACAAAGGCTGATGAAATGAATTGGCTCTAAATTACTTACTTTTTATAAATGGTAAAAATTTATTGTATTGTAGTTAAAATAATTAAGTTTTTTAGTTGGGAAAAAATTGTTGGATTGAGGAATAACTAAGCTAGTATTTTAACATTATTTTTTTAGAGAAAAATAGTGTTTTTTGGATTCAAAAAGAGTACTTTATGACACTTATTAAGATAGTAAAAGAGAAAATATTCTTGAAAATATTTATTTTTATATTTTCTATGTAATGGAACTATCATAATTTTTTTAATTTTTTTTTAATATTTTTAACAAGTGCCCTTATTAACAAATTAAAATCCTTATTTATATAAACAGGATTCATTAAAAGTTGATTATATTTAGACTAATAATAATTAAAAATAATAATAACCACCTACAAATTAGCTATTATAGTTCTCTTTTTCTTTCACTTTGTCTCACTTTATTTCTATATACTCTACTTTCATACTATTTCTTTCAAAATAAACTATCACTCTATTTAATAAATGAAAAAAAATACGTCCATGAATTTTTAAAAACAATTATTTCCAAATTAAACAATGAAAAACAACACCAATTAATTTTAAATTATTTTATACTTAAAATATTCAAACATAAATTTTTTAAATAAAAAATATAAATAAATAATAATTAAAATTAGTATAATTTTTTAGCTTTCTCATAGCGTAAAACATACACATAGCGACCTTACAAAAAAAAACAAAAAAATACACATAGCGAAAACTTTAATTGAGAGATAGAACTATCAAGAGAAATTTATCTTGAAAGTGGAAATCTAAATCATAAAAGTTGAAAATCTTATCCGAGTCTCTTTCAAAAACAGTTTGTAGGGAAAAGGTTTAAATTTGAAATGTTGTTATACTATACAATAAATTTTTACGATTATATCTTCTTTATCACATTTTATTTATTGTGCTCCTTTATGAGATAGTTACATATAAACAAAGGGGATCACCAGTGCACGACCACATCACATTGATCACTAACTAATCTTGAGAGAGATTGTTAAATCTATTAATACTTAAAAGTTAAAGTTAAGTAGCTCCACTCAAAAGTATAAGATTTTAGACGAATTTTTTTTTTTATTAAGTGTTAAATAAAAGCAAAGTGTAAAATGCTTTATTAAATATGATTATGAGTAATTTAAAAAGAATTAATTATATTATCTTTTCTTTGTTTCTTATGTTGCTTTTATGATTATATTGAATTTTGAAATATCAATTGAATAAAACTTAAAAATTTTGTACCTCAAGATATGCATAGAGAGTCTCAATGAGAATAAATAAATAAAAATGAAATAAATAAAATAGTTATAACATTTAATGTCTTCTACTTAATTATTTTCTCATCTCATCATAAGAACACTCTTTCAAAATCTTCTCAACAATAAACACACACTCACTATCATTTCAAAACACTTGAAACTATGACCTTCATCCTAACAATAGAGCAACAACAATATTATTAACGCAGTTGCACATGCTAAAATGATGAAGCTTGCAATGCTTAAGGCGATTGATGAGACAATAAGATGTGACAAATACGACAATGATGATACGGTATTCGCAGTTGCTCAATATCTTTGAAGATGGGATAGCAACAAACAACCATGGATGACTTGAATGACGAGCTACTGATAGTGTGATGTGTACTTAACAATATAGAGCTCACAAACAACTATATATGGTTGTGGTAGGGGTTATTTATCATGATTTCGTTGTTGTTCCATAATTTTCTCTATCTTTCATTTTGTTTCAATATTTTTTTCTTTCTAATTCTCATTTATTTTATTTTCGAATAATCATTTTCTCCTGCATGAATATTATGTAAGTATATATATTTTTTTTCTTAACTTGATGCAAATTAAACTTGAAATGTTAGTTAAAGTTCAATTTTTACATTATTCCATATTCAATCTTTAATAAAATTTATTTACTTTGAAATTGAATATTTACATTTTATAATCCGCGCAACTGCGCGGGACATACTCTAGTGTACAATAAAGGTTTAATAATATTGCACATCCCTATAATTTTATAAAATTTTGAATTTAGTCCCTATAATTTAAAAGTTTAGAATTGAGTCCCTATAATTTTTATTCTTTTAATTGAATCCCTAACACTAATTTTTGTAAAAAAAATCATTTAACTACATTTTAAAAATGTGGTTAAAGAGACAAAAATAAAATAAATAAAAATATTATTAAATTTAAATGATTTTATTTATATTTTATTTTTATTTGTATATTATGACAATTAAATTAAAGTAACTGTAAAACTAATAAAAAAGAAAACAAAATAAAAATGAAAAATAATATAAACTAAAATTTAGAAAAATAAAAATAATAAAAAAGAATAATTTTTAAATTTTTAATTATATGGTATGAAAAATAAATTAGTTTCCCAATCATGAAAATTTTTAATTTTTAATTATATGGTATGAAAAATAAATTAAAATAAATAAGAATAAATATAAATATTAATTATAAATGATTTTTTTATTTTAATTTTTAAATTTTATACTATATTTAATTTCATTTTAATTTTAAGTCTAATTATTTTTTTGTTCTCTTTTCACTTATTTGAGTTTAATCATAACATAAATAAAAATTTAATAAAAATAATAAATTAATATGAGAGGGGCCAAATTGTATCCTCCCTAGGATGTAACCAATCTTTTACCTAGTCTAGGCGTTCTCATATTTGAAACCAAGTTAGCGCCTGTCCTTCTAAACTCACTGCTACTATAGGTCCAGCTTCTGCTCTTCTGGAATTTCATAGATTCGAAAGAACCGCCCAGCACGATAAATCCATTGAAGAATGTTATCCCCATGATCAGTAAAACGCGGAAAATCAACTCAACAATAATATTTGTACGTACATTTTTCTCTTACATATCTTCTACACTCATTTTATCACCTTTAAATTTTGATGTCACATCACTTCACCACCTACACTTCTTTTCTCCACCATTGGATCAAAGCATATGTATCTTAGGTAGCGTTTGGTAGTTGTCTCAAGTCAGTGAAGACAGAGACACAGAGACATAAATGGACAGAGACACAAAGGGACCGTGTCTCTATATGGTATTTGGTAACCGTGGACAGGACACAAAAATTATTTTTGTTTTGTGTTTGATAATAGTGGAAATGATATAAAAATATATAAAAATGGCATTGGATATACATAATGTGAATTATGTTAAGTGATGAAGGGTATATTGGTCATAAAATTTCATTAAAAGAACCAGTTCATCTCAGTCTTTCACTTCTGGAGTGGACACAAATTTTGTGTCTTTTCTGTCCATGGACAGAAATTTTTGTCCATGTGTGTCTCTGTCTCATAAACCAAATAGGATTAGTCTCTCTCAGTCTCTGTCTTTTATGTCATGGGACAGCTACCAAACACTACCTTATACATACCAAATAGTACGTACCTGCAATATCATTACTCAAATCAACTTTCATCTGTCTCAGTTGTGCATATGTTTTCTGAGTCTGATGTTGGTGAGGAGTATCCACTCTTTGGGTGAGCTACGCTTGAATTATGGCCAAGGATAGGGTGATTGCTGCCAATTGTTCATTATGCACATCTGCTTGTTCTACGAGTCTTGTTATGAATGCCTACATTATTTGCATTCTAGTGTTGTCTTCAATTATCAACTCAATGAAAGCACCAAATGATATGAACCCAAATTGAAGGTAGTATAAGTGGAATGGCAATTTGAGTAATGGGTCTATAAGAAACCAATAATAATATTTGTATCACAAATGCTTGGAGCACAACCAAAAATTAATCAAAACAGCTAATAAAGCTCATTTAATACTTTATGACCCAAATAGCACTTTTAAACATGATTATATTTTTAATGGGTGGGGTGATTGTGTCTCAAATTCCTATTAGTTGACTGTTTTGACTGATTTTTTTTTATGCCTCTAGCAATGCTTTATTTGTACATACACTTTTCTCTTACATATCTTCTACACCAATTTTATCACCTTTAAATTTTGATGTGACATCACTTCACCACTTACACATCTTTTCTCTACTATTAGATCAAAGCATATGTATCATATACATATCATTTCATATGTACAAATATATATCATTACTCATAAGTAATTAACAATTACAGGTATGTAGTAAAGTGAGAGTTACAAGTATAAGAGTATGAGTAAAGAAGGTAATGGAATATGGAAGTCAAGAGGGAATGAAGCCAGCTCACAAGATCACCTACGACGAAAAGAAGGAAATGTTTAGAGCAAGAACAAAGGAGAATTCACAGAGGAGAAAGAAGCATCTATCTACAGGGAAGAGGGACTCACAATACACGCACAATCTCCACAGTCAATTGCTTGCAGCAATATCAGGCGCCTTCCTCCCAATCAATTGTGATTCTGTTATGGAGTTTGTTATGCCTGCTACTGCTCTACTCAACCCTCACGTGGCTATTCACATTTGATGAGCTCTTTCTATTCTTCCCTTTATCAGAAATGAGTAATGCTTGAGGTACAACAGAAATACGTTCAACTTGTATCCAACATGTGTTATCCATGTTATATGATGTGTGCTATACGTAAAAGTGATATACGTATAGCACACATCCTGTAACATGGATAGCACAAAGTTGGATGTATTTTTATTGTACGTCAAACATTATTGATCAGAAATATACCTAGAGCAAGAAAAATAATAATCTAAAACAAATATATAACAATTATACAATTAAAAAATTAAAGATAAATGAATATGAGTGATGCTAAATGCACAATGAAAAACCAGTCAAACAAGCCAATAAATGAGATTTTGGGTCATAATTACTCAGCTCATTACAATTTCAATGATTATTTGAGCCCAAACCAAAGCCAAAATGGATTAATTGACTGCATTGTTTGGTTTTTCATTATACATCTAGCATTATTAATGAATATTTAACATAATAATTTTATCAAATCACTCAAAACAATTCAAAAATCATAGTTGATCAAATTAAAAAAAAATAAAAACAAAACATTGAACTATATCAATAGTTAAATATAAAAGAAAAAATTGAAATAAAAGAAAGAACAAAAAATATGTTGCAGAAATTATAGAAATTAGAAATGATATTTATGATAAAATTTATATTGATAAAAATATATGCATATATGTTGAATTTTAAATGTATAAAATTAATATTAATAAATTAAAATTAAAATTTTAGTTGAAAAAAGATATTAATTATTGTAATAATATTATTGAAAATATATATAAAAAAATATTAGTGAATGAAAGTTTAGACATATTATCAGCGAAAAGATGATTTGTCACAAACATTTTTTTCCCTGAAAAATCACTCTTTCTATATATATATATATATATATATATATATATATATATATATATATATATATATATAAATAATATAAAGAGAATTTAGTTAAAGTTGATTACTTTTAGTCTCTAAAAATAAGGGTTAAAAAAAATTAAAATGATTTGACACAAACATTTTTTCCCTAAAAAATCACTCTTTATATATATCTATATAGGGAAATATTTGGGGCACAACAAAAAAACCAGCCAAAACAGCCAACAAGTTGTGCACAACATATATAATATAAAATGCACAACGTATATTATATGTAGTGCACAACGTATATCATCTATTGTGCACAACATATATCACATATTGCAACATCATTTTTCTTTGCAACATGTTATATATGTTGTGCACATCATGTGCTATATGGTGTGCACAACATGTAATATTCGTTGTGCAATTTATGTTAGATACGTTGTGCACAATTTGTTGGCTGTTTTTTTGTTGTGCCTTTAGCATTGTTCATCTATATATTATATATAATATAACAGAGTTAGCTTCATGAGGTGCTGACAAGTGGCGCAACCTTAATGAGCTAACATTAAATGATTCTATTTTAAGAAATTAATTAATGATAATTGATTTGAAATTTTTTTGGAGTTTAAGCACGTTAATTAAAAAATGAAATATATGTTAGAATATAATAGTCATAATGTAACATAATATTAATTTATTTATTTTTATTTTTTTTATCTTTGGTAATTAAAAAAGATATTTTTATCATTATGTTTTTTTGATTCATATCATTATTGAGATCACCTGAGATTATATAAATTAAAATAGGTTAAAAGCTAATTTTACTCCAAACATTCTCTACAATTTTTTTTTCTCTCTTCTATGTGTCAAAAATGAATAATCAACTCAACTTTTCTCCACCTCAAGCAAAAGATGCAAGGTTAGAAAGAAAAATATTATCAATCAAAAACGTCATTCAAGGTAAAATAGAGGTATTATCAAATCAATTTTGTGACTTATATGAAAAATAAAAAATATGTTGCATTGATCATAGTTTAAAGACATAATATCATCTTTTAACATATCTGAGTCAACTAACACCATTGAAATTGTGTTAGCGCATGAATTTGTGAGTATATGTACATGTGATATCTTAGAGTTTCCTCTGTATGTTGATTTTTATTATTACGCTTCATGCATGTAATTTTCTAAAATTTTAACATGTAGAAAATAGGTTATTGCAATCCATGTAACAATTGGAAGTTAAAGACATTTGATAAACAAGTTTAAACCCCTAATGCTTGAGATGAGTGTATATATTATGTCTTATTTTGATGTAACATCAAATGATGGTTCTTTTCGGACTACAAGAAATGAATATCGTCTAAACTTTTAATATAGGATCATTGTTCGCAACTCAGAGAGTGACAAGATTCACAACCCAACATTATCTAACCTTTTTTAAATATTTTATTCATATTTCATTTGTAATTTTTTCCCTCTCCTCTCTATAATTTCATTTATTATAAAATAAATTTGTTTATAAAAAACAAAAAAATTTAATAGTGTATACATAAAAAATATTTACTAGAAGAATGAATCAAGTAACGAAAATGATAAATCACAAATCATTATAGTAAATTTTAATCAATTAATAAGATTTGAATATTATCGTATAATACTTTTTGGTAAGAATGAAAATAGTTGAGCAATAAATCATTCAAAAATATTTATAAAAGGAAAAAATCAAGAAAATGAAAATTACCTAAATTAATTAAGGTTATTTAAGTATATTATAACGAATAAATTTCTATCATTAAAAGGTATATATATTATAGAGTAAAATCATATATAAACGATTTTTTTATAAGATTGCATTTATTTAAATTGGTTAAGAATGAATATTCATTGTATATATTAAACTTTTCAGTTAGAGTTAATTAAAAAAAATGTTATTAATCATTCCTAGAACAACCCTGCAATTAACCTTTTATTTTAGAAAATAATTTAATTTAGTATGAAACATGATTTGATGTATTTTAATGTGAGTTAATATGATTTAATTTGATTGATTCTCATTAATATCAATAATTATATTAATTGATTCAATAATTGTATGAATAAAATTTACCCTATATATAAGTTACCTTATTAATTGTACTTAGATGATTCAATATTATTGTGATTTGTGAGTAAATAATTGAATAAGTAATTGATTCAATATAATATTATATTGTTCTTGATATGTGTTTAATTAATTGAAAAATATTGATTTAGTATTATTTGAAAATTATTGATCATATCATATGGAGAGAAATTTTTTTAAGTATTATAAGATGTAATTGATTGGATTGAATGTATGTATATTAAATGTAAATTGAAAAAATAAAACATAATTGATTATGCTCATTTTGTGGAATTCTACAACGATGCTGAATTTAATTTTACAAATTAAGGATCATAATGGAAAATTTTTTATTGGAGTGATTTATAAGACGTTAATTTTAATTTTTATTAAGACTATTTTTCGTCTTCACTATATATTATAAGTTGGTCAGACCATTTTGTATCGTTTGTCATAGATATATTATTTCTCTTAATTCAAAGGTTCAATCATGTTGATTTTCATTTCTTAGTTAGGTTGGAATAGGCCAAACAATAATGATGATAACGGGATAATTTTTGACATTTCTCACAATGAACTAACTTTAAAAATAATATGATAAAACAAGTTCAACTGCATATATTCTTCTAATTCAATTTTACATGATTATGGGTATATAAGGATAAAAATTTGAATAATTTGATTTATCTTTCATCATTCCTTTAATTTCTATTTAGTACTATTTGGTTTTTATTTTAAATTAAATATATATGATTTAAAATTTTTTAAATAAATAAATAATTATTTTTAAATTATATCAATCAATGAAAATTATAATTTAAATCTACTTTCAATTGATAATTTATATTAACAATATTTTAATTAAATGCCTAACTAATAGAGTAATCAATCAGAATGCACATTAATGCAACTTTACTAAAAAATATATATATATATAATTTATGTGATTGGATCATTTTAAAATTTCAATTCGAAAAATGAAGTCTAACAAAGATATCATTTGTCTCCCATAAATATATTTCAACCAAATAATATCAAAATAATGTATCAATAAAATTTATTACATCCATTTATAACAATTTCCCTATTAATTATTAATAATTTTTTAGATCTAAATTTTTAGTTATTAAAAATATATGATATGATTATAATAAAAAAAAATAAAAAATATATAAAAGAAATAAATGTATAACAAACATTTAATCATTCAAATCTTTGATTTATAAGTAGCTGTTATCAGTTTAGATTTTTTTCTATTTTAATCAATTGTAATTTTGTGATTTTTTTAAAGTAATGAATATTAATTATAAATTTTGAAATTTGGGCTGGTTTGGATGTGATTCTAGAAAAAGATCTTTTTTTAATTGGTCTTTTTAATTAAGATCTTTAGAAGAAGTTGAAGTAATTTTATGTTTGGATACAAAATTAATTTATATTTGGATGTAATATAAAAAGATCTTTCTTTATCGTAAACATCTTTTTTATGTTATATAAAATGTCTTTTTTCAAAAGATGAAAAATATAGCTTCTGAAAAAAGATATTTTTTTACTTTTTTTAGAGATTATACTTTTACTTAAAATTAGTACCCAAACATATCAAAAAATTCAATAAGATATATTTTTAATTAAAAAAGATCTTATTTTAACTAAATAATGGCACCCAAACAAACACTTTATCTACAACATTAATGATAATAAATAAGAATTATACCTTAACATAATTTAAAAATTATAAGTGGAGTATTTAGTTGTTACAGGCGAAATTCAATTTGATTGAAATTATATTTGATTGAAATAAATGTATAACAAACATTTATTTTAATAGATTTGTTTAAATATTTTAATACAAAATTATTTATCATTAATAATTAATTATTATATAATATATTTATCTTAATTTAATATTTAATAGCTTGATTTCTGTTCACACCTCAGATTGTGGCCCAATCCGGCGGCCCAATTCGAGACTTTAACAAGAAGCCCAAAGAAGGCTCAAGGTCGGACCTCGGACCCCACGATGGGCGAGTCCAGATCAGGGCCCATTAAACCTTCAAGGCCCAATAGCAATCAGAGGCCCAAAGGACTTGGATCCGGAGCAGGACCCGGTAACCGACCCGAGGTCGGATAAGGTTGAGCCCGATTAGGGCGGCGATCAGAAGCGAGCGGATAAGCGATGCCGAGAAATCCGGAGCCACGATCGATACGACGCGGGACGCCCCAACGCGCCACAAAAAGCGGGAAGGTCGTTATCCCGAGTCGTGCGGCGTGAGCTGCACGGAAGCGGCTCTAATCCCCCTCTATAAATAGGGTGTCCCATCGCAGTATCAGGTACGCTTTCAGTTGAGTTCTTGTAACACCCCGAACTTTATTAGGTCCTAATTAAAGGAAATTAAGGGTAATGGACTTTAATTGGAACTTAATTGGGTTTGAGTGGACATGTTTCCCCTGGATTAAAGTATCTATGCTATGTGTTTTTATGAGTATTTATGTGTATTTATGTGTGCTTTGATGTACATTAAGTCATTATGAGTGTATGAATGTTAGTATATGAGTTGAGACACTTTAGAAGTGTTTTGGGGCGTTTTTCGCGCCCAGTAATCGATTACAGCTCCTTGGTAATCGATTACAGCAGGTTAAGTTTCATAATTGGGCTTTTTCGAAGGCTTGTAATCGATTACAAGCTCGATGTAATCGATTACACAGCGCGCAGAATGAGTTTTCCGGATGTTTTAAGTGACGGGTGGGCCCCACGATGACTCTTAAACCCTAATAGCTCAGAATATAAAAAGATAAACCCTATTTTTCCAGCTCATTTGGTCAGAAACACTCTCCCTCTTCATCCCAGAGCCTCCATTGTTTCTCTCTCAAGAACCCTCATAGCCATAGCCATTCCACGTCAAGAAAAACCCACAAATACTCGCTCAATCCCAAAAGTAATTACATATTGTTGATCCTCTCACCAAGCCGGACGTTTCTACCGGTTGCTTTTCTTCGGGAAGGGTCATCGTTGGAGTCGGGCCGTTCGTGAAACTAGGATTCCGTCTTAAAACAAGGTTTTGCCTTCAAGAGGTAAGGGTTAGGCATTCTAAATGTTATGTAATTGCATGATTATTGATGAATTAATGGAATTTTGAATGTTGTACGTTGTTTTTCCCATTAGGGTTCATGAAATGGTTGATTTATGAAATTGGCTTTGAGAAAGAAAGGGGTTTTATGAATTGAGAAGCGTTTTAAAAGTATTTTTTATGTTTGTTAATGGTATGACTTTGTTTTCTATCGATTGGGACGATGTTGGGTTCATATTTTGGCCATTGGCTATTGAAAATCGTGTTTTTGGAACTCCCAAGTCGTGTTTCACGACGTCGTAATCGATTACACGGGTTCGTAATCGATTACGATGTCTGAATTTCCAATCGCGAGAAAACGCTGCTCTCTGTTAATCGATTACAGAGCTGCGTAATCGATTACCAGTTCGTGTAATCGATTACAGTAATCGATTACCAGCCCGTGTAATCGATTACAAGAGCGCTGTTTTTGCGAAGATGAACCGTTTTGACCCTTTATGTACCCTAATGCGTTCTACAACTAGTATGGATGATATAAATGAGTTAATTATGATTTGTATGCAAGTTTAAATGCTGTTTGGATGATGTTATGTGAATTGTGTGATGAATGTATGTGTTATGTGTTGTGAACTTAGACGTCACTGGGTGGCGCATATATGATGTTAAGACGTCACGGGGTGGCGCGTGGTTAATAAAGACGTCATTGGGTGGCGCAAAGATTTCAGAGTAGCCTTCGGCTTGTGATTGAGAGGCTGTAGGAGGGGGTTGGCATCCTCGGCGCTACAGGTCCTTCACTTGCAGTTGGTGAATATCCCCCTCTCCCCATTAGTTTAGGATGAGCTCATGCCTAGGGGTCGGTGCAGCGGAGGTTACAGGAGGGTGGACAGGCCATAAGACATAATAAGTGATAAAGAGAAAATGAGTTACAGTTCAGTAAAGTGTCAGAGAACATAGAATGATAATTGATTAAGTTTCCCTACATGATTAGACGGCACGTAGAGCACACACACGAAAGACATATTTATGAATGATGTATGTATGATGTAAAATGAACAAGAGGCACTTAGGTAAGTCGTTCCGGGCAAGATAATTTTAGAACTTATAACTGAAATTGAATACATTCATGTTACACCGATTTTATTAATAAACCCGGAGCGGCTCCCCTACTGAGTTACTTCCCAGTACTCACCCCTCGTTTTCCCCCCATTTTAGATGATGAGATTCAGCAGGACACAGGAGCGGATGAGGAGCCCGCACAGCTTTAGTTTACGCAGTTGATTTACTTCTAGACTTATCAGTTCCTATTATTACGTTATGGATTATGTTTATTTATACGTTTAGCATTTATTTGTGTTTACTCTGAGTCCGGACCTATGTTAGCCCGACATTTATGATTTCAGTTTATGGATTGTATAGTGGAGTCTTATGGGTCTCAGTTTAGGCTCATGAGATGACACTTATTAATACTATTTACTTTCTTGATTGTTTGTTGGGTAGACTATGTTTTGTTTATTTCTATTTATTTATGAGGTATTATTCATACTATTCCAGGTGTCATATATTATCGTTATATTACGCGCAATGCCCTTATGTTTATATTCCGCAAACGATTTTCGAAAAAATTCTCCCATGTATTTTCCGCGTACAAGTATTTTGAAAACGAGTATAAGTATGGTAACAGGAGGTAACCCTTATGAAATGGCCCTAAATGACTATAGCACTAAGGGCTATCTAGTAGGGTGTTACAGTTCTCACGCTTATAGTGATATTGACTTAAGCTTCGGAGTCCTTTCAGGGAAAACACCCCAAGTGCCTTGGAGAGTTTATGTGCGAGGAGTCAGATTCCGGCGACAGTTCATACCTTAGTCAAAGGTACGGAACATTGGCGCCGTTGCCGGGGACCCACCACAACATTTTCTGAGGTCGGTTTACCTTCTAAGGGACCGAAGCGAACACGAGAAACTGGCTAGAACAAAGACTACCACCCGCCTCGTCCACCCAAAAGAAACAGGAGACCGGATGGAAGGAACGCAGGACGGGCATTGTGAAACGGTCCACGAGACCGACCAATCTCAACCTCAGCCCCCCCCGAATCAGAATGAGCTGAATCTCGGAGGAGCAGGGGGAGTTGAAGCTGAACAGCAGCCTAACACGGTTGCTGGAAACAATAGGGTCGGACCCTCTGTTGACCCCGATGTGCGCCAGACAATGCAGCTCATCCGGGATCAGCAGGAGAGGCTCCGACTGCTGGAGCAAGAAATGGTGAAGCGACTTCCTTTGGAGGACCAACTCCGGAGGGAGGAACGCCGAAACCAGAAGGTGGAAGAAAAGCTTCTCCACGAGCGGGAAAAGGTCAAGGACCTAGCCCACCGCCTCCGAAAGCTCGAGCTGGAGCAGAAAGGCCCGGTCAGACATGGTCGGAATGAGAATTCTCGGGAGAAAAAGCAGGAGCGACCGAGGTCCGATGAGCAACGTCGGTCTCGGGAACGTGATGATCGCAAAGAAAGATCCAGAAGATCCCAAGAGAGAGAAAGGGACAAGCAGTCCCAGAACTATCATGAAGACCGCGAACGCTCCTTTACCTACACCGAGTACCGAAGTACGGGCGGTGGAAAGGGGGGAGGGTTCACGTTCAAGGCTGAAGGGCCATTGGCCCCACACATCCTGAAGTATAAGATGCCCCAAGGTCGAACCCTACCGGGACTCAAATACGATGGGACCACCGACCCCGAGGAGCATCTGGAGGCTTTTAAATCCAGAATGGATTATGATGGGCGAAGGATGAGGAACGGTGACGAGCGTTCCCGATTACCTTGCTGAAGACGGCGCTGAAATGGTACAACCGTCTTCCCCCAAGGTCAATCCATTGCTTCGCAGACCTCGCAGCTCAATTCCTGGCTCATTTCACGACCAGGAAAACAAAGCCGAGGTCCGCTGTGAGCCTCATGAACATCAAGCAGAAGCAGGGGGAGACGCTAAGAGCCTATTTCGAAAGGTTCAATGCTGAAGCGCTCCTGGTAAGGGATTTGCTTGTCTCTAATGCAATCACCCTTTTAATCAACGGACTCCGCTGGTCTCCATTTGCTGAGTCCCTCTCCAGGTCGGAGCCAACGACCATGGAAGAGATTCAGGACAGAGCAGCCGAATTCATCAGGGCGGAAGAGGCCATGATGGCCAAAATGGAAAGAGAATCGGCGGAGGATAAGAACGAATAGAGACGAGCTGAAAAATCCCGACCTCAGAAGCCTAGGGAGGACAGGCAGAGGTCAGAGAAGCATGATCGGGCCCCTACAAGGGAAAAATTCTCCAACTACACCCCCTTGTCACGATCGATTGGGGTGGTGTACAAGGAGATACAGCAGACTGAACGGTTGCCCAGGCCCAGACCAATGAGAACGAGGGCAAACACAAACCGAGGTCTATACTGTAGCTACCACGAGCAGCATGGGCATCAGACGGAGGATTGTTACGACCTCCGAGATGCAATTGAAGAATTGATCCGAGCTGGTAAGCTCGCAAAATACGTAGCCGAGCAGAGGGGCCCGAAGAGAAAGAGGGAGAGAAGCCCTGAGGATGAAGGGCGGAACCCGAGAAGCAAGAAAAGCAAGCCGGAGGATGAGGCCGAGCCCGAAAATAGCTCCGAGGTGGTGAAGACAATTCACACCATCGCGGGGGGTTTTGCGGGAGGTGGAGCAAGCGCTGCGGCAAGAAAGAGGGCGCTCAAAGAGATATTGAGCGTAGACAGGAAGGAATTGGCATCAAAGACGCAGAAGAAAGCCCCGGTGCCAATCACCTTCTCGGACCTCGATAATCCCGGGGTGGTTGCTGATTATGCGGACCCCTTGGTTTGTGTCGGTTATAGCCCGCAACATGGAGATTCGAAGGGTTTTAATCGACACAGGGAGCTCCGCCGAGTTATTAACAAGAAAGGCTTTCGATGAGATGGGCCTAAAGGATTCCGACCTAAAGGCCTACAATGAAGATCTTGTGGGATTTTCAGGGTACGACGTGATTAAACCTGATGGTTACATCACGCTGTACCTCACAATGGGCACTAAGCCATTGGTGAAGACAGTAGAGGTCGACTTTATAGTGGCAAGAATCAACTCCGCCTACAACATGATCACGGGGAGGCCCACGTTGTGCAAACTCGGGGCGGTAGTCTCAGTACCTCACCTGGTCATGAAATTCCCTACGGACGATGGCAAGGTCATAACAGTGAAGGGATGTCAGGTAACAGCTCGGAAATGTTATATCAACAGCCTTAAGGTCAGTGAAAGGACCAAGGGCGGAGATGAGGAGAAAAAAGAAAAAGAAAAAGAAGAAAAAATTGAAAAGGACAGCAAGGAACAGGAGAAGAAAAAACCGAGAATCGAGGTCAACAACGTTGAACTCGACGTGAGATCTCGGAATCCAGTTCGACCCGAGCCAGAGGGCCAGCTGGAGGAAGTACAGATCGGGGAAAGCCCCGAGAAGATAACTCGAGTCAGTGCTAACCTAAGTCCTGTCGGCAAAGGGGCACTGATCCAGTTTCTCAAGAAAAACGCCGACCTTTTCGCATGGGAAGCAAAGGACATGCCTGGGATTGACCCCGAGGTCATGAGCCACCATCTCTCTATGTACCCCGGAACTAAGCCGATACAGCAGAAGAAGAGGCGGAAAAGGCCCAAGCAGTGATTGAGCAAGTGGAAGCACTGCTAAAGGCCGGGTTCATCAGAGAGGTCCAGTACCCGACGTGGTTGTCCAACGTCGTCATGGTACCGAAGACAAATGGGAAGCTCAGGATGTGTGTAGACTACACCAACCTGAATAAGGCTTGCCCCAAGGACCCATTCCCGCTTCCAACTATTGATAGCTTGGTTGATGCCGCATCGGGATTCCGATTCTTGTCCTTCATGGACGCTTACTCGGGGTACAACCAGATCCCTATGAATCCCGATGACGAAGAGAAAACGACATTCATCACACCTAGGGCAAACTATTGTTACAAGGTTATGCCCTTTGGTTTGAAGAATGCCGGGTCCACCTACCAGCGGCTGATGAATAGGATCTTCAAAGGGGAGATCGGTACCAGGATGGAAGTCTATATAGACGACATGCTGGTCAAAACAAAAAAGGAGGAGGACACGATTTCGGATCTCGAAGTCGTATTCAAAAAATTAAGGGACCACGGCATGAGGTTGAATCCGCTAAAATGTGCCTTCGCCGTGGAAGCGGGGAAATTTTTGGGCTTCATGTTGACCCAAAGAGGCATCGAGGCGAATCTGGAAAAGTGCAAGGCCGTCCTGGATATGAAAAGCCCGACCTCTGTAAAGGAAGTTCAGAAACTAACAGGTCGGCTAGCTTCTTTGTCGAGATTCCTCCCCCTGTCAGCTCGGAAGTCTTTGCCGCTTTTTGAGTTGTTGAAGAAGAGAACAGACTTCGGTTGGACCCCGGAATGTGAGCAAGCATTCCAGGGCTTCAAGTTATATCTAGCGGCTCCCCCAATATTATCTAAACCGGAGGTCGGGGAGAGACTATACCTTTACCTCTCGGTAGGGGAGTTAGCAGTGGGTGCAGCCCTATTAAGGGAAGAAGAAAAAGAGCAGAAGCCTATCTACTTCGTGAGTAAAGCGTTACAAGGTCCTGAGATCCGATATCCGAAGCTAGAGAAGGTGGTATTTGCATTAATCACAACCGCGCGAAGGTTAAGGCAATATTTCCAAGCACATACGGTGATAGTGAGAACAAATCACCCTATGAGACAGATCCTACAGAAGCCCGACCTAGCTGGGAGAATGGTGTCATGGGCAGTAGAACTTTCCGAGTTCGACCTGATGTTCGAACCTCGGAACGCGATTAAATCTCAGGCCTTGGCTGATTTTGTGCGGGAGATGGTTGATGAAGAAGAAGAAAAGGTCAGTTGGACCTTATTCGTTGATGGCTCTTCGAATCTAAAGGGCAGTGGTGCCGGCATCATCTTGGAAAATAACCTGGGTGTCCAGGTTGAAATGTCGGTGAAGTTTGAGTTTCGGGCTTCCAACAATCAGGCGGAATATGAAGCCCTGATTGCAGGTTTAAAGTTAGCAAATGACGTCGGGGCTAAGGAACTCACTATCTGCAGCGACTCTCAGATCGTGGTTTCTCAGATCGGGGGGGAGTATCAAGCCCGAGATGAGCAACTAAAGAAGTACTTGAAGACGGTAACCGAGCTTATGAAACCACTGGAAAAGGCCAAGGTGAAATATATACCTCGCGAAGAAAATACCCGAGCCGACGTGCTGTCAAAGCTCGCAAGCACTAGGCCCACAGGGACAAGCAAAACATTGATCCAAGAAACCCTGGAGAGGCCGTCAATTGCAGAACCACGAGAAGTCGCGGCCCTAATAACGTCGCCGAGTTGGATCTCTGAGCTCCTCCAGTATCTCAGGCTCGGGATCCTTCCGGATGATGAGAAAGTCGCGACAGTGGTAAAAAGAAGAGCCCCATACTATATAGTGGTGGAAGGGCAATTATACAAAAGAGGATTCAGCCAACCACTGTTGAAGTGCCTGGATGAAAACCAAGCAAGGTACGTTCTCGAGGAAGTCCACGAAGGGGCAGGGGGTAGTCACCTCGGAGGCCAAACCCTAGTGCTCAAAGTCATCCGAGCTGGATACTTTTGGCCAACGTTAAAAAAGGATGCGGCCGAATATGTGAAGAAGTGTGTGAAGTGCCAAGAACACAGTCACCACTACAGTGCGCCTCCCGAGGAGATGACCCCGATTGTGGCATCGTGGCCCTTTGATAAGTGGGGCATAGACTTGCTCGGGCCCTTCCCAACGGCTCCGGGCTTGGTAAAGTACTTGGTAGTAGCTATTGATTACTTCACCAAGTGGATCGAGGCAGAACCTCTCGGCACTATAACGGCGGCTCAATGTCGGAAATTCGTCTGGAGGAATATCATAACCCGTTTCGGGGTCCCAAAAGTCATAATCTCGGACAACGGAACGCAGTTCACTGACAAGAAGTTCCGAGAATTCCTGCAAGGATGGAACATTGAGCACAGGTTCATTAGCGTAGAGCACCCCCAAGCTAATGGGCAGTGCGAAGCTGCTAACAATGTGATCCTAAGGGGGTTGAAGAAAAGGCTCGACGAGGCAAAAGGATCTTGGGCAGAAGAGCTCGGGAGTGTCCTATGGGCCTACAGAACGACTCCGCACTCTACTACGGGAGAAAGTCCTTTCAAACTCTCCTATGGTAGTGATGCTATGATCCCAGTCGAGCTTGGAGAACCGAGCTTCCGAGTTATCAGCTACAAAGAAGCTCGAAACTCGGAGGCAAGGGAGGCAGAGCTCGACACGGTCGAAGAAGATCGGGACGCAGCCAAGATCAGAGAAGAAGCCCTCAAGCAAAGGGTGGCAAAAAGGTACAACCAGGGAGTAATCCCGAGAAGGTTCAAGAAGGGCGACTTCGTCCTGCGAAGAGCAAACATCGGAGCTCCAAACCTGGGAGAAGGGAAGCTGGCCGCCAACTGGGAAGGGCCATATAGAGTGAAAGAGACCCTAGAAAAAGGGGCTTACAAGCTAGAAACCCTAGAAGAAAAAGAGGTTCCGAGGTCGTGGAATGCCACGAACCTTAGGAAATTTTATATTTAAATTTTATTCATGTAATTTGTGGTACCTCAGTTTGTACTCTTTCCTACCACGGGATTTTGCCCTAAGGAGGGTTTTGCCCTGGAGGTTTTAATGAGGCGAGCTCGAGAAGACATTAATAAAATATTCCTTTCGATATTTACTTTGTTGTTTTATTTGAAAGTGGGAAGTATTTACTTAAGCACTAAAACCCGAGCTGGTTAAAGTGATTGATTAAAAATAAAAACCCAAGATGGTTAAGACCCCGAGTTGGTCAAAAACCCGAGCTGGTTAAAGTGATTGATTAAAAATAAAAACCCAAGCTGGTTAAGACCCCGAGTTGGTCAAAAACCCGAGCTGGTTAAAGTGATTGATTAAAAATAAAAACCCAAGTAGGTTAAGACCCCGAGTTGGTCAAAAACCCGAGCTGGTTAAAGTGATTGATTAAAAATAAAAATCCAAGTTGGTAAAGACCCCAAGGCGGTCGGAACCCGAGATGATTAATTGAGCGAACCCGAGACGGTTACCGCGATTAAAGATGACTACTAGTGCAAAGCTAAGTTAAATAAAGCTACAAGCGCGAAGTAAATAAAGCCATTAAAATTCTACATATATTTAAAGTATTGTAAGTCGGCACGAACCCCAAGAAGGGGAACCCGGAAAATGTACAGAACATCAAAACCGGCACGAACCTGGGAGGCTGGCTGAGCTTCCTCCGGAGAGTTCGGATCAACGATGATTAGCTTCCCGTCCTCGATCTTAGTGTACATCCCAACCTGGCCAAGATCGAGGTCGGGAGCGATGATCCGAACCTGGTCTTTGATAAACTCCGCCACAGCCAGGGTGGAGTCCACTAGGGTAGCCTGCAACCCATCCACCTCATTTTCAAGCTTAGAGATGTCCTGGGTAGAAGAAAGGCGAAGGTCGTCCAACGCGCCTGTCAGTTCGTCGATCTTCCTCTTCCCTTTGTTCACCTCGGACACCAGGCTCCTCCGGCCGTCCTCCGAGGCCTTCAGCTCACCCTGTGTGAAGGAGAGCTCCTCCTCGGAGGCCTTCAGCTTCTTCTCCGCCTCCTTAAGGCAAGCTTCCAGGTCCTCAATCTTCCTGTTGCTCGCGTCCTGAGCCTCGCGGAGAGCGTCCAATTCCTCCTGAACGCCGTGGCCTAGAACAGCTAGGGGCTCCATGTGGCGAAGGACGGTGACAGTCTTCACCAAAGCCCTCTGGCTCCACCGGAGGAAGGTACGGATATCTTCCGCCCCCTCCAGTTCGGCGACAGCGGCCGAGTTGTACATGTCCCAATCTATTATTTCCGGGAAGTTGTAATCCTTGTCGAAGGGAGAGAGGACGGAAGAACCGCCATGGTCATGCTTCTTCTTTTTCCGAGGCTCAGAAGGCCCGGAGACACCTAGGCTGGTGCCCTCGTCAAGCACCAAGCTCTTGCGTTTGGCACCAGGGGCGGAGGAGCAGAGGTCGCCACCACGACGGACCCCGGGGCTGGGGCAGCCGGGGTGGCGGCAGAAGAAGAAGCCTTAGGACCCGAGCTCCCCGCAGCAGCTTTCTTCTTTTTTTTGGGAGAGGCATAGAGCTCGGAGAGCGTCTAGGTTAACTGCGCCTGACATGGTATCTGCAACAAAAAGAAGCCCCAGTTATATAGGTATTTCAGATAAAAAAGGACGAAGGAGAAGAAATATCGTTACCAAGTTCTTTTTGGAAGTCGGAATCGCTCCCCCGAATTAACTTCTTTAGAGAGAGGTTTTTCTCCCTATGGGACTCAAGGAACAGCTGGATGATACCCACGTCAGCCTCGGTCAGATCAGTGTCTTTAATGTCTACAATGTAGACATTTTTGTTCCAGTAAAGGGGAAATCGGGGTTCACCCTTGTCGGAAAGCCGGAAAGGGACGGTGTTCTCCGCAGCGCGAACTCGGAAATACACCTCCTTGAAATTATGCACGGAATCTTCAAAGAGAGTGAAAACCTTCCGGCCTGAATGAGCTCGGAAGGAAACTCATCCTTCGGTTCCATGGGGAAGGGTAACGGCAAAGAGATAGAAGAACACTCGCAGGGAAGGAGGAACCTCGAGGTGTTCGCAGACTCTCTCGAACCCTCGAACTATAGCCCAAGAGTTGGGGTGGAGCTGAGAAGGGGCGGCCCAGACGGTCCTGAGCACCCGTATTTGAAAGTCGGTAAAGGGGATGCGAACCCCGATCCGAGTTAACAGAATGTCGTACATATAAAAGAAATCCACAGGCTCCTGGCCGTTGTCAAAAGGGACCCTTTCATCAACCGAGGGGGCTTCAACAATGTAGTGGCCAAAGCCTCCTTCAGCAAAAATTTGCTCGTGGGAGTTGACGGCAGTGGCATAAGCCTCGTCAACCACGGAAGCTATGCCGAGGGCCTCTTCCCCGGCCCAGTTGTATTGATCGTTGAGTAGCAGCGGACGTTGGAGCTGTGGCTTCGGACGCTTACCCATGACCTACAAAGGAAACCATTCAAAACAGTTTAAAAAAATGTCCTCGGAAATCGGGGTTTGACGTTTTAAATGGTTTCCATTGAAAGGAAAAATGGGGCATATCGGATCCCATTTAAGGGAAAGCCGAGCTCCGACGTCACCGCTCCGAACGAGTAAAGTGTTAGAGTAAAAGACCCTTACTAGAGGGGAGAGTATCCTACAGGTCGGACCCGAACGGAACCCTGAGCAGGGGCATCCGAGGTCCGCCGTCACATGTCCAGAAGCATGGCGAAAATAAAGGGCGAAAAAAGGGCAAAAATGCTCTATCGCAACCTACGCCAGAGACAACAGCAAGAAAAGGAAGAAATTCTTGCACAATCTATGCAGGCCTAAAATAAGTCCCAAAACCCAAAACATGGGTGGCACAGACGTTGCAAGGGAGGCGAGGAAACGCCATAGCCAAAAGCTTTAAGAAAAGAAAAAAAAATGCAAGAAACCGTAAAGAAAGAAAACTCATCGAGTTGAAAGAAGAGGAATCGCCCAATTTTGAAGAAGATGGCGGAGAACGGCGAACTCTGAAGTTCCTCACGGCAACGCAGTTCTAGACAAGGGGCGGCGGGCGGTGAAGGGAGTAGGAGAAGGCCTCAGTTGCAGGAGAGAAGAATCGTAGAAGTTGGAGAGAATTTGAAAGAAGAAGAAGGAGCACAGTGACCCCCAAGGCGGTACTTATAGCGCCAAAAAGACAGGGGCACAAGCGTCATTTCACGTCCCGAGCAGGGGCATTCTCGACATTTCACGAGCAAAAGCAGGGGCAGTTTTGGAAGACGCAAAACTCATCTCGGAAACGCTTCGTCTCCAGTCGACACGTGTCACCCATTGAGCGGCACGATGGGACGTGAAAAGACAGGCGTCAGAGATAAGGTGGTGGGAATTTCGAGGCGCCTCTTGGTGTTTCAGCTCGAATCTCGGGCTACGCCCGAGTTCCGAGCTGGGGGCAATGTTCACACCTCGGATTGTGGCCCAATTCGGCGGCCCAATTCGAGACTTTAACAAGAAGCCCAAAGATTGCTCAAGGTCGGACCTCGGACCCCACGATGGGCGAGTCCAGGATCAGGGCCCATTAAACCTTCAAGGCCCAATAGCAATCAGAGGCCCAAAGGACTTGGATTCGGAGCAGGACCCGGTAACCGACCCGAGGTCGGATAAGGTTGAGCCCGATTAGGGCGGCGATCATAAGCGAGCGGATAAGCGATGCCGAGAAATCCAGAGCCACGATCGACACGACGCGGGACGCCCCAACGCGCCACAGAAAGCGGGAAGGCCGTTATCCCGAGTCGTGCGGCATGAGCTGCACGGAAGCGGCTCCAATCCCCCTCTATAAATAGGGTGTCCCATCGCAGTATCAGGTACGCTTTCAGTTGAGTTCTCATGCTTATACTGATATTGACTTAAGCTTCGGAGTCTTTTCAGGGAAAACACCCCAAGCGCCTTGGAGAGTTGCTGTGCGAGGAGTCAGATTCCGGCGACAGTTCATACCTCAGTCAAAGGTACGGAACAATTTCTATATTTTATTATTCCAAAAAATAATTCCCGTGCACTGCACGGGTAAAAAAATACTAGTATATATATATATATAAGAGAATTTAGAAAAAGTTGATTGCTTTTAGTTTTTAAAAATAAGGTAAAAATAAATCAAAAACTAAAGTCCATGTATTTTTTTTAAAATTTTAATCTTGATCGCTCATGTATGGTTATACGGCCTAAATTTACTCTTTTTTCTCAACTATAAATTTAGCATTCTTAATATATATATATATATATATATATATATATTAATTGAATGATGAAGTGTAAATGAAACAATTAAAGAAGCGTTTAAAATTGAAATTGATAATTAATTTAAGGATTTTATCAATAAGTGTGTGTTAAAATACTTGTTAAAGATACAAAAATATGAAAAATTAAGATATTTAAAATATTTTGATGGATCCTTACATAAAATATAAAAATACATATTCTTAAGATAAATTTTTTTATTATCTTAATAAATGTCCTAGAAAAATCTTAATTTAAAACAGAAAATAATTGCAAAAACAATATTTGATTTGCAACAGAACTTTTTTTTATGGAGTAATTAGTATTGTTAATTGTTAACGGCACTTGTAGCCTCAATGAATGACCCCAAGCATACACTTAACAGATTACTTTTGATAAAGCTGAAGCACATATTTATGCGTTTGGCTGCTGCTGAGCAAAACGTATTGCTGTCTAAATGACATAACTCCCTTGTTCCGGAAGTGGGTCATTTTATTAATAATGTTTGTCGTACAACAGAAATACTTCCAACTAGTATCCAACGTGTACTATACATAATATGGGATGTGTGCTATATGTATAGCACACATCTCATGTCATGGATAACACACGTTAGATATTAATTGGATGTATTTCTGTTGTACGACCATCGTTATTGTCATTTTATGGGTTTTAGGTTTAGCTCATTGCTATGCTATATATGTTCCACACAGCTAACAAAGCCACATACACCATCGTGCAAGTAACAAATTGTGTTCATGTTTTAAAATTGTTTCATATCCTCAGAATCTTGAATGTGGGGCAAGAAGATCCAAGATGATAACCAAGCTTTAGGGAACATATCTTACCATTGAAAAGTACTTTAAACTATCAAGAAAAAAGGTATCTTTATTTTGAATTTATATAGTTTCTACATAAAAAAAAAAGTTTCACAATGTATGTATGTGATATTATCTAGCGTTTGATTATAGATACAATACACAAAATACAATACAATACACAAAATACAGAAATTTTGGAGTGTTTGTTAACAAGTACAGATACACAAAATTCTTGTATCAGTACAAGAAATATCTGTATTTTCTGTCTCTTTTAAAAGTAGGTACAGAAATACACAAATACAATACAAAGACTTAAATTAAATTTTATTCCCAATTTGTCCCTATTATATTTGCATTATTCCAAATGTACCGTACACTAATCACTATTATTGCAACACCACCACCTCTGTCCACCACCACAAGATCACCACCTTCTTCTTGTTCTGCCGGTACTGAACTCCGCCGCTGCACCCACCACCACCACCACCAATGTCATCTCTCTCTCTCTCTCTCTTCTTTGTCCACCCCTTCCAAGATTCATAACTCAGATAAGATTCGCAGCAGCAGCGCCTGGTCTCGATGGAGGTCCACCAACGCCTACATCGCGCGGCTGCAATATCGAAGCCTTCCGCCATTGTACGACTCCTTTTCCACCGGATCGAAGAGTCAAGTTCTACATCCACCTCCATAGCTGCTCTCTCTACCTTTGCTCCCTCTCTTCTCTATTTCTCTCTTTCTTTGTTCCATGGCAGTGATGTTGCTGCCTCATGTCTCTATTTATCTATGTCTACCTTTGCTCCCTCTCTTCTTTGTTTCTCTCTCTACCATCCCTCAGCTCTCTTCTTTGCTCTGTTTCTCTCCCTCTCTCTATTCTATGACGGCGGTGGGTGTTGCAACATGTTTCTTCCCTCATGGCAGCCACCGCCGCGGGCGTTTGCCCTCTGTTTCCCGTTGATGATAATGAGTGATGGTGTGAAGGTGATTTGGGTCTTCAGGAGGGAGCTAATTAGGGTTCATAGTTTTTTATTTTGAATTAAAAAGGTTAGGATTGTCATTTTAAATTAAATATAATTCTTGTACAAAATAAAACAAACATAATACAAATATAGAATACACAAATTAAATTGTATTGTACCACTTAAACATAATACATAATACATAAAAAATTTTGTATTTATATTTTTTGTATTTATATTTATATCTTGTATTTTCTGTATTCAAAAACAAACATGGCCTAAATGACAATTCTTTCTCTTCTGAATTATCAATATATATATATATATATATATATGTAAGACTTGGTATATTTATATATTCAGTAAATTTTATAATTTTTATAAATTCAATAGTTGAATTTAATTACATATCATATTAATTATTTGTGTCAAATTTAAAAAAGTTTGCACACCTATAAGATTATGATCATAGAGTTATTAATTAATTATGCATATTTATGAAATATTTACTATGCCCATTTATAAACATAAAAATGTATCAAATAATTTCGAATTAATTTAAAATTTTATAAAGATGATTCATAACATATAAATTTTTAATCCAACAATTAAAAAAACATTAAATAAAAAGTTATCAAAAATGTTATATACAGCAAACCTTATGCTGATATAAACGGAATATGATATATATATATATATATATATATATATATTAATAAAAAATAGATGATTGTATATAAGTGTATGTGGTACACAAATTTTTTTTGTTATTTATCTTTAATCACATTTAACATGCATAAACTAACTATGCATATGATTGTAGTCTTTATATAGATTGCATCCTTCCAATCTCGTTACTTCATCTTCTTAAGATCACTTCATCATCAATTTATTTTCTCTTTGCTTCGTCTTCTTTATCTTCTGAATAGCACACAACTTTCTTTTTATATTTTTATTCTTCTTTTCTCTTGTTTTATTTTCTTTCACAATTTGTCTTGCTAGATCAGAACACGCACTCTATTCTATTTTATTCTGTTCCTCTCACCCATTGTTTATTGTATTTTAATAAAAAATTATCGAGTCTTATACACTCATGTCTTATACCAACAAATCTTATTCTATAATATTTGATATGTCAAATGACCGCCATTTATTAAATCACATGGTGCAATGAATATAACGAAGGGTCGGTTTGCAGTGGATTGCCAATCGACATGAACTTGGTAGAAAAGTAATTAACAATAATTGATCCACTAATTGTTGCCTAGCTAAAAATATTATATTTTGGTTGACATACATAGTGTATAATAAATTAAGTTAAGCTTCCCTTATTCTATATATATGGTGCCATTAGAACATAGAAAAAGATGGAAGTGCTTTGGCCACAATGGAATTTGAGCTTAATTGCCATCCAGTTGACTTCAGCTTTGTTTAATTGCACTTAATTATTTCGGTTGATAACTTTGATTACCATGTTGAATTGTAATTTATAAATATATCTCTCATAGCAATATATATTGTTTGAATTTAATTACAATATATATTAACATTACACTATCATCTAATTATATCTCTTATTTATATGACTTCAAATAATGAATGTTAAAAATAACTATATGTGACATTATATAATTTAATGACAGTTTAAAATAACTTTATAATCACCATGTCATAAATGTTGCATTATATGATTGACAACAATAAGGAAAGAAAGAAAAGGTACATTAGACAAAACAACATCATTACAGAGTTTTAATCTCACCTGCTTTAATTTAGTGGTGGTGAGGTTGTTCTGTCTTCGAGCTAAGCACGAGTATTTTCGATAATATCGGAAATGTTATTTTAATAAACTAAAGGTCGTACATTTTAAGATAATTTATGTGTCATTCATGACCCTAAAAATGAGGCTCCACATTAATCATTCCCTTACGTACCCATTTCAACTCCCCCACCCACTCACTTTCACCTATTCAATCCCTAACCCGATTTCTCTTATCACCTCCACCGTGTGAATTCCTAATAAATCGCTCACTCCCTTAGCTTTCTCCTTCATTCGCGAAGCCTCACTCCTTCCACCGATCTTCCTCATCGGCGAGTGTTTAATTGTGTCCGCGTACATACAAAGCGGTGGCTGCATCTCCATCCCATGTTTTCTACATTGTTTTCTTCTCATCTCATCTCTTTTTCTAGCAAACCACCATGAATAGATGGAGTTATAAAGTGAGTCCACTCAAATACTCCGTAAAAAGGTCTCACCAATCCAAACACTCAACCTCCTCCAACCAATGATGCGGAGAATTCTCGCATACAACAAATATCAAGTTGCTTATGAAATAAAAGCAACAAATCGATTTTCTCATGCAACAACAAAATGAAATGCAAAGGAAGACCCTCCAATTAGAGAATGCTCACGCATCTTCCTCAAGTAACCAAGGGAGCACCTTCCCGCTCAATCATTCCCAAATCCCAAGGGGATGCTAATACCTTTTAATTCATTATTTGCAATACTTCATACTCAATCCCAACACTACATATACTATACATAATATATCAATATCATAGGTCTCATTGAGAAAACGACTTGGGTTAACTGGCTATACTACATATATAATTAATCAATTCAATCCTTTTTTGCTTTGGAAGTCAAAAATTTTTTCTTTTAGGTCACTCAATTTTCAATACATAAGTAAAATATAACTAATCTATATTATGAGATAAAACTTAATCAATCTCTCTCCCATTATAGCTAACTCATATGTCTATAGATCATAAATCGAGTTTTGCAGAATAAAATTTTCTTTTGCTATGAGAGCATCTAATTTTTTTCAAGTAGTATTAGCAATGATGATTCTTAAGAGAGAAACAAAACATTGTTGTCAAATACAGTAATGTACTAAAAGAAAAAACATCCTTAAATTAGTAAAAGGCTTATTAACTAAAAGGGTTTTCTTTTATTTATTTATTTTCGCCAGTCGTCAAAGGATAAAACGTTGTTGTGGGAGTTCAAGCCTAGCCAGATAATATTAATGGAACTTAAGATAAAAGCATTGTCATAATGGAACAGTGTCCATGCCCATTATCTTTCATGGGACCATGCAACATTGCAATTGCATAGTGCACCAAATTACATCTAGCTAGGCTAATCACCACAAAAAACCATGGCATTATATTTGTATGTCTATAAGTCAACAAAAAAAATATGTGTGTGCCCCTTTAATGGCAATGCCACAATAAGTGTTTTGAGCATTATTAGATGTACATCAAAAAATCAGTCAAAACAGCTAATAATAGGAAATTATGCCTAAATCACTCAGTTTATTAAAAAATACACATAGTTAATAATGTTATTTGGGCCAAAAGTATTAATTAAAATGAGTTTTATTGGTTGTTTTGGCTGAAAAAATATTATTCCCCAAGCATTTATGAAGTGATTTAGGTTTGCACCTTATTTTAGTTTTAATTTATTGAATTTTTTGAGTAAACATCATTATTTATAAGGTTTAATGATCATATAGTTTTTCCAAATTTTAAATTTAATTCCTGTAGTTTAAAAGTTTCAAACTGAGTCGTTGTAGTTTTAATTTGTTTCTAATTGAGTCCTTATAGCTTTAATTTTTTTCTAATTGAGTCCCTAACACTAATTTTGGTAAAAAAAAAATCATTTAACCACATTTAAACATTAATTACAGGCTTCTGAAAAAAGTTATTTTTCTATTTTTTTAGTAATTTTACTTTTATTAAACAAAATTATCCAAACATATTAAAAACTTTGATAAGATATTTTTTTAATTAAAAAAGATCTTATTTTAACTATAAAATGGCATCCAAACAAACACTAATTTCCATTTTATGAAAAAATACATTTTTTATAACATAGAAAAGATGTTTACTATTAAATAAATATATTTTTATATTACATCCAAATATAAATTGATTTTTGTATCCAAATGTTAAATTACTTCAAAAGATCTTATTTAAAAAGATCAATTAAAAAAAAGATATTTTTCTAGAAGTTCGTCCAAACAAGTCCTAAATCTCTGACCTTTTAGTCATGATAACTGTTAGAAATAATCATGATGAAAAAATAAGAATATAAAGAAAATATTAGATTGTATAAGATATAGTGATATTTCTTAGATGTATTGTGTATAAAGAACTAATACCTATTTATAAGCTATGAGTAAATAAGAATAAAATCAAAATATAATAATAATATCAAACTAATGTCCACCTAAATCAATTCATATTATTCTAAATCCATATAAAATAAATATAGGATATTATTTTATTCTAACAATAACTTTGACACCATATTATAAATAAAATTGTTAATCTCTTCTAAAAATTATTTAAGTTGTTAAATAAAAAAAATTAAGTTGTTAAACAAAAACACATGAATACACTATAATAATAATAATAATAATAATAATAATAATGATTATTTTCAATATGTAACTATCGAAAAATGTTAATAAAAGTATTGTAAAAAAAGATATATTGACATTTGTTGGCTGTTAAAAATAGTCATAAACTATTATTTAACAATTAATAATCGTTGAAAATACTCATAAACTAGTTTTAAATATTTTCAACGGTCACTAATATTTTTATTGACATATTTAATGTTAAAAATGTTAAATTTTCTTAATTATATAATTTTAAAACGTCAAGATTTATTATATATATTTATGAACTAAAAAAAGTAATATAAAAATATTCTTATTTATTACTATCCCATCACTTAAAAGAAAAAGAAAAAAAAGAAATCGTCCTCTATAAAAAGAGGCAGCCATAAGGTTGTAAGTGCAATAGCCACACATCCATCATCTAGCTAGCTCCTAAACTAACTATCTCCAAAATTTGTAATACTGAGGCTACCCTTCTAAATACTAAGCCTACAGCATTAATTGCAATAAGATAATGGAGAAGAACAGTTGTGTGAAATTAAAACCTGCTGCTGTTACTGTACAAGTTGCTGATGATGACACTAATAAATGGGTTCATGATTCTTCACTCGATCACAAAGGCATGCTTCCACTCCGAGCTTCAACTGGTTCTTGGAAAGCTTCTCTCTTCATTATCGGTAAGGAATATTAATTTCTTCATCTTGCTTATTCAACCTCCAAAATTATATTATTGTACTGTTTATATACAATAATTTCTCATGTACATTAGAAATACTTACTCTCATGTACTTCATACATACATGAGTAAGTAACTAATTAGCTAATTAAGTATTCTTTTTTTTTCTTCTTCTCCTCCTTCTTTATCTTTTAGTGAAAATAAGTCAAATATATATATTATTGGAGTATAGGAAGCAGTATACGTAGTATATATATACCAAATCAACTGTAGATATGTACACCCTTTATACGTCCACCTATATCCTATCTATTAAAAATAGTAATTTGTCATACTACCACACGTACTCTACTACTGAAACTATAATAGAGGTAGATAGAGAGGTGGAAATATATTTAAGTGAAAATAAGGATTTTATGTATAAGTACGTATGTGACAGTTTTGGTGTGTGTTGTGTCTTCTGTATCCTCCTTTTGGTTCCGAGTATAGTGAAGGAAAGCTCCTAGTCCTTCCTCAAACTTTCACCCATTAATTTATCATCTACTATTTCCAGAAGAAAAATGTTAATATTTAAACTCAAATTTATATATGGTAATAAATCCTATATTTTATATTATATCAACAAATAATTTTATAATAATTATCTATTCATAAATTTAAATAATATTTTGAATAGTTGTAACTTGTAAGCATTCCAATTAGTTTTGCATAAGTATCCTTTTTGTCAAGTGTGTATTTGATTTTGAAAAATATTTTTTAATTTTTATTTAATATTTTCAGTTAATAATTTTTTTTTCATTTCAAAAGTTTGTGAAAAAACAATGAAATAATGGATTACTGAAAAAATAGAAAATTAAAACTTAAAATTGCTTCATAAAATCAAATTAAAGACACACCTTAAAAAACCCCTTCCAAGTTTCCAGGCGATTTCCATTTTATATATGTCTAATTTGTGAAGAAGAAAACTTTGAAGGACTCAAGCTAATTTTATGCTTAGTATATATAAATACTTGTATATACTGAAACTTTGTTGTAAGTTTGCATGCATACGATTTGTTATATAATATATCATTAATGCTTGTAGTATAACAGAAATACATCCAATTTGTATCTAATATGTGCTATATATAATATGAAATGTGTGATATATATATGTATAGTACTAATACGTATAACATATATTCTATATTAAGTATAACACATGATAAATACTAAACTTGTTTTAATAAAACATAATATACACGTATGAATGAAAGACTATATACGGTAAAACTATGTATGATAACAATACACATCAAATTTTCCCCAATTGGAATTTTTTGTCATAGTTCATCATAATTACCAACTTTGTCATAGTCATAGTTCATCATTAATTGGAAAACCTTTTGTTTTAAGTTTTTATTTTTGATAATTTTTATAACAAATCATAATAGTGATGAGTTGCCACCATACATATATGTCACGCATTATGAGTAAAAATATAATTGCCATTTTGACCTAAAGGTGGACTGCACTATAATGTGAATATACTTATAAACTGATTAGCAACGAGGAAAGAGAAATAGATATTAAAGTGGATACTCTTATTAGCAGATATCGTGTGTAGGGAAAGAGACCAAAATTTTCCCTTACCTACTACTATCATATTATTACACTTTTCATCTCTTTTTATTTTCTTTATTTTATGACCATTTTAAACATTCACCTGTTCATGTCTTTAATTATTAATTCTTTTTTTATATATCCAACAACAACCATGAACTACTATTGATTCTGATATATACAGAGAAATCATTATCTCACCAAAAACGAGTCCATTATTGAGAAAATATTTATTTAATCCTTAAAAAATATATTACAGACCAAATTAATGTTTTTCTTTACATGTATGTCATCTTTTCTATCCAACATTTGATTTTAAGTATTTTAATATAATTAAAAATAAGCTTTATTTAAAATTTAATAATAAAGATAAATTTGTACAGCTATTATAAATATTTATGTTGTACATACATATAGTATATAAAAAACATAATAAATCTCCTCCCAATTAAAAATGGTATGTAATATAATAAATTTAATAATTATTTCTTGCAACTTCTATTTATCACTCGGACTTCAAATTAAATTTCTCATTAATCCAAGTCATCTGGGCATAATGACTTGCTAGTTTTTGGATTAATTCATGAATATATATATATATATATATATATATATAATAAAAGTAATAAAGCTCTATATATACCATTAGGAAAACAATAATATTTATCGTATAACATAAATATGTCCAACTAGTATCCAACGTATGTTATACACTATATGGAATGTGTGTTATATGTACGTGTGCTATACATACAGCACACATTCCATATAATATATAGCACATATTAGATACTAGTTGAACGTATTTCTGTTGTACAACAAGCATTATTGATTAGAAAAGTAAAGCACTAATACTAAAGGCTATAAAAGGTTCCCATAGCGGTATGCACATTACATGGTTGTTAAGTATTTAAACATCAAGTATCTACTTTCTATCTTATTAAGATGCTTCCTTTTTTTTTCATTGGCTATTATTTAGGGACAAAGTCATAAACTATGTATGAAGTATGTAATAAGTAGTAAAATATTTAACATAAATTATATTATTTGTACGGAATTTTTCTTAATTTTTATATTGATGAATTCTTCATTTACTGTTGGATAAAATATTATTTAAGAACTTTACCAATATATTCAACAATAATAATCTCAAATCTATAAATAAATGAAATAAATCATCTAACCTAAGGTTCAATAATACACAAGTAAATGAAATAAAAATAAATATATACACAAAAAGAAAATTTCAATATGCTTTAAATAATTGTGCTCGATAGAGTTTCAGTCAAGATGTGTGTTTTGTTACATTCACATGATTAAGTTTGTTAATTAAACTTGGGGGCTTCTCTCCTATTTGCTCAAATATTTATAATTTTATTTTTAATATTGTATCCTCATACAAAAAAAAAGTCATATAAAAAGTACTGTTGGATAAAATGTTAGAGACCATGAAAAACATATATACAAAAACTCATTTATCTTTTTAAGAGTTTTCAATTATTGTTTGATGATCAATGAGGTATTCAACTTTAAAGTTAAGCCTTTTTAAAAAAGATTTATGTATCACCCGAGTTGTCAGTTATCAAGCTTTAATTAATTAAATTATTGGTCGCGACCCAAAAAAGAAAGGTTTACAAAAATGGTATAATTATAAGGTCTTTTTTTTTCTTCTTCAACTCTACTTTGATGGTAATCAGAGAAGTTCTTTGGTGCTGTTAAAAAATAATTTGTTCTATACCATTTATTATTTAATACATAATTTTTCAATATTTATAGAATATAATTGGTTGGGGAGTAAAAATTAATGTAAAATTTTCATGTATGAATTTTATGTATAATTTTTACATATACAATTTATCCATGAAAATTTATATAATATTTTTACTTCCTAATAACCAAAAAAAAAAACTTTAGAATATGTTTTATTGGAGTTTAAAAATGAGAGTAAAATTTTTATAATTTAAATTCATATGTAAAATTATGGAAGAAGACTAAAGGTCATCAATCATGAAAAACTATCCCCTATCTTTTACTTTCCAACTAAACATTAAACTAAACATGTAATGTTTTTGACGTACATAAAAAATAATCTAACGAGTATCTAATGTGTGTTATATGTCATATGTAATGTGTGTTATACGTAATGTGTTATACCCTAAACCACACATTATGTATGACATATATATAATATACGTTGGATATTCGATAGATGTATTTTCGATGTACAACAAGTATTATTGTATCTTTATATATATATAATAATACAAGAGGTGACATATGGCAAACCATCAATGGAGTAGAGACAAAACTTTTTTCTTTTATTCTCATCTAAAATATATTGGTCAAGAATAGTATTATCATGGTGGGGTGTTCCAGGTAGTAGGCCACTAAATATATTATCCTAGTTCCAAAAAAAAAAGATATTATCCTAAGATAATTAAATTAAGATAAAATATATCAACCACACAAATCCTTATAGTGACTACTATTAATAAGAATGTTGGCGGTGACTCTTCTTTTTGTAATAAGATTTTGACCCTGCTTTTAAATCAATTATGACTAGAAAAATTTACTCAACGAGTATATTTTGTAACGTATATTTAATTAAAATAGTTACATTTTTATATTAATGTGTTAGTGAGCTAAATTTATATTAGAGGTTGAATGTTAATTGAACAGTATATTAATTGTAGAATATGACTTGGTGTCTAAAAGTGGAAATTGAATGTGGTGGTTACTTTAGTGTACGTGGACCATTGCATGAAGCTTTCATTATCTCTACCATAAGGAAGATTCCTTAAAATAATTAATTTTTGATGTACACACTTATTAAAATAAATATATTTTTAAAAATAAATACAAAAAATAAATAACAAAATAATTTATATATTTATAATTTTTTTACTATCTTAATTCTATTAATTATTTATTTATTTTAATTTATGTTATTATTGTTAAATTAAATTAAAATTAAATAATAGATAATAAAAGAGTTTAATTTTGATACACAGACAACGTAAAGTTATTTTATATTGTCATACAACCAAAACATTATGTTTATATGACTTTTTCAGTAATGAGAGAGAAAAATATAATTATAGCTAAAATAACAGTACATAATTAGATAACTGTCTTAATGATAAAAATTAAATTTATAATAAAAACATAACTTTGACCACATAAGATATGCGACAAAGCGCTGCATCGTGGCCGACCTTATATCCTCTACCACAGAAGTAGGATAATCTCTTGACTCTCTGAGAATAAACAAATTATATATTCATGATCCACCCACTTCTTCCACCATAGTTTTCAAATTCTTCTTGCATTAGAGTATAGTGGCATTCATTTAGATCACAATTTTCTCTTTATTAAGTCAAAATATTTCAACATATCATAAAATGTGAGTGGCCGTATATATTTCTGTAAAATTCACGAGTACAAATATCTTTTAGTTAGTGATAAATATAAATTGGTCATATATTCTATTCTTTTTAAAATAATTAAATTAATAATTAAATTCTAATCATTAATTACATAGAGATATTGATATACCTGATGGATACACAAGGAAAAATATATTTGATTTATATTTTTGGTTTTTATCTTTAGTTTATTTTTAGTTTTTAAAAATCTCAAGAGGAAAATGGTCAATAAAGAAAATAAAAAACAAAGATGAATTTTGTAATTTAAATTTTAAATTGATTTATAAAATTCTAAAAATAATGAACAAACCCAAAATAAGATATAGAAATGCATATCTTTTTAAATTGAACTAACATTAAAAGATTTTAACGGATAATGGTACTTTTAGTTGTGCCGAATTAGAAAATCTTTATGTAGACCCATATAGTATCCATATAAACATTCATCTCACTCAAGCCGTGGTTTTTTATAGTAGGAATACTCTTAAGAGTTATTAAGAGTAGCTTTTTAAAGTTATTCTTGACTATCTGAAAATAAAAATATATAAATAACTCTCATTTACATAATCTATTTTAATATTATATACATTATAGTCATTATATATTTTGAGAGTCACTTCTACATTATTTTATCAAACATTGTAATTATAACTCCTGCTTATTGAGAGTCACTTCTGCATAATTTTACCAAACAATAGTATTATGGTTTTCTAAAAATATCTTTTTGAGAGTTTAAAGAGCTCAACAATTTTTCAACAGTTAAAACTTTATCAATCTCAACCAGACGATTAGTGGAAAAATGGGCCTAACTTTTTATTTTCATATAGACAGAGAATATGTGGATCAGGGGTGGCAAACAGCCCGGGTTAGAGGGAAAAAGGGACGGGCGGGTTGGCCTATTTTAATATTAAAAAATAAATATTTTAATTAAAATATATTTTTGAGAGAGAAAAAAAATTAAAATATAGATAGAAAAATAAAATTTAATATTATTTTATTATTGAATATTTGATTGAACCTTTAATTCTTATAAAAAGAAATAATGAGTTGGGTTACAATATATAAATATTGAATTATTAATAAATATTTACGCATCTAACTTTTTAAATAATATAATAAAATAAATAAGTCAACCTGATTGGTTTGATCCGTCTTATCCTGTCATGGGTTAGTGGGTTAGCAGTTCACCTGTCTTGCCCCATTTTACAAATATGGTTGTAAAATACAACTCGTCCCGTCACAGATTGACGTGATGACGGGTCAACCTAACAGATTGAACTCGTTGTGCCACCCCTAATGTGAATAATATATATGGATACAAATAGTTATAGCGGTGTCAAATTGTTTGTTGCAAATATACTCTAGACAATGTTTGCATCCATCCTCCCAAGCCACCCAAGACCCACCAATAAAATTATTTTGATTTTGGGAAGTGTTATTGGTATATAATATACTACTTCTTTCACCTATTTTTTACTCATTCAAATATTAATAATTTTGATGAATATGTTGGTAAATTATAAATATATTCATTAAAGTTGTCAATATTTGAATAAAATGAAAAATAGGTGAAAAGGTACTATCTACATTTAATATTTTTCTTTGTGATTTTTTTTTTTTGGTTGATAATTTTTTCTTTGTGATTTGAAAGTGAGTTAACATGATATTCTCTCGTGTTATAGCGAATTATTGGCCCTTTTGCTTTTTGTCCAATTGTCGCCTAGAAGTAAATGAATCAATGGTTTTAGTTGATTGTAGTACCCTCTAAAGTAGTTCCATTTTTGTGGCCCTCTAATTGGTATCTTCCACGTACACAATCCAAGCATATTAGAATCACTTTCAATTTTCTATTTCAAAAGGTTATTACCACTTCGGAAATGATTATACTACATATCATATCATCAATAGGTGCAATGTATGAGATCGATAGCTATAAATATCAGTTTTCGACTTTTCTTACCGCTACTTAAACTTATAATTTTAAATTCCACATAATTCAACAAATTACTTCCATTTAATTAACCCTACACTTGCTATGCTTTCTTTTATGTAATCGGGTTGATTTTGTTCGATTATGAGAATAAAATAAATTCGAACCGATCAATTTGAAATAGTTTCAGTTTGAGTTTGATCGATTTGGGTGTTTGGTAGGTAATTGATTGATGCATGCATTTTTTTTCAAAAGAAAAACACTTATAATGCACAAAATTAAAAATAAATTAAACTAGAAACATTATGATTTTTTTTAATAATAAAAAGGTTGGTTTTGTTCGAGTTATAGGATGATTGATTTAGAAATTGACAAAACTTATATGTAAATTGATATACCGGTTTAATTGGTTTTTTCCGAATCGCTTAATAATTCAATTCAAATTGAATTTCGGTTTGATTTTATTAAAAAATATAGAGATATAATAAGTTTGTTAGGATTAAATTTTATTTTACCTAGTTTTTTAGAATATTCTATAATCTCCATATATAGAGGTATCTATTTCATTACTAGTTAATCACATCTTTTATCTTCAATACTAAATTTTCTTTTGATTTTATTCTTAATTATCCATATTTTCTATTTTTACTCTGTTTTACCATGAATTTCAACATAGTATCAGAGTCTTGCCTTATCGAATTAATCAGGTTAGCTTTTACACCCTTATGTTTCCACAAATTTGTTTATATTCATTATTTATTCCATCTATTCCATAATAATTACTGTTAATATTGGAAAATTAATATACTTAAATAATACTTATTATTATGGAATAATGTATAACAATTGAACTGACAATTATTAGGAAAATTAGTAAATACAAATTATGATAACTACAATATTTTCCATATTAGCTCGAGTTCATAATTTCGAAACAAGTAATTTACTTTGATTAAATCATTAAGCATAATATATTGATTGATGTAATTTAGTACTTGTTTACAGCAATTGAGTTCAGTGAGAGGTTAAGTTATTTTGGAATAGCAACTAGCTTAGTTCTTTACCTCACAAAGGTTCTGCATCAAGACCTCAAAACAGCAGCTAGGAATGTGAATTACTGGTCTGGTGTTACCACTTTGATGCCACTCTTAGGAGGCTTCATAGCTGATGCATACTTGGGCCGTTACTCCACTGTGTTTACATCGTGTATTGTTTATCTTATGGTAAGCTCAATCACCATCTCATTACAAGTACATCTTGGAGAAATTTCATAAATGACATTTATTGCGTGGTTCAATAACATTTATAATCACATACATTTTGTTTCTTATATAAGTTTAGGATATTATGAATTTGTTTCTTATATAAGTTTAGGATATTATGAATCAAAAAAGTATGTGACTATTGGTTAATAACTATATATAAAATGTGGTTTAAAATTATCCAATAATTTCTATGCACCTTAATTATCAGTGTTCATAACTTTAAACTACGTTGCCTTTTGCGTTCATAATTGCAATTCAATAATATCATTTTACACCACATTCATCGGTCACTATCAGCCATCACTTTTATGAGTAAAAAATACCAACAAAACAAATAAAAAATTCACTCAAATAAATTAAAAAAACTCAAACAAACTATAAAAAATAACATTAATGACAGTTAATAATTCCTTAAATAATCAAATAAATTAACTATAAGTATGACAAAAATAGAAAATATTGTAGCATAAAATACATTATGTGTGTCATTTGTTGGGCTTATTTATTGATCCAATTTGAATTTTCGTCCATTTATCCATTTTAGCCGATTTGGCTGCCCATTTGTTATTATTTTAGCACGGCTGATATTTTTGGTTGGATGATTATGGTCCAAACTCTTATTTTTAGTCGATATAATTTTGTACCATAACAAACCTCTTCCATCATATATTCTTAACTATGGAAATCTTTTTCTGTGGTGGGAAAAAAAAAAACAGGGCTTGGTTCTCCTTACTCTGTCATGGTTCCTTCCAGGCTTAAAGCCATGTGATGATTCTAGCATATGCAATGAACCAAGAAAAATCCACGAAGTGGTATTCTTCCTAGCCATATACTTGATATCAATAGGAACTGGTGGACACAAACCTTCATTAGAGAGCTTTGGAGCTGATCAATTTGATGATGATCATGGTGGAGAGAGGCTACAAAAGATGTCATTCTTCAATTGGTGGAACTGTGCTCTATGCAGTGGACTTATTATGGGAGTGACACTAATTGTTTATATACAGGACAATGTGAATTGGGGTGTTGCTGATATAATCTTCACAGGGGTCATGGCTTTCTCATTGGTCATATTCATAATTGGGAGGCCATTTTATCGTTATAGGAACCCCACTGGGAGTCCATTAACTCCTATGTTGCAGGTTTTTGTTGCTGCATTTAACAAAAGGAATCTTCCTTACCCTTCCAATCCTTCTGAATTGTATGAAGTACCCAATATTCATAATGGTGCTGGAAGATTCTTGTGTCATACTAAGAAACTCAAGTAAGTAGTAATGTGACCAGCAATGGCTTCTCGTATAGTAGAAATACGTTCAACCAATATCCAATGTGTTATACATAATACATAATGTGTGCTATACGTACGTGTGTTATAGATCTAGCACATATTTCATAGTATGCATAGCACACACTGGATACTAGTTGGATGTATTTATGTTGTACGACAAATATCAATAATGTGACTATATTCAATAATACTAAGTGTACAATGAAAAACCAACCAATACAGTCAATGGGCCTATTTTGGCTTTGATTTTGGCCCAAATAATCATTGATATTGTAATGGACTGAGTAATTATGGCCCAAAATCTTATTTATGAACTGATCTGGCTGATTTTTTATTGTGCATTTAGCATCCGACTATGTTTGCTCCGAAAACTTTACAAATTGTTTGATTCTAGTCACATGAAAATGCAATTCACCATTGGGTACTAGAACTCTCTACACATTTTGATTAGCTAATGAATTTTATAGGACCTAAATAATTAAGCAATAAATATCTAGATATTTAATTAAAGATACAATAAATGATTCCTAGTCTAGGATTATCTATTAATCATGATGACTAAAATAATCAAAGATAGGGAAAAAAATCTATCTAGAATCAGTGTAGTTAACCAACATGTGCTAGTATATATATGGATGTTTTGCTTAGTGAATGTGTACACCAAGAAAAGAATTAAGACACCGAAGCAAATTAAAATGAGTACATGGTGGATGTTTGTGTGCTAGAGCTCAAGTGGGGTAATTATTGATTAGTGAGTGCCTCATATAAATTTGTAAGATTATTACTATAACTGTCATAATGAACAGTAATCACTAAATATTATAAGAAGCTCAGATGATATTAAATTATATTGGTTTTGCTAAGGATACTAAAAATGATAAGTTTTTTAAAAAATAAAAGAGTTATGATGAGTCCATTACATAGAAAAAATAAAAATGCATGTTTTCAAGGTGAATATTTCCTCTTTTATTACCTTAGCAAGTGCCCTTAGGGCACTTGTTAGCAAAACCCAAATTATATTATTATTTTATAAGAAATAATTTTCATACACTATTAAATTAGTCATAATTAGTTATCATATTCAATAATTTAACTTTTAAAAACTATTAATCAAACTTTTAATATTATACATTAATTCAACATTTTAAAAGTTGAATTAATAATTTAAAAAAATTAAATTATTATATATAATGATTAATAATGACTGATTTTATATGTATATATAATATTACTCTTATTTTATTGCCTCCTTGTTCAAACTGTAATTAGTTTGTCTCTGTTAAATGTTGACCTGACTAATCTAAAATGATATTAGCTAGAAGTCATATGTGGCATACCAAAGTCATATAATATGTGCCAAAATCATACTATAAAGTATAAAATGAGTTAATAATGAGTTGTTAGGTAAGTTTTTCACGTGTATAATTATGATATCCTGTGTATGATAAAAAAAACTATCATATAGAATTGGATAACATCATTTTATTTAACTCAACATTTAACAAAAGCAAATTTATTTGTAGGGACTCAAACCAAAATACTTTTAAAAAGATAGGATAAAAAAATTGAGAAATAAAATCATAAGTCCAAAACTCATTTATTTTTTCAAGCATTAAAACCTTCTTATTCCTACCAAAAGAAAAACCTTCTTATTAAATTGATTTTAATTAGTAGTAAAGTCATTAGAATGAAAGAGAAAGCTCAATTTATAGGTTTACTTAAGTTATCAATAATAATGATTGTATAACAGAAATACGTTTAACAAGTATCCAATGTGTGTTATACATACATGTTATGGGATGTGTGCTATTTGTGTAGCACACGTTGGATACTTGTTGGACATATTTATGTTGTACGACAAACATTATTGCTTAAGTTAGCTACTGATTTTATTGTTGGTATATGTTTTTGTTTTAGATTTCTTGACAAGGCTGCGATTCTTGAGAATGATGGAGATTCGGCAGAGAAGCAGAGTCCATGGAAGTTAGCAACTATAACCAAAGTTGAAGAAATGAAGCTCATAATCAACATGATCCCAATTTGGGTATTTACTGTACCATTTGGAATATGTGTGGCTCAAACCTCCACATTTTTCATCAAACAAGGTGCTACCTTGAACAGAAAAATAGGCAATAATAGGTTTGAGATTCCTCCAGCTTCAATCTTCACTGTTGCTGCATTTGGAATGATAGTTTCTGTGGCCATTTATGATAAAATCCTTGTCCCTGTTTTAAGAAGAGCCACTAAGAATGAAAGAGGGATTAATATTCTTCAAAGGATTGGTTTTGGAATGCTTTTCTCTATTAGCACAATGATAGTAGCAGCTATTGTAGAAAAAAGAAGGCTTGAAGCTATTGAAAGGGACCCATTAAAGGGTTCTTTATCAATGAGTGTGTTTTGGTTGGCTCCACAATTTCTAATTATTGGTTTTGGTGATGGGTTTACACTTGTTGGTTTGCAAGAGTATTTTTATGACCAAGTTCCTGATTCAATGAGAAGTTTAGGAATAGCATTTTATCTGAGTGTGATTGGTGCAGCAAATTTTCTCAGTAGTATGTTGATAACACTTGTTGATCACATAACAGAGAAAAGTGGGAAAAGTTGGTTTGGTAAGGATTTAAATTCTAGTCGGTTGGATAAATTCTATTGGCTATTGGCAGTAATAACCACTGTGAATTTGTTCTTATTTGTGTTCTTTGCTCGACGGTACAATTACAAAACTGTGCAGAAAGTTGGAGTTGCTGATTGCTATGAAGGTAAAAGTGATTCTGGGGTTGATGGTGGAACTATGGTTTGAGTTCATTAGTTCAACATTATCATTTAGATTATTGGATAAGATGAAAAAAGTACACAAATTCTAGCTCTATGTACGGCTAAAAATATTTCATCAAATAGATTTGTGTTGAAGACAACTCATATTTCTAGTTTGTATTATATCATATTGTTTTCACATCTTTGAATTTCTCAAATTGTATTATAATTTTAGAAATATGATATAGGAATGCTCTAATTAGCTTAAGTTCAAATCAAAGTTTTTGTATTATCTAATGTCTCTCAGATGTTTGTTGTCTTATAGGTATGTTATTAGCTCCAATAGATTGATCTACTGATTTAACTCTAATATTTATTATGCAAGGAATAAAAAATGACTTATTTTAAAGGTTTCCAACTAAATCGATTCATTATGTTAAATAATAAAGGGAAATACTTGGAAAAAAAAAAAACAGCCAAAATAGCCAATAAATTATGCACAACATATATAATATAAAATGCACAATGTATATTACATGCAATGCACAACATATATCACATGTTGTAGCATCATCTTTCTTTATAACATGATATATGTTGTGCACATTATGTAATATATGGCGTGCACAATATGTAATATTCGTTGTGCAATTTATATTATACATGTTGTGCATAACTTGTTGGCTGTGTTGGCTGATTTTTTGTTGTGCCCCTAGCAATGTTCAATAATAAAAAATACTATTTGTACATTCATAGTTTTATACATATGTCAGACATCAAATTAAAAATGTTAGTAGAGCATTACCCTAAAACGATGGATTAAAACTAGGGTTAACTCTGTATATTATCTAATTTGACAATTTTTACAAATTGTGTTAGTCTAATTTTATTTTTGAAGAATCAATTAATCTGATATTTTAATTTGAAAGGAAAGTATTTTGAATTTTAATTTTTGAGGGAATGTTTTAACCGATGAAAAATTTCATAAGAACATACTTGAGTGCTTTGTTTTTTATTTTTATTTTTTTGAATTTTGCTAATAAATAAGGAAAATTTAAAAAAAATTTAAATTATTATAATGAGTTCATTATATAGAAAATTTAAAAAAGAGTTGGTTAGTAAAACCCTTATTTTTATTTTTTAAAATCAGATTGATTTTCCATACCATGTTGAAGATTTGAAGTTAGCAACCACTTAAGTTGATATCATAGTTGTAAAACTCGATTCAGACCGGCCGATTTGACCGGTTCGACCGCGAACCGAGCATCTGACCGAGCCGAGCCTCTAATTGAATTGGACATGTATCAGAACCGATGAAAATCGGTGCGACTCCGCCGGTTTTAATGACCCAGACCGGTCATGCATTTTTGGAACGAACCCAATTAATCACACCCACCCGGCCCACAACCCGATCCGATCCGACCCATACCCACCCTACCAAAACACCAAAGTCAAAATTCTCTGCAGTAGTGCAGTCTCTTGCAATGCACACCCGTTTGATTCAAACAAACCCCTACCCGTCCCAACCGAGCACCATCCCGCCCAGCCACCGCCTCGCGCCGGTGCCGTCCCCCGCTCTCCCTCGACTCGCCTCGCCCTGCCGCGCCGCGCCTCGCCTCGCATCGCATCGCATCGCATCGCACACCACCACCACCACTCCATCGGCTTCCATCCCTCGCATCGCACACCGCCACCACCTCCGCCGCGTGTTGCTGCTGCTGCTTATAACCGCCGCCACCACCTCTGCTGCTGCTTCTCTTCCTCTCTCGGTGGTTGCTGCTGCTTCTCATCCACGGTGGGCTTCCTCTCTCGGTGGTTGCTGGCTTGCTGTTGTTGCTTCTTCAACAATAAGGTATGGGACTATGGGTAAATTTGTATTATATTATGCTGCTGCTGCTTCTTCAATCTGTTTTAATTTTTTAATTTCAAAACAGATTTTTAAAATTGTTCAAAACAGATTGTATTTTAATTTTAATTTGTATAATAATTTTGAAAACAGATTGTGTTTGATGATGGTGGTGCACATGATAATTCTAATGAAGATATTGTTGGCCAAGATTCAAATTGTGTCAATGAAGAAAGACAAATTGAATATGATTCATTGACTCCTTGGGCATAATATGAAGATATTGAATTTGTGTTTTGTAGTGAACTTGTATGGTTGATAATTTGTGATTTGTAGTAAAATTTTGTGGTTTGTAATTTGTGATTTGTGATTTTGTGAGTGCATTAAACTTTGTCTTGAGAATGAACTTTGGCCTTTTGGATTTTATTCTTTTTTTTTTGGTAATATTTTGGATTTTATTCTTTATTTTGTGGTGTTATGAGCTTATGAATTATGATAAGACTATGGAATATGCATTGTAAACTTTATTTATTTTACTATGTTAAATTTGTTAATTGTGATAGTTGTTTAAGACTTTAAGTATATTTTGGTATTTGAAAATTTATGAGTAATTTATAATTTTTTATGAGTATATATATATATTTTAATTTTTTAATATATATAATTATTAAATTATATTTAATAGACCGGTTTAACTACCGACCTATTGAATCATTGACCCACTGATTGAACTATTGACCCAGTGACCTAGTACCTCGACCGATTCGATTCCCGGTCGAGTTTTACAACTATGGTTGGTATCATCCACACTAATAATCTTTTTCAGTTTTTCTTCAAAATTAATTCGTTGGCGCTTTATTTCGGTCACCGTTTCGGAGAATTTTCTTATTCTCCTCGTACAGATCCTTTTCCCCCTTTCTTCATTCTCCCATTTTTTTTTTGTGTCTTTCAATCTATTCACCGATAATACGATTATTTCAGCAGTTGTATAGTTCTCTCATCTTCGCCCACAATGGCAAAGCGTCGAGCAAAAAAACCAGTCAAAGCCATTGAACCCGAGAAGCTACCTCAACTTCATAAACAACACCAACCTCAATTCATGGACCACGAAATCGAAGGTATCACAACAACAACAACATTTCTAAATTTTTGTTACTTCCAAAATTAGTTTCATTTTCAATCAATTTTTTCCCTTTTTGTGTGTGTATGGTTGCAGTGGAGCGTCAAATTGCTGCAATTAGGGCAGTTCGTGATGTGGAGATCGAGCGATTGGTGATCGAATTGCGTTTGCTTCGGTCGTGTTTCGATGAAGAGCAGCTCAAGAAGCCAGTGTTACAGGTCTTCGAAGAAACGCTTCCGAATCTCTTGGTTGTGAATGATGAAGGGAACAAGAAGTTTGATGTGAGGTGGAAAGAGAGAGGAGGAGGGAGCAGAATGTCCATGAACTGTGGTGGTGGTGATGGAAGAGATTTCCATGCTTCTTTGCTGCAACGGTTGTCCATGGCTTTTCCTGAGTTCTCTGCTTCAATTCCAAATCTGGGTGGCTTTGATTATTCTAGCAATGCAGGTAGTATTTACTGTTTGCTCTGAGCTGAAAATTATGATTTTTTTATAGTTAATTATGTCAATTTGATATGTTAGAATCCAAGTGTAAATTGAGGAGAGTTCATGTTGATTAATGGGGAACTGAAATCTTAGGTGGTAAATGATAATGTTGTTATTTGAGGGAGTATCCATGTGCAAATTACTGGAGATTTTAAGCATATGATTGGTGAATTGGTTAAGAACATTTATCACGCATTGCTACAATTTTTTAAATGAAAACATTAAACATAAAAGAGAGACTTGAAGCAGTCTCGATAACTGATAACATGGTGGAATCTCGCCTTAGATGATATGGTTATGTGGAAAGAAGAAGAGAAGAACATCAATTCTAGAGGGTGGACTAGATGAGAAATACCACGATGATTAGGGGTAGAGGAGACCAAAAAAAGACTATATAATGGGTTATCAAGGAGAATTTAAGTGTTAATGGCCTAAATCTTAACATAATTCACGATAGAGCGCAATGACATCATTTGATGATTCATGTAGCCGACCTCACCTCACATAATGAGATAAGGCTTCTTGTTGTTGTTGCTACAATTTTTCTGACTTCCCATTAAAATGAATTGTTCACTATTTGCATGTGCACTCGTTCACTATTTGCATGTGCACTCCCCTGTTGATCTGGGATATATGAACAAATAACACTACATGAAAATTATTGCAGGAACCCCTTCAATTCAAGGCCACGATTACAGATTCAAAACTTGCCAACTCTATTTCATGATTTTACCAAATCATGCATTTTCTTTTTGCTATGGGGTTTTTTGAACTATATGATGAGGGATTAAAATTTACATGAATAAACATAATTTGAGGTTCAGGGAGTTATGTTGTTGAATTTTGAACTGCCGGGTTTTACCTCGAGATATTGGGGTTTATATGCATTTTGACATGTACTGAAAAACTTTTATTTTGTATATTTATGTTTTGTTGGCATGCGTTGTACTTGACATGGTTATCAAATTAGGATACAAATCATGAATTGGAAAAATTATTTTCCGAATCGTGAATTGAATTGAATCGTGAATCATAAGATTCATGATCACTAATATAAATGAGCATAATTATATCTTTCATGTAAAGAAGCATAATCAATATTCTCATATAAAATACTTCTTTCTTTTCTTAGTCAGAGGAGCAATATAATGTAATTGTGTGAAATATGAAACTTTAATTTCAGACGAATGGAAATAGAACAATCAAATAACCAATTAGAATGCATATTTGTTGTTGAATCTTATGAATCGTTTTTGAATCATCAATCATACATATATGCACATGCATTGTAAGGTACATGCTCATTTAAGATACACTACATGATATTGCTAGCATGTTAAATTGTATCATATCGTAAGATTTGAATCATGAATTGTAAGATACAAACTACTAAGCTTGACAATAGTTTCTTCTTTGGTTGCAGGCAGAACAAGCTTTCTGGGTGCTGATAATTTGAATTTTAAAGACACTGTATGTTTTCTTTCTTCTCTCATCACTTTAATTAGTACTCTTAGTTAGTTACACCCTTTACAAAAGGGTCTGAGTTTATTGTGAGTTTGTGACATAAACTTGGGGAAGTTGTTGTTGTGTAAGGGTAGCTTTAATGTTACCACCTTGTTTGCAACATGGTCCGAAGGATCTGTGCACTCAGAAGTTAGAAAAGATAGTTTTTCTCTTCTTTTATGATGGGATGTCTATTATATAGGTTTTGGAGGAGCCATCTGAATCTCAAACACTCGCAATGCAAGAAGCTCTTCGGACGCCTGGGGTCTGTATCTCCTTCCTTCTTTTTTTCCTTCTACTAATTTTTATGAACTCTGGTATATGTTGCTAATATTCCCAGATGGGTTTGAACTCTTGAAGTCAACAGCTGAAGAGATTAGTTTTGCTATGTTGAATTTTGCAGGTGAATAGTCAGAGGTTGTCCATTGGAATGACACCCAAAACACTAAGGCTGCCCAAACCTGGCGAGATGCTTCTCTCTGTCCATGGATCACCACTTGGTGTTTTCAAGGAAAATAACATGGAAGCAATAAATGGTATGATAAATATTTTTGTCGAAAATTTTATTTTATCATCTTGTTCATGGTGTTGGTCACCATATTATATGAAGAGGGGGTAGAAATGCCTTTTGCTAAACATCTGCTTACTTCCCTGAAATTCCAAAAGTCCCAACCTCAATGTTTCTCTTATGAGATTATGCATTTATGTTCTTCCACACTAGATGAAAATCATGAGATACCTTAAATTTCACTAATTCTTATATCCATTATAATGTGCAGAGTCAGATGAAGGTTGAATGCCAGCTAGATCCTTTATGTTCAAGGAACTAGCTGAACAAGTCATGGAAGTCTTTGTGTGCAGAGATAGTACCATCTCTGTTTTCACCTTAGATGAGGGTCACATGAGAATTTCTGGCCCATGTTCTTATTAATATTTCATTTAGTATTCTAGACTTCAAGTGTTGCATTTACAGCAAATTAGATGGAATTATATGCTTGTATTGATTTTGGCTCTCCTGATATTCACCCATTAGATCAGTCTTCATCAGATTCACATATATGTCCATGTATTGGATAGCAAGATCATGATTCTGTTGCCAAATGTAGGAGCCAAGCTTTCTAGTTAGCTATGTAGTTTATTATAGGCGTGCAAATGGTTGTTTGATATGTGTAATGTTGTGGGAACCATAATAGAAGGGCATCCATTATTACAGATAATTTAACATGTTAGATAATTTGATTGCATAAAAGATGACCTGGTAAGTGGTTCTTTGCTAAGAATTTCTTTAGCTGTGCTAAATGTTACATCCCATTTGAATTTAGGCAAAATTAGGCAATAAAATCTATTCTCAAAATTACTTGAATTTTTCCTATAAAATATTGAAACAATATTGTTTGACATGAAACAATATTGAAACAATTTTTCTCAAAACAATATTGAAACAATAAAACTTTTCAATATCCAAAATATAATAAAATGAAATGATATCATAACCTATATGAGATTCACAATTTTGGATATCATCATTTATATCTAAAATATATTTGACATACGTATTAACCAATAAGCTTTCAAAGTCATAGACTAGCAATATAAGATCATGTACACACATTAAAAACTAATATAGAAATTGGAAGCACATATCAATCTACGTATAATTTAGAACTAAAACTATAAATTATATTGTTGATATTAAAGAGATGCTCAAGAGCCACTATTACTAAAAGATTAAAAAAACAGTTACAATAGTTTCAATTTTAAAAATTTGATTTAAAATTAAAGATTTGACTAAATGAAGATCGACTCAAACAAAATTTTAAATCATATATTTGAATATAAAATTTAAGTTAGTTATTTATGTATTAACATTATCTATATAAATTGAATTTAAATGCAATATAATACTATCAGTATCAATGCTACTCCCTCCGTTCATCAATAAATGACGTTTTAGATTTTTCACGGTTATTAAATATGTAATTAAAGCACATAATTTCATATGTAAAAATGATATATAATGACTAAATTGTCCTTTTAGTTTTTTGTGTAATAATTATTATGAGATATGAGAGAGAATGCATGTGAGGATAAAATTGAAAAAAGAATAATAAATGCTTTCTTAAAATTCTAAAGTGACATATCTTTAAAAATTACTTTCTTTAAAAATTGCATATCTTTATTTGTTTTAGAAACTAATTTTATGAGGAATTTTACTTTTTTTTTTCAAATTTAAATTTAACATTAAATAGAATGTATCTTTTTTTATCTATACATCTATAAAGAGAATTTTTTTTAAAAATAATTATTTTTTGGACTTTAAAAAAAGAATAAATAAAAATTAATAACAATTAAAAAATTAAAAAGTAACTATTATTTGTAATTTCTATTACTTCAATTCTCTCACTTTTTTTATTCATTTTTTACACACATTTTTTAAAAAAACTTAAAATGACATTAAATAGATACTTTAATTATATTAAATAATATTATTTAATAAAAATCTTATTAATAAAATTAAATTAGATAATATCATTTTAAAAAATATTTGATGAAAAACTAAAAAACGACTTCCACATTCGAGTCGTTTTTTTACGCCGCCAATGGTCGTGGAAGCAAGCAAACATAACACAGTCCTAAGCTAAAGCCAAGCCTCCCTAAAACCCTAATTCCCAATTGTGGTTTCTTCTTCCAAAAACCACTGTAGCTAGTAGCTACTCCTTCTGTTCACGCTTAAACCCTTCGGCCCTTTCCTTTTCTAGAACACCCTCTCTTTTTTTTCTTGTTTCTCTTCTCTCTCCTATTTCTCTCCTTGATAATAAAAGAAGACATCAAAATAGTTGCAATCACCCCGTTCCTTCATAAGAACCCCATGTAACAAGCATCACCAACCTCAAAAGGTTGGTTTTTCTTCTTCTTGCTTTATTCTATCTTACTTTCGAGGACTCCGAGAAAAAAAAAGAAGGTTTTTTTTTTTGGGTTTTTCGAAATTTTCGTTCTCCGATGTGTGCGTGTGGGAAAATGGAAGCGCGAGTGGGGGTGGCGGCGGTGGTAGAAGGTGGTGGGCAGAGAGGTGTGGCGGAGGGAGGGCATTGCGGGAGGAGGCTGTTGCAGCAGCAGCAGCAGAATCAGCAGTCACAGATGGGAACTGTGTCTCACCTTCTTGCTGGTGGCATAGCAGGTGCCTTTGGCAAGACCTGCACTGCACCGCTTTCTCGCCTCACTATCCTCTTTCAGGTTTGTTTTTTGCTTTCCTATTTTTGATTCTTTTATTGGAATTTGTTTGGTGAATGTGAGCCTTGGCACTGGACTACGTGTATCTACTCTTCCCAGACGCCATAAGGTAGGAGCCTTGTGTATTCAGCCACCATACCATATCAAAGCCTTATCCACTAGGTGGAGTGGGCTACATGAACATTGTGTCAAGTTTTTGATTTGATCCATGTCAAAGATTCGACAAACTTTTCTTTGCCTATTGAAGGCCTAACACAACCCTCCTCTGTTATTCGGACTTGGGAGGGACTATGCATAAAAACATATGCAGAGTTTGTGTATTGAGACACTGTTTATTAGAATTTTATTTTGGTAATTTTGTAGTTGATCAGATGGGTAGTTCTAATAATTAGTGGTAGAGAAAGACCAATAAAAATATAAACTAAAGCTAGTAGTTTTTGGTATTCAATTTCTGGGCATGAGGTTCCAACCGGTGGGGGATAATTCTAACTTGTAAGTAGAAGCCTTTTCTAGGTTCTAAGTGTGTCTTTGGTTTAGATTTTGATAGAATTGCTTTTAAAATAATTGGCGTTGAAAGAATTGTTTTAAAATAATTAATGTAGAAAAATTGATTTGTGTTTGGGAAAGAGGTTAAAAAAGTGGATTTAAGAAGAAGATTGTTGTGAGATAGTAAATGTAAAACTAAAAGTTAATATTTTTAACTTTCAATATAATCAATTATTTTTAAAGTGATATATTTTTTCTAGAAGTAAAATGGCAAAACAAACAGACTCAAATTTTCAACGCAATTATTCCTAACTCAACTGGAAAATTGTGTGTAACTAAACACACTAAACCTATGATTTCTAGATTGTAAGGTAATAACCTTATTGTAATGCCAAGATTCACCTTCTATTCAAAGTCACTGCATGCTAATTAATTTGATTCGAGTCAGATTTGGTGGGAATTTTTGTCTCACCAACCATTTAATGTTTTATTCATTGTTTACCTTTATATAAACTTTCCTTGTTTGGAGTCAAAATGTGATGTTTGGAAGATAAATTATTATTGGTCTACTGGTAATCATGATTGTGTGGTTATAAATTCTGTTCTTTTACTTTGTTTATGTTTTAGGATCTAAATATATAAGTTGATGGATTTGATTAAATCAGTTTTGAGTATATATCAGTGGTTTCTTCTGTTTATTCCGTTGCAGTTCTTTTGATGTGTTACTATATTACATGTTTGAACTTTTTCAGGTGCAAGGTATGCAATTAGATGTGGCAGCATTGAGCAAACCTAGCATATGGTGTGAGGCTTCACGAATTGTCAATGAAGAAGGATTTAGAGCATTTTGGAAAGGCAATTTGGTGACCATAGCCCATCGTCTTCCATACTCTGCAGTCAATTTCTATTCTTATGAACAGTACAAGAAAGTAATAGCTGATGCTTTTACAAAATGTGTATGGTGTTTAGAAGATGTTACATATTTCTTAAATCTGATAAGTTTTTCATCTGTTTATTTGTTGTAGCTATTGCATTCACTTCTGGGGGAGAAACATAAAGGAAATACAAGTGTAGATGCCTTAGTGCACTTTGTAGGTGGTGGTTTGTCAGGCATAACAGCTGCTTCTGCCACATACCCTTTGGATCTAGTGAGAACACGACTTGCAGCACAGGTAATCAATTTCTGTGAATTGAGAATTTTTGGAGATTCATTTTAAGCCCTCAGTCTCTTGTCTTATTGATTTGTCACAACTTCTCTGCTTGTGATTTTATTACTCAGAGTTGAGCATATTTTGTTATTGTCTTTGCAGAGAAGTGCCATTTACTACAGGGGCATCTCACATGCTTTTAGTACCATATGCAGAGAAGAAGGGTTCTTGGGTCTGTATAAGGGACTTGGGGCAACATTATTGGTATGCTCATGATGCATTTTCAATTTCTTGTCTTTTCACCATGTTGATCCTGTTATATTTTTCAACTAACATATCTGATTATTATGTGTGATGCAGGGTGTTGGGCCTAGTATAGCTATAAGTTTTTCTGTTTATGAAAGCTTACGTTCTTTATGGCAGTCCCAAAGGTGAGTATCTATACTTTCATCGAAGTTGATGGTAGTTTATGGATGCTTGGTGCATATGGTTTCATAAATATTAATTGTTTCTTTCTTTGTAATTTAGGCCTGATGATTCAACTATCATGGTCAGCCTCACATGTGGTAGTCTTTCTGGCATTGCATCATCAACAGGTGGGTGCTTGCTAATATTATTATCTCCAAAATGTTCATTTGAATTCCGAACACTAATTTTCATTTGGATAACAAAAAAAGTTGAAAATATCCTGTCCCAGCATGAGGCTTGCCTTCAATGTTGGGCAAAATTGATAATTACTAGGAAGCACAGACACATTTATACTAAGAAGTGTCCATGTGTCCGACACGCGGGGGACACTTACAAGAGGTGGACTCATGTCCGACATGCGTCCATGTGTCCGAAAAAATAATTTTTTTGAGGCTGGACACACGCTGGACATTGTCTAACACACACTAGACGTGTGACACACCATGGACACAAGCCGGATATAGTACACCGTGGACATGATGCATTTTTTCCTTTTTTGAAAATTTTCATTTTATGAATAAACTTTAAGTTCAAATCCAACATAAATTTACCGAACACAAATATTTCTAATTAAATATGTATTCTTGATCCAAAATAAGAGACATATTAAAAAAATATTAATTATATATATACATATGCCGCGTTTGTGTTCTGTAATTTTTAAGTTTGGCGTGTCCATGTCCATGTCATATCTCGTGTTTGTGCTTCTTAGATAATTAGTAATACTGTTTAATTTTGGTTAACTGTTAGTATAATATAATGTTAAACAATCATTCGGTTAAATACTGACGACAACAACTCTTATCCCTCTATGTGGGTTTGGTTACATAATATAATGTTAAACAATCATTCGGTTAAATATTGCCAACAAGCCTTATCCCACTATGTGGGATTGACTACATGGATCAAACGATATCATGTCCTATCAAATTTCGTATTTGATCCATACTATAGGATTCAACAAAGTTTTACGTTAAGTGTCGAAGACCTAACACAACTCTCCTCTTTCTTTTCCGGACTTGAGGCTGGCTATGTAAGAACATAGGCTTAGTTATTTGAGTAAATACTGACATGTCAGGAAAAATGTTTGACTCGTGCATTCACTACGTCACAAGTATCACATATAATGGGGGAACTTGCTCTTGCCAGTTGCATGCTTGGAGTTGGCGTGAACTGACTGTCCTTACTTGATACATAAGTGCTCTCACGTAAACCACATTATACATTAGTGATTAGTGACTTTAAAATGAATTATTTAAACATACTATAAGAACTATTTTTCATTTAAAGAAATATAAAAATTTATCGGAATTTGTTAATTTTCATTTTCCAAAGGAAGAAGTCTTTTGATAGAATACCAGATATAACAGCTTAGTTAGTAGTTTCCCCACGTTCCATGATTCTTTCTTTCCTATTGTACAGAGTTTAATCATTTCCTGTAACTTGCAGCAACATTTCCGTTGGATCTAGTGAGGCGCAGGAAGCAGTTAGAGGGCGTTGGTGGTCGAGCACGCATCTATAATACCAGTTTGTTAGGGACATTTGGGCGCATAATTCAGAACGAAGGTGTTCGAGGGTTGTATCGAGGCATTCTTCCCGAGTACTACAAGGTTGTTCCCGGCGTGGGCATTTGCTTTATGACCTACGAGACATTGAAGATGCTTCTATCAAGCTTTCCAAGTTAATTAGACTATTTATCTTCATTTAAGATACCATTGCTAGGAAATTTTGTAGTTATGAGGTTTGCTGTTCCTGCCACGGAAACAATTTTGTGTACAGCTAGTTATGGTGGAGAGTGAGGGATGTCAATTGTACCTAATTCAAATTTTAGGGTCGAAATCTTTTTATAGTTATTGATGAGCAGAAAAATTTTGTTGCAGAACTTGCCACTCTTATAGTTGGAAGCCTTAATTTCTATCAAATTTTGCAATTTATTAAGGGCAATCTTGTTTTTGGGAATCTGAATCTATGTACATCAATTGGGTGTGAGTGTCTATTTGCATGTGTTGTCTGCGAATTAGTTGTTCTATATTTCAATCAGGTCTAAAGTGCTTTTCAGTTTTTTTTCAACTTTTTTAGTTAAACATGGACATTTACATTTTACACATGAGTTATTTAATCAATATTTTCAAAATCAAACTGGACTGGCAGGTAACATTGGTTCCACCTATGGATGAGAACTTAGTGTTGAATATGATTGTGAATGACTATACAAGAACCAGACTTATGTAGGGGCTGTAACAAAAAAAAGACTTATGTAGGGGTGGCAATCGTGCGACCGTGCGATCATGTTTCCCTCCCTCCCCACTCCCACTCCCATCCTTACCGCGGGGATTATTTTTCCACACCCCTATTTTTCATTTTCTACAGGGATCTTATAAAGAATTTTCACCTGTGCAAAAATAATTTTTAAAATTAAAAATAGAAAAAATATAAATAATAAAATTTTAATTACTTCAATCATAATATTGACAATTCAGAATTAAAATTTAACATTATAGTTTATAGTTATTGAAAAATTTTTAAATAATAATAAAATATTAAATGACCATAAATTATAAATAAAATAAATATTTATTTCAATAAAGATTTTTAATTAAGGCTAGCACTCGCACATAGCAGAGGAGGCATAACAGCGATGATTGTTGACGCTTAAGATTGAGGAATGAAAATGAAGTGAGTGGATGTGAGGTTATTGCAGTGTGATATGTTGTAGTGTAATTTTACTCCAGATTAATACCCTATGGAAAATTTACCGGTAATATTGAAGAACAAAAACTGATGAGATTTTCGTTTTTAGTAGCTGATCATTGATGAAATTTTCTATCAATGTCCCATTCATTTCAATTCAGTCTTCGTAAGGCATAGCATGAGGTTACGTTGATATATGATGGTCACGGCTTCAATAGTTGTGATCAGGAATTTGCTTTACTTTCTCTTTAAACCAGCGATTGGCATAAAAATGGTCCTCTATTCTCATTCAAATTAACAACCTTGTTATATGCTCAATTCTATTGCGAGTTATGCTATCTTGACATCCAAAATTAGATGTATAGGCAGTAGATAAAAAAAATATTTAGATATTAAGGTAGGAATCATATCAAAATTTTAATTTTATAAAGTTGATGTTAGGACCAAGTACAAAATACAAATAGTATTTTGGTATTATTAGAGGCCTGTCCTCACAAAACTGACATATATTCTATATACGCTTTAAATTAACTTTAAGAATAACATTGATAAGGTTCTCTCATCATCAAGTATACAACATCTATCCGATAATGCTTGTCGTACATCAGAAATACGTTAATTAAATATCCAATGTGTGCTATACATGATATTGGATGTGTGTTATTTGTATAGCACATGCGCGTATAGCACACATCCCATATCATGTATAGCACACGTTGGATACTTAATAGATGTATTTCTGATGTACAACAAGCATTATTGCTTATTGACATCCTATCATGCTCTAGATAAAGCCAAGCATTAGATTTAGTTAAAAATAGACAAGATAATATTTATACCTAGCTAGCAATGCAGAACAATATATATGATCTGGTGGTACCATATTGTTGCAGGTGGAAATGAAGTAGTGTTTTGAGGAAGCTAGATGATTTTATTCGTAGTCACATGCAGAATGGTGGTATCTGTTCAAAGGGAAAAAGTACGCGGTGAAATAATAAGGAAGAGAAAAAGCAAGATGGTCCATGATTAAGCTAAAGCAGAATGTGACATGCCTACATGTTATGTGAATAAGTGATTGTGTAATTGCCACACGAGCCAAAGAGTCATTTTGGACAGATGAGAGATGATTTATTTAAGTGAAAAATGATTTACCATAATACTATTTGTATACCATTTTGATCGATCACTATTAGCTACCACTTCCACTAGTAAAATAAATAAAAAAATTCAATCAAATAAATAAAAAAAACTCAACTAAATAATAAAAAGAAATCAATTTAATAACAACTAAAAATCACCTAAATAATTCATTTTGTTCACTTTTAGTGTTAATGCGTGTTGTTTTGGCGATAATTTAGTGATAAAGGTGTTACTTTTAGGTCTTTTTGGATTACAGTGTTTCTAACTTTTTTTTAACTTCTGACTTATCAGAAGTTATATCTGTCATGTTTGACTATATAACTTATGACTTCTCTAGAAGTTATTTCAGTTTTTTTGAAAAAGTCAGAATATTTGACTTCTCTAGAATCACTTTTCAAAACAATTGAAATGAAAAATTTTATTATTTTATATTCACATGTAAAATATCTTATTTATAAGTTACTTTTATATAAGAATTTAAATAAGTTGTTTATGCTCCAAGACTTGAGTTTTTTTAATTTTAAGGGTATCAACTTTTGAAATATAATTCCCATGATTTTATAATAAATTTTGAACAGAGATAGAATTTTTTGACATATATAGAGTTTTAAATCCAAATCCATACTATCATCACTCTTTTGTCATTGTGAATTATTATTACTAGTAAAGTATCTCTGAAGCAGAAGCAGCCAAGATGTTGTGAGAGAAGGATAATAGGAGTCTCCAACTCAATGCTGGTCTAAGTTCAATAGTATAAATTGAAAGATGATGTTTCAAACAAGATACAAAAAACCAGTGGAGCAGATTCTCATAATACCGCCAGTTGTTAATTTCAAGGACAATAATGTAAAATTAAAAAATCATAGGTTTTCATAACTAGCTAAGTGATAATAAGTACTACTAAAAAAAGGAGTAACTTATAGAGATCATTTTCTGTGTGGACACAAGTAAGGACCACGAACATATATATGATTGTTCAAAAAAACAGAAAGCTGATCTCAATGAATATATTCTCGCCTTCTCGCGGTGAGCTTTATATAATAATATAAATTCATCATATGATCATAACCAAACACTCCTCAATCCAACTAACATATATTTGCTTGTGTTCTCTCTTCTACCTCTCTTTGAACAATATCATTATGACATTATTGGGTCAGGAAAGGGTAATCTGCATCCTGAGGTTTAGAGCAATAGTTTCATTGCATCGCATCTAGTCCTTAGGATGCAGATTACGTCTTCCTTATCACCAATATTAATTCTCGACTATTTAATCAATTTGATAACAACTACCACCGGTACCAAATTTCTTGGAAGAGTAAATATATTGGGTGATGATGAGGTAATCTGCATCCTGAGGTTTAGAGCAATATTTGTATTGTATCTAGTCCTTGGGATGCAGATTATGTTTTCATTACTGCCAATGCAAATAAAGTTTAATCAATTAGATAACTTCTAATATTCAAATGTAATTTGGAGATGTTTTTGTCAATATGTATTGGGTAATGATCATGTAAATCTGCACAATATGAGATTAGAGCAGGATTAGTGTTGTCGTCTCTGGTTAATGGGATGCAGAGATTGCCCCTATCCTCATAAGAAACGTTGAACATTTCAATTAATCAATTCACTAATTTACAAGAAATTTACATACTCGCCAAAGAAAGATGCTAATTTTGTATTTTGCTATTGGATCATACTAGTCAGGTGGTGCATATTTGAGGTAGCTGCCATTATTTATGTTTAGTACAAGAAAACATGAAGATATCTTTCATGTTAGCAACTACAAGATAAATTTTTCGAATAAGTGCATATTATGCAGTTTTTAGGCTATTTTATCTATGGGAAAGTAAGTGATGCAACTTTGGGTCCATATAATTTTGATCATCTATGTAAATTTGTTATATTTGGTTTTACTACTTTTACAGGAATCTCAGGTTGAAGGAGAGAAAGAAGCTAATCATAAAGAGCAACATTATCAAATCGGTGAAGAGTAATAAAAGAGTTCAATATTTAGAGAAGATAATGATAATTTTGATAGAACATCTCATAATAACTTTTTAATTTTACCGAATATTTTACGGTTAATATAACTAATTTGCTATCAAACTCTTGATAGTTTGTTATGTTATTTTGGAGTTGGATTTGGAGTTTTACCCAACATGGATTAGCAAATACTTGGTCCACAATAAAAAATCGGTCAAAACAGCTAATATGTTGTGCACAACATATATAATATAAAATGAACAACATTTATCACACTGTGAAGCATCATTTTCATTGTTTCTATCTTCTCCTTTAATAGCTGTTTTGTTTTTTCATGGATGATTAAACATGTTTAGCACAGGTCAATAAGAATAGGAACCATATAGCTAGGTTCTTCTATAACATATATATACGTTTTAGAGAATTGTTCAACTTATGAATCACTACTCTTAGTACTCTGTTGTACTCCAATTATTGCTTCTTCTCTGCTTTCTGTGAAGTCCTTCCCATCTTTGAATATCAGAAATTCCATCATCTCCACACGAAAGAATATAAAGCTCCCAGATAAATGTGTAATGCAGGATCCAAAGTCCTTCCCTACCACCGAATTCCATGCAGGTCCATATGCTTCATCAAGTTTCTGTCTAACAAGTTAGTTAACTCAGATAATTTCCAACATGAAAGATTCAAAACAACTAGTATGCTTCAATGCAAAGGGATTTTAATTAGTTTTTGCTTAGCATGCAGAGTCACACAGTTCTGAGTTATATATATATATATATATAGAAAGTTATAAATCCAGAAAACTCAAATAATAGGACAAAAATAATATAAGCATGACAAAAAGATTTATATAAGTTTTTTTTCTTTATGTGGAATCCATCATAACAAAATATTAAGGGGAAAATGCATACATATCAATATACTCCTAACTTTTTATTGTGTACTTACATTTGTTTGTAATATAGGGCTTTAGGTGTCGAGTTTTTCAGAGGTGATATTAGTTAATAACGAATTAAGTGAGGAGTATATAAGTTGAGAAACTCATAAACTCGTCGCCTTAATGTTTTAGTTTGAATGTGACGTTCATCACACTATTATGTTTTTGGTTTAGTTGTTAGTTTGAGTTTTTCGGATTGATTGAATGTTGTATGACTTTTTATTGTACATTTATCATTTCTCACTCATAAATGTTCATACTAGGTCTTAAACTTTAAAAAAAAATTACATGATTGTGAATTTTTTGCTCTTTATATATTTTTAAATTATATTTAATATTTTTCCATTAATAATTTTTTCTTACTTGAAAGATGAATATTTAATAGTATTTTAAAATTTTCAAATAGTTACAAAAATTATATCAACAAGTGATTGAAAGGGGGAAAAAAATGAGACAATTTTCGGTAAAAATTATTTATCTTCGCGTCATACCTCATCACTTTTTTTCAGCATATATAACAGGAAAACAAAAAACACACACATACTACTTATGAGTTAAAAATGGATACAAATAAAGAATATTCCATGAAATTGAAGTTTCTTTATGCTCCAATATGAAAAGACAAGTACATGTTAATCATAAGGCAAACATATATAATTATCATTCACTCTAAAAAGGGAAAGTTAAAAAAAAAATATTAAATTGATGGTAATGGTAGAGTTAAGATAATGAATATAGCTAGAGGCACAAAAAAAAATCAGCCAAAACAGCCAACAGATAGGAATTTGGGTCACAATCACCCAACCCATTAAAAATAAACTCATGATCAAAAGTGCTACGGTCATAAAGTATTAAATGGACTTTGTTGGTTGGTTTTTTGGTTGTGCCCAGCATTTGTGTAAGAGAATAGACCTGTTTGATGAAATAAGCAATGGATTGACAATCAGAAACTTCATGTGCGTCAAGAGCTTGGTGTGCCAAATCCATAACATGGCCCTGCATCCCCTCTGGCATGTCTGTCTCTCGCACCACAGCTTTTCCTTCCAACATTATTCTGAGCAATTCACACAAACACAACAGCAGAGGATAATGTTACTACTGACCTGAAACTTCAGTGGTCGAGATTGATCAAGTAATCATCCCATATCCTTTTTAGTCTTTTCTGTATTTTGTTTTCTAGACGGTTACGTTAGTCTCAATGCACTAGTTAAGACTATTTGTATATCAATTAATTTTAAACATTAATATTCTATTCACAAAATATATAGGTTACACTATTTTTATTATTTGAAAAATAATATATAGATATTCGTTTAGATGTCTACCTCCAAACTATAAGAGATGAGAAGTTGAGAGAAAATAAGTTAAAAGAAATAGTAAGTAACAAAAGTAGTGTGATACACTTGTTTTATGAGTAAAATATTTTGATATATACTTTAAAAGAGTGAAATATTTTATAAATATCAAATTTGATACTAAATCAGTCACTTAATTTAATTATGATATAATTAAATATTTAGATTTACTCAATCTAATTTATATCTTAACTTAATCCAACATTATATTCAAATATTTATATTGGGATAATTATAATTTTTATACTTAGCTTACACAATTCAATATTTATACTTACTAGTTTTTGTATTGGTGATTGATTTAGTACCATTCTTAATATATTTATTTATTATTTACTTTTTCATACAATTTATTCTTCACTGATCATTTCTCTTACATGTTTTAAATGTATTCATTTATCTAGGTGTAAAAAAACATTTCCCAATCAATAATGATATTCGTACATACATTTTCTCTTACATATCTTTCTCCACCCACTTTATTGCCATTAGATTTTGATGTGACACCACTTCAACACTTCAATTTTTACTCTCCACCATTGGATTTACATGTATGTTTATCTTACATACAAAAAAGTATTTACAAATATCATAACTCTTTCCCAGTAGTAAGGTTGCTGCTATCTATGAATAGAAGATCACAAATTGAAATTTAGGGAACATTCTTTTTACAAAGCAAGTAATACATCTATCTTTAATATACTCTGTCAGATGATGAGAGCCTTGTGCATTAAACTGCTTTTACCATAAGGTGTTTCAATATATCTTTCTTCAGAAAATGAAATTTTGTACTCATTTGTAGATATTACAATCCAAACAGTTGTAAGAGAAAATATCTTTTCTGAATGGTTAACTTTTCCACAAATAGTTTTCGTGCTCTCTTTGTGTTCATTCAGAAGTTTCCATGAACCTTATCTGGCCTATTTCTAAACTATTTTTAAAGTTGAAGCAGGTGTCCTTGCTATGCTGATGGAGCATCAATGGTTGCCAAAGTTACCAAAATATTGGCGGTTATGTTCTCAAGATATTAGTTAGTTGAATATTTTTTCTCTATCTCCATACATACTAATATATCATCCAATATTTGATAAGTTGCAAGCTCTACTAAATATTTTGTAGGAAAAATTTAATCCAATAATAAATAAATATGAGTCGACATGAATTCCAAAAATATAATTCATATTACTTTTTGAATTTAATTTTCATTTATGTGTTGCCATGTCAGTCATGATTGTGTTTTCTATCTCCCAATACCTGAAAAAATCATACAAACAGAACATTTTGATTAGTGTAAAATATATTTATACTGACTGTCAGTGCATCAAAATTAAACTCTAACTTTTTTTTATTTATATATACTAGTAATTTTGAAAGGGACTGGTCCCAAATTGCATGGAGATGGCCCAACCTACGTAATGAGGATCAGAAGAAGCTGAGAAGATTCGAATCAAAAAGTGAATTTTGGGCATCAATATAATGCTATCACGTTGAGACTATTGGTACAACGAAAAAGAATGGTTCTTACATCTTGGTAGGCACACTATTCCTATGATAAACCAATATTAGGGCAACTAACAACAAATGAAATTGTACCACATCACAGGCCGAAAAATAAATAAATTCAGCTTGTCCTCAAAAAGATTGACAACAAGTAATTTAGGGGGCGTTTGGTGCATTACCGAGAAAGATTACCGGTAATCTAGATTACATTCAATTAAATTACCGGTAATCCACATTACCTTGTTTGGTATATACAAATAAGATTACCGATAATCCGCATTACCTTGTTTGATATATTATCCACATTACCAGGTAATCTATATATATTACTACAATACCCTCTAAATAATTATAAAATGAATTAATCAAATATAATTATATTATTTATATTATTAAAATACATAAAATACTCATAAAATGAATTGATCAAATATAATTATATTTTGAATTTAATATCAATATTTTTCAATTTTGATATTCATATAATTATTTATTAAAAATAAAAATTCATTAAAATAATTATAATATTCTTACAAAGAGTGCAACATAGAAAAAATAAATATAACGCAATAAGTTAAAAAAAAAATAAAAAGATAAACAATTGAAAGACCCAATATAGTATAAAAATATGATGAATACATTGAAACATAAATCAAATTTAAACAACAATTGAAACACATTTTACTATTAAATAACAGTTGAAATTAAATAAAAAATACTAACTTTGCAGAAACCATCAATTATGAAAGAAATAGAAATCCTGCAGTACAAGCAGTATGGAATATAGAGAGAGAATTAAATTGCGGGAAACACATTTTAGTATGTGCAGTATACTAACTTGGATGCAACAGCAAAAGGCAGCAGCGTGGGTTTTGAGATAGTTTAGGATTTGTGTTAAAAAATTATAAAATTAGGATTAGTAGTGTATTTTGTTAGAGGGGTAATGGTGTAATAAAATAAATTCGAAGATTACCTAGGGGTGGTAATCCAGATTGCCACTTGAAATGGAGGTAATCCACATTACCATTACCAATATCTTTGTTAAAACAAACTAATCAATCTGAATTACCAGGTAATTTAATTGCAAGATTACCGGTAATCTATGCAGATTACCCCATACCAAACGCCCTCTTAAAACTTGTTGTAATGAATAGTTATAGTGATTAGTAGCTTCAAATATTCCTAAATATATATAAAAAAAAAACAATGAGAAATGCTCTGTGTACACCATAAAATCAGTCACCATGCATGTGTACTAATCTAACATTTTGAACCTAATAATTCAACTTTTAAAAATATTGAATTAATATATAATAATAAATGTTGGATTACTAGTTTCAAAATGTTAGATTAATGGTCACTGATTTTATAATTTACCGTCAGCATTACTAAAAGAAATAGATAATTTTGAGAGATACTACCTACTAAACAATAAAGTGTATATCTTTTGCAAAGCTCATAGATCACAGACATTACATAAGTAATGAAAAGAAATCTGAATGAATCAAAAGTGATAAGGTATTCAATTCCAGAAATTTCAAAGATTCCTTGCTCTTGTTTAATCCTGTTTACACATTACTAGTATTATACACAACAAAATGTGATAAGATGAATACAATATTGGCAACTGAGATCAGTCCTAGAAAAACCCATCAACACCTCACATGGCCAACAACACAATTTACCTTGCACACTCACCCCCTAACCAAAAAAAAAGAAGAAAAGGAAAAAAAATTTACAACATCCAGATCACACTATTCTCAGTATGTAATAAAAGTCCAACTTAAAAAAAAAAAGACAGAAAAGAAGAAAATCTTTCCAAGAAAATGGACAATCCCAAATACTAAAAACTCAAGAAAACCAATAATTTTCTTCAGAGCCAGGAAAATATGGACATTTTATAGACTTTCATTGTAATCGTTGGATCAAATACAAATGATAGGGCTCATTCATTCATTTAGACACCAACAATTACAATGAAATTTCTGGCTACCTAGCATTTTCTTTTCTTACTATATCCCAGTATTTTTTTTAAAAAATAAAAGAATACTCCCCCGACAAAAAAAAAGATTAAATCTCTCTTGAATTTCTGTACCGGAAAATGCTTCAAATTAAATATAAATTACACCCAACCAAAATAAAAAGACTGAATAATCTTTTATGAGTGATTCCAAGAACTCTCAACGATCCACGCCGAGTCTGGATCGGAGCAAGAACACGCTGAGTTCCTGACCCGGTCCCTCGTCCGGGTTAATAAGATGAAACGACTCGGAATCCGCGCTTCCTACCACGTGCTCGAAGTTCGCCCTCATATACATAAGCTCTTCGGATCCCTGACCCGACCCGAATCCGGCGGGTATGACTCCTGCCCCGACGGTTACGCATCTCATGGTCCGGAGAACGGACCGGACGCGCTCTACGGTTCGGCGGCGGGCGGCGAACCCGGTCCGGCGGCCGTTACAGAAGACGGTCCAGACCGGTACGGACCGGAGGGGGCAGTTTGCGAGGTCGGGGCGGCGGGCAGCGCACTCGAGGGCGATTCGGAGGAGGCCGTTGCGCATTTCACGGACGAGATCGTTGGTGGAAATTGGGAGCTCGAGGAGGAGGTGGGGTTTTGAGGAGAGGCGGTCGTGCTGGACGCAGAACCAGACGTGGCCGCCGCGGTTGCCGAAGATGGTGCCGATAACCATGGATTTGGAGGGGCGAGGTGGGGCTAATGTGGCGGTGGTGGTGGTGGAGGTGGAGGAGGAGGTGGTGGAGGAGGAAGGGGAGGTTGGGGTGGTTTTTGTGGTGGTGGTGGAGGGGTGGCGGTGGCGGAGGGAGGTGCTGATGCGTTTCTTGGAGGAGGAGGAGGAGGAGGAGAAGGAGAGGGGTGGTTTGGTGGTGGTTGGGGTGGTGGTGGTGGGGTAAAAACAAGGGAGGAGGAATCGACGGAGGGTGTCGATGGTCATGGTGCTGATGTGAAGTTGGTTTCTTGAAGGAAGGGATTCCAGGGTGTGGGGGAATTATGGATGGATGAGTGTGTGTGTGTAGTGAGTAGGACTTGGCAGAGTGGAAAGGTGGGCAAGTGCATGGTGGTACGGTCCGTGCATGCCGCTTTTATTAAGTGTACATATCAAATTCAATTTCAATACATTGAAACATTTACTCAACAAATAAATGAAAAAAACCCCAAATTGATTCTTAACAAATATTCAGCAGAAATAATTGATCTCTAAAATATTAAAAGTTCAATTTTTGTCATTGAGAATTATATAAATGAGGATAAATTAGTCCTCCGTTTAATGATCATTTGCATAAGTTTGTGAGTTAGGCTGAATTTTGTTTAATCTCTTTAGGACTTTTGTAGAGGATAATAATAATATGATTTCAACAAGTCAAGAATCATTCAATTTCATTAAGAAAAGAGTGAGAAAATTAAGAAAAATCATATAATATATTTCTAGCAAATTCAAAAAATTCACATCAGATATCACAATAATACATGAGTTTTATAGAGTATCCTAGAATAAACATGTTGACACATAAAATGCGGTGAACGATGACCTGAAAGAGGAAGAAATCCTCTTTTTTCTTCTTGTCCCCTTGGACGTAGGAGTAATCTGTCCTTATTTGTGCAAATCTCAATGATCAAAAGTGGACTTTCAATTTCTCATCAGAATCTAATTTGTCTTGTGTGTTGTATATCTAAGGGACTAATTTGAAGTTTTCGTCAAAATAAATTGGATCCACCATTCATTACTATTTTTTTAAAAATTTTCTTTGAAAAATACTTTTTGATATCCTTTAGATATCCGAAAACCTTGGTGCACAATAAAAAAAAGCTAGTCAAAACAGTCAATAGACTATGCACAATAAAATATGTAATATGCACAACATATATCACATGTTATGCACAACATATGTCACATATTGCAACATTATCTTTCTTTACAACATGTGATATTGTTGTGCATAATATGTGATATATATTGTGTGCAACATGTAATATATAATGTGCATATTACACAATATTTATTATTTATAATATATTTGTTATTTTATCTGTTTTTTCATTGTATCGCAATGCTCTTTAGATATATACGCCCAAGATATCAAGAAAGAGAAAGTGAAAGAGAACGAATTAAAAGAATAAATAATAATAATAATAATAATAATAATAATAATAATAATAGAACTCATATATTTTTCTAAGTAGAATATTTAAATGTTTAAATAAGTTAAATATACATATAGCAGCATTGTTTTGATTTTCTTTCTCTTTCCCTCAATTCTTATTATCTCTTTATATATGTCCAGATATATACACACTTATATATATAGCATTTTCCATTTAACTTTGATGCTGCAATATACAAACTATCCAACTATGTACTAATTCCATAGTTTTTATTGTAGTTTTTTAACCCAGTATTATTAAAATTGTTATTTGAATATGCTTTAATTTTGTTACACCGTGAATGAGAAATATTTCTGAATTATCGAGTAGACTCAGTTGGAAGAGCAGTCACGAATAATTTTCGTAAAATGTTGGAAGAGCAGTCACCATAATACCCTTTATTTTATGTAAATAATTTTCATCTATTGACGGTATAAAAAATTTTACACTGTCAACCAATGAAAAATGTCATGTGTTCCATTTTATTATTAATCATCCTATGAATTCTAAAAAATCACTCATTACATCCTATGTATTGTATTATAATTGACAGACAGTGTAATTTATACCGTTAGTATATCATAATTAACCCTTTTTTTTATTCTATATTTTTTAGTTTCTTTCAATAGAATTTACTCAATTTTGCACAAGTGTTTTTTTTATTTATTTACATTTACTTTGAAATGTGGAATAACTTAGATACTTTTATTTTAGATTAGTTTTAATTATATGATTTTTTTTATATATATACTATCGTACCCGAACTCCATTTTTGATAAAATAATTTAAATAACTTAGATGTGCATTATAGCTTATATCAGTGTGAAAGTATAACAAATGTGCAATTATAACATATATAACCCATGAACTTTTGAAAATATACAAATTGACCTCTGAACTTTCCTAAATTTGTAACACAATACTCTAAAATTTCTTAAATTTGTTACACATTTTTAATAATTAATGAAAAAACTAACAAAAAAGTTCAATTTGCACATTCAAAAAAGTTCAAGGAATAGCAGTACACATATTAAGATTTTTAAGGGCTAAACAGCACATAGTTTAGGGGAGTAAAATGCAATCATCCTTTTATTATTTCACAAGGAAAATAACTGTATATCGAATAATGCAACCTGAGCAAAGGTACCAGCACAGTTTCCATTGATGATTCCTGTTCAATTATGCTTGAGCTCTAAAACTAGGATGACGACGAAAACAACTAGCTTTATCCCACTATATCGGATCAGATACATAGATCAAACAATATCATTGCGCTCTATCGTGAATCCTATTAGGACAAAACAGTTATTGACTTATTGCACTCCACTCCACCTAGCCCAGTCAACAAACTGCATGCCACCATAAACATTGTTGGCGAAACGCACACCAACTGTGAAAGCCAGAGCGACTGGTGGAACCTGCTTCGCCAGTGGTGATGCCTCTACCACACGTTCCAATCCGTTGACAATCTGGTATCGGGTGTTAGAAGAAACGGCAAGAAATACACCTGCATTGTCAGAGAGACGAGAAAAGTTACATTACACAATGGAACAGAATACAAGGGATGTTAATCAATGATCAATTAATGCTCAAAATCAGTTATTCAGAAAATACCAAATCCAGTATAAGAAATCTCAATAATGCTAGTCGTACAACAAAAATACGTCCAACGAGTATCCAACGTGTGCTATACATGACATAGAATGTGTACTATATGTATAGCACACATTAGTATAGCACACATTTCATGTCATGTATAGCACACGTTGGATGTATTTCTGATGTACGACTAGCATTAAGAAATCTGCACAAAAAACATTGTACAAGAATTCAACTAATCTGAAATGGCATAGAGAGTGTTTCTTTTGTTTTTGACAATAATCAACCTGCAACATTCAAATGTTCTTTTATGGTTTAACACACTATGAGCCTTTCCTTTTTTTTTTTTTTTAACTTTTCTTTTTTTAAATTTTGTGAACAGGTTGGAAAGGAAAAAAATTAATTCAGGATGCTAGAAAACAGCATAATAATTTGCATTGTTGAAAAGCATAAAAGCCAAAAACTAATTTCTACGTAATAGACTAATAGTTTCCTTTCTCAGTTGTATCCAACTCTGTCCATTTAAACAATCATACTAAAACACAAAAAGACATAAATAAGCCTTTTTGTCGTTCTAATATGGTTACAATTTATTGTCTAATGATGTGAGCATTCACAATCAAGGGTATTAAATTCGATCTCACAAAACCATTCATTGGGACTGAATTGATAATTGCCTTTAAGATTGAGAATAGTCATAATTGCTCAATGAAAATTCTGTTTTCTAGAAGTATAGAGGAGATGAAGTAGAAAGCATGAAACAAGTTAGAAATGAACAATTCCATACCCCAAAGAGCTGCACTCTTCACAAGAGGTGGCACAGGTATGTCTTCTTCCGATTTCTTTATGCTCCTGATAGACAGTAAAAGGAGTGAGATAATCACTTCCAAAAATGAGGATTTGTACAATCCAAGCAGCATAGCAACATTCAATATGAACATTGTGTAATTTATTAGTTTAACTTTACTTCATTAATGAACCATACTGTGCCACCTATTCAAAAATCTGCTAAAACCTTCATATAAAGTGAAAGACATTGGTTTCTCCGATGCTGAGGCACTTTATGATATGGGTGAAGTACCAAAAAGGAACACGGAAGATTTCGTTGCTGACAAAACCAACTACCAATGATGTTTTTAACAAATTCATTCATAAAAGATTGTATAAGTTTGACAAAATGAACGATCTATTGCATTCACAGACTTTGCTAAAGATAACAGTTGGTTCATTTTGTCAAAATTATACAATCTTTCCGGGGTGAATTTGTCAAAAACATCTTTAATGGTTGGTTTTGTCAGCGGCGAAATCTTTCATGTTTCCTTTTGGTACTTCACCCTTTATAAATTGTAGAGTTTTACATGGATAGTGAATAAAATCTAAAACCTTATTAATACAAGTCTTAGAAATAAATCTATAAATTCCAAATAAATGTTCAAACATTCACATGCTCGTTTATTACCTTAATTTAATCTTTAGTAACTCTTTGTATTGTATTAGAATATCCACAAGGCCAATAACGATATATATGATTACAAAGGCCTTAAAAAAATTGTTTGGGGCCAAGAGTAGGAGGGGGGTGTCTGAACTTGAAAGGTTACTTTTGTGTCTATGATTATGAAAAACTATGTAAAAGACTCTACAGAGGAAACCATACCGCTTAGCAGTCATGATCAAATTGGCAATGCCTTGGCCTATAATGCCACATCCAAATCCAACAACTCCATACATTATACCCTGAAATTGGAAATTTGCATAAAAATTAATTAAAAAGAAACTTGCCCAAATTCGATGGACCAACAACATGACCTTGCGGTCCACACACCTTGAAGAAGTATGTTCCCATTCTCTGCTGTATAGAAAACCTACATCCTGGCCTTTCAGCTTCAAATACACTGCATTAAGTGAGAAAAATAGAAAGTTAGACAAGTTTCTTCATACTGTAAAGACACAAAAGCAGTTAAGACATGTAAAACATGACTGAGTTATGTTCTTGTTTAGATGGACAACAGTTAATATCTCTACACATAAGGAACACGTATGAAAATTTGACATGAAATTAAGCCATTCAATTGCATGAATTCTTTGGCAAAAGCTTGTTCACGCACTAAAGATGCAAAAGCATATATGGAAAACATGACTGCCATGTCTTGTTTAGATGGACAGCAGTTAATATAGACACGAACGAAATAAGGGCATCAATGGCATGATGAGTAACCTGCTAGGCAAAGATGCATAAGCTTTCTGCATTCTTCCAAGGAATCCACTAGATATTGATGGTTTCCCAATTCTAGCATAGGGTGCTAACATACCCACCAAAGCAACATTGACAACCAACCCAACCAGAAGATCTGCAACATACAACTCAAATTCGGACCAAAAGTCTTTGCCTCTCTTTTGAACTTCAGCAAAAGTAGCACAACAAGAATCAATGACAATCTGCATATCAAAAGAGAGTAAAACTATATAAACGTTTTTCCTATATCCAAAATTCCTTAAGTAGGCCAGTAACTAAATAACACATGAATAATATTCACAGGAATCAGACTGCAACCTTAATTCTTATATATACTAAATGCAAACCCTAAGATATGACCAATATAGCTTAAGTTCTTTTAGCATATAAATACCTTGTTAACAACAATAATTGTTCAGTCCCTTAATTTCTAGAGCTCAAGGGAAACAGAGCAGACAACGGAGTCAACTATATCCCAGTTTCTCAATAAAGTAGAGCAGGTAAAATATATGATAATTGCAAACATCCATCATTTAATGATCACTTAATGTTATATGTTGCAGAAAATTTAATTTGATGTATATCACAAGGCACTGCAACTCTCCCACTAAATAATATCAAAAATTTGAATTAAGGTTACAACAAAACTAGCCCAACCAACCTCTGAGCCAATTTTGAAAAGAAATGATGGATCAGCCAGCATTCTATTGCGAAGTGCAGACCAAGATTTAACAGCAAACCCCAGAGGCCAAAAAGATCCCTGCAATTCGAATATCAGGATTCAGGAACAACATTAAGATCAAATTGTCTTATGATAGAGTTGGAACATATAATCAATTATATAATTACATAATCACTACTTTGAAAGAAAAGCATGGACATATAGAAACTGTACCTGCAGATCCAAATATCTAAGAAGCAGCACCTTGCGGATTCCCACACTCTTAGCAGCCTCCAACATATCTGAAGGAAGGGTAGCCCCTCGAGCCTGCGTCTCTCTCATTACCTCCTCATATTTCAATATTGGCCCAAACTCCTCTTCTTCATTGTTACTACCATCATCACCATCACCACCACCGCTTCCATCTCCTGCTCCACCACTTCCAAAGCTCCCGTTTCCGCCGCTACTATCAAACACAACTCCATTAACATCATTTCTCTTAGTTATAGAGTTTGGCCCACTATCCAAACCTGCAGAGTCCTTTTTCGCAAAACTACCACCTTCTTCTTTCGAAAACTCTGTTGTAGTTGCAGAAGATTGTGATTCATCTGGCGGCTGTGACATACTCATTATAAAAAATGTTTCTTTCTTTTGCATAGTTCTACCGCACTTGTTCACACATAAGACTGGTAATGCAGCCTCCTTCAACACACCCCTGAAACTCAACCTACACAAACTTGAGTCTTGATTTCCCAGCTTCCTCAAAGCAGCTTCTTTCCTTACATTGACAACATGAGTCACCCCAAAATTCGAAGAACAACCCGCCATTATCCTCAAAGATTGTAGCCTCTATCACACTACAAAAACTACCCGGAAAAGTCGACAAATTCTTATCTTTTACTAACTAAACCCAGCGAACTGTCAGCAGCTTCACAAATCAAAGAAAAAAAATGTAAACAGCCAATCAGAACACACCCCAAATCTGCATGCGACACAGGCTCAGACAAAAACAATCACAGAACCAGATAAATGCATGCTTCTGGGAATGTTCTAAAAATCAACCAAAACTTATCAAGCAATGCAATCATTCACATGAAACCTCGTAAAACAGGTGAAAAAGACAATAGAAAACTGCAAAAATGACATCATTGGAGAAAAGGGTACAAGAAATTTACCTTGTTGGGAACCTTGGAAAAGGGATTGTGGAGTTATGATGGTGGAGCTTAGCGAGTGAGTTAGGACGAAAACAAGAAGTAGGGTAGTACCATGCGGCGGAGAGTGAGGGTAACTGCATTAATAAATGTTCGATTTTTTAATTTTTGGATGTTGTGGTTCCCCGATCTTGTGGTTATGTTACAGCTTGAGTATATATAATCGGGAGATTCATCATGGAATTCATTGATTAGTCCTAAAATATACTATTCAGCAATAATAATTCATAACATCCTGCAAGTGGGAACCTTTTGAGTGGTTCGCATGAGATATTTTATATTTATATATATATACTAAAAATGATAGGTGTACACTAGAAAATCAGCTACCATTAGTCATTCTATGTAATAATTCAACATTTTGAAACTAATAATCTAACTCTTAAAAATATTGAATTAATATATAATAATAAAAGTTGGATTATTAGTTTTAAAATGTTAAATTATTACACATGGTGGCTGATTTTATGGTGTACATGTATCATTGCTCTATTATTATAGTTATTTGCATGATTTTATTTTTTTAAGCAAACTTAATAATAATATCAAATTTAAAGAAGCCTGGCCAATCTCAATTCTCATGGTGTGTCTGGGTGGTGTAGTTGGTTATCACGCTAGTCTCACACACTAGAGGTCCCCGGTTCGAACCCGGGCTCAGACACGTTTAAATCATAACAAGTCATATAAAAGAATTCAAGGTACTCCATTTTTGACCTCATTGCTTTTTTCTGTTCTCCCTTCTTCACTTTTCAGTTTCATTGTTCACTTCGATCACTTCATTCATTCCCAATACACAAACAACACCTCCCTCTCTTCTTCATTCGTTCCTTTACTTCTCGGCTCAATTTGATTCCCAATCCTCCTCTGCACCATCAACACTCAAGAAGCTTCTCTCTCTTTGGCATAACTAGGTTTTCTTTCTCTCGCATCACAGAGAGAGAGAGGTAGAAATGGATTGGGGAAACGTGACGGCGGAGGATCTGATGGACGCGCTCCGGGAGGTGGACTGGTCGGCGCCGCCGCGGCCACTGTCAGAATTCTTCTCGCGATTCACGGTGCCCAGATCTTCCTCCAAGTGGAACAGCCGCCTCAAATGCAACCTCTACTAGTAAAACCCGCGCCGCGCCCTCTAATTTATCAATCTCTGTCTAACAATCATTACGAAATCCCGAATTTTCCCTCCCTTTTTTTAATTTTCTATCAATATTTGCAGCTGGAATCAAACTGTATGATACTACGATTGGAACAACAGACTTCATTTTCTGTTCCCTTAATGTTTTTATTAGTTATTTCTGTGAAATTTGTTAAAAAAAAAAATTAGGTTTTAGTGGTTTGATTAGTCTTGCACAAGGATTCTCAAAAAAGCCTAAGGCTTGGTTGCTGTATTATAATTTACTGAACTTTAATTTTTTTTGTTTATTTGTTAATTATTATTTTTGAATTAAGTTTTCTCACAATTTGTTTTCTAACTCTTGTTAGCTTCTTCTTTTATATGGTTTCCATTTCCCCCCTTTTTTATTTTGGAGAATCCTTCGATACATTTTTGAAAGAAAATGTGTATGTATTTGGTAAATGAATTATTTGTAATGTTTGTGGATTTATCATCATCAAGGAAAAAAATAGAGGATGGAAAAATAATGATGGTTATGCTTGTGTTTGCAGCTATCGGACCAACTACTTCATTTTGATTGTTTCCGTTCTCAGTAAGTGAGCAAATGAATATATTATCAACTTGTTCATTTTCAAGGTTTTGATGTATGCGTTCCTGACCTATTAATTATGCCACGTTTTTGAATTGTAGTATTGGGTTTTCTTCGGAGGCCGCTTGCTATAGTAGCTGCGCTTCTCACTGCACTTAGCATTGCTTTTCTAAATGACAGGTTGGCTGTGTTACTGGCTCTCTTCATATATTACATTTCGTTATTAGTTTTTGAGTTTACATGAATTAACAAACATTTTGGTCTAGTGGTGTTACTTACTTGGTGGACAGGTTTTATATCAGTAGAAAACTTCACATTATTTTGCTCATTATCAGCATGGTTGTCTGATTTCTGTGCTTTTGCAAGAAAAGTAACTCATGCTTCAATTTTATGCTTGTTTGGTGTCATTGTTGATCAAATCACCTAAGATCATAGTCGTTTAACATGTTCAGTCCTCACAATCCATTTACTTTTTATGTTTATGTGGTGTAGATGCCATGTTCTGAAGGGGTAGAAATATTAAGGAATTCTTGTGCTGCCTTTGATAGAATCTAGGATAGTGAATACTCTAGTGTTAAAGTGCAACTTATGCAGAAACTTGCTTCTTAGAAACTTCATTGAAAATAAAAGTTGAATATGGATTTGTTTTCTAAATGACATAGCTTGATCTTAATAGTGGGACCAGTCCCCACCATGTGTTGTGGAATAAACATAAAATTACCTTATATTTTTACTTCTGTCTTGTGATGCGGTGCCACTGTGTAGCTGGTCAATGATTTGTTTGATTTTGATTTTTGAAAATGGTCAACATGTCCTTGTGATGTTTGCTCATGACTTGGATGTAATGGTGATTTATGGGCTGTAGTACACTAGTCCTCTATTGAAGGAGGGAGAGTTTTACAAATTTGTGGCAAAGTTAAATAATTTATATTTTGATGTGATACTATCAATAATTTATCATAGTTACACAGCTGCTTAATACAATGAGATGCCAAGAGAGTTATGAATATGAATTTTAATATTTGATTATACTCAGATGGAAAGGACTATTATTAAACAATTACTTTTCTCAACAAGATTTACCTTTGTACAAGTTGTAAAATATTTTGATAAATGATAGAATCCAGGGAGTCTAGGAATCTAAGGAAGTTTGAACTATGAAGCCTACATTTTGTCCATCCCAATTCTAATATAATGAAAGTGCTTAACAACTGAATTTTTTATATTTATTGCAGATCAATCTAATTTGTAATTCCTTGCAGCTTTGCAGGTACCTTTAGTGAGAAGATGACAAGAACAGTCAGGCAGTTTTCACCACATTTAGCTGCCAAGATGAGACCTCCTCTTACGTAAGTTATGTTTGGTTTTTATTATTTTCATAGATCTTTGGATATGCACCTTTGGTAATTATTTTAATTTCAGGCCTGTTATTCGTGGACGTCCATCAGCTAAGAGAGCAATTTATATTTGTGGTCGGCCCCGTTGGATGTTTGTCTTGATAGTTTCTGCTGGTAAATGAAATCTTTTAAACAGTGATAATTTTATATAATAATTTTGGATGTTGTGTCAAAATATTCCTGCTACTTTTTCTATTTATACAGCTTCTAAATTCTCTTCCCTTTTTCTTGCAGCAAGTTTCATCCTTTGGTTTGTTTCTGCTGGTCTCCTGACTGTTTTATGGGCACTTGCAATTGGTCTCCTAGGTAAATTTCATATTAGAAATTTTAATTTGTAATATTGTTAGCATTTATCTTCTTTCTTTTTATTTGATTATTTTTTCTCCTTTCAGCAACCATCCTGCATGCAAGCTTTAGAACCCCCAACTTGAAAGCACGTCTAAACACATTCCGTGAAGAATTTCGTGCAGTATGGCGCAATTATAGCGAGCTGTAGCCTACATAATTTTTAATAGATGTGAGTGCCTTCTACCTTTGCATTTGCACAGGTTCATGTTTTGTGATTTTGTGTTTATGAACAAAATTTGAGTAGTACTACACTTTGATGTGTTCGCAAATCACAAATCTTAAGTTACCTCTTTTTTAATAATCTCTGATCTCATATTTGAATTTTGAATAACATAAAAAATTTTGATAAATAAAGTTCATTCTTGTAAGTTAGAGATTGCTTTTGTAGTCAAAGCATCACTCGTGCTTGTTCAAATAGGCTGCACTAATGGTATCATCAAAAGATAATTAAATCTCATTCTCTATGATCACTCTAGTGTTTTTTAACACTTGCCTAGTTACGAGTATTTTTTTTCTTTTTTGATTATCGAGAGTTAAATGACTTCGGGCTTGTCCATGTCTTATGTTAGTAGGGTTTTGGAGGGTAGTAAAAGGATTTGAGGGGTGTGGTTGTGTTTGAGAGTTACATTGATGGGGAGGGGGGTATTTGAGGATTTTTTTTAAAAAACCCTTCAAAATCCTCCAAACTCGTCATTTTTAAGTTCCCCCAATTTGGGGGGTTTCAAAACTCCCAAACAAAGGGAAATTATCTCCTCTGAGTCTCTCCCTTCCCTCCCCCTTCCTTCTCCTCCAAAACCTTCCCCTCCCCTCCCCTCCCCTCCCCCTCCCCTCCCCTCCAAAACCTTCCCCTCCCCTCCCCTCCCCTCCCCTCCCCTCCCCTCTCCTCCAAACTCCCAAACAAAGCTTAAGAAGGCATACTTTATTCCTTCCAACAAGACTTTAGAAGCAAATGGTATGGCCAAATACAATGACATCAGATCATTGCAGCAAGTTCCTTGACTAGAAGTTATGGAGTATGTTTGATTCATATCCAAAGAATAGTGGCACAACTTATCCTTAGACAAATGGTCAGCCTAAGGATCAAAACATGAAACTCAGCAACTTGATTAGCATTTGTGGAGACTGGCCACAGCAGTGGGATATGGGATCAGCTCTATTTTGCTTAAAAAAATTCTATCCACAGTTTCACACGAAAATTTCCATACTGTCATTTAGCACTAAATCATGGTTAACACTTAACATACCCTTGATTTGATTAAACTACCTAATACACTCAAGTTATTGGAGCTATGGGGTATTTGGCTAGCAAGTGGCAAGTTATTTAGGATGGGTTGAAACAAAAATTAGGACGGGGCTGATGCCAAATACAAGGTGGTAGCATAGAGTGTTGTAAAGTAGGCCTTTGGAGTCAGGGACTAAGATAGGTAATATTGATTCTGAAATGGTAGGCCTAATTTCTTCGGTGTCAGGACACAATTATACCTTTTATTATCTTATGGTTATACTTTGTAATCTGTAACAAACCCGAAATGTGAGGAAGAAAGAGAGCAGGGTGGGAAACTTGTACCTTTCAAAATTCACATTTAAAAGGAGAGAAAAATAGCCAAAAATCTAGGAAGTAGTTACTGAGTAGTTTTTAAGCCATAAATCCAGGAAGTATTTACTGGATAATCTTATATAAATAAAGGGGTTAAACATTCAGAAGGTAAAGAATTAGTGGAGAGAATTGGCCTCTCGAAAGCCAAATATCTTGTACCGATTTTTGGTTTTCATTCAGTTCTAATAAATTCAGTGGAGGATATATCAGATTGATAATCCTTCCCTAATTCTACTGTTATTGTTCTATTCTACCTATTTTCATTTAAATACTGTTACTGCTATTAGATACCAGAAATACCTTAACATAATCATAGTTTCATACTATTCCATCTTTATATAGTACTCTTGGAGAAGTTGCAACATAAACAAGAATGCCTGATGCCTAATTTTAGGATGTAGTTTGTGGTTGGTGTTTTGCTTCATTCCTAGAACTAGCTAGTGGCTACAGATTCATAAATTAAAAATATGCATCAGTAGTATAGAAATCCTAAACATGCTTCATTAGTGAAAAAAACACTCAATTCCTAACATAAGTAATGGTGTTTCTGTAAAGGAATGATTCCCAGTTTGAAGTCAGCATGTTGTAACATAATAAGTACAAGTCATATCAAATTTTGCAGAAGATCAATGATAAAGCCTATGTTGTGGGACTGCTCTCATTTTTTGGCATGTTAGTTTTTGCATTAATGTGTGCTCGGTCACCTCAATTTTCGCTCATAATTCGGATTAGACATTTTTAAACCCTTATTCAGGACTGTTTTCAATATTCTGGTTTGGTATGTTGACATGTCATGCTCATTTTTGTGGTGTCTTTTTTTGGTATAATTGTGACCTGTGTATCTTACTATTATTTACTTGGTTTATCGAAATCATGACATTCTACGTTTTAGGTTTCTAATTAAGTTTGTGTTCCTTGTTGATCTTTTTACGGCTGACATTGATTGCCAAACTTATGCACATCTTTGGTGGTATAAATATTTTAGGTGTTGCTATTCAACTAAAGTAATGCTTAATCGGCATGAAAACTTTTGGTGAAGGCTGCCAAACATTGGAAATTATCAACAGACTGTAAATTTTCAGGAATCTTGTTTTTGTAAAGTACACTTTCCATTGTTTGTTATATCAAGAGGAAGCATTTGGAATATTAATGATATATGGTGTAAGCTAGATAGTGTCACAAACTCAGATTTCTTAATTACCCTGGAAAATGGTGCTGTAGAAGACTTCCAATTTTTTATGTTTCTTGCTTGTAGGTTTCTTTTATTTTGATGTTGTGGTTTTGCATGCCATATGATGCCTGCTTCTGAAGCAGTTTTAGACTTCTAGTACATAGTAGGTTTCTTAACCACCTCAGGGAAAGTGCAAAAGCTAAAAAAAAAAATTGAAATCATCTAGAGCAGAAGCAATATCTAATGTTCGGCCACTTAACCCTAGACAAAAGTGAGGCACTAAAATCTGAATTAAAGTAATCTACAAGCAATTAAATAAGAGTTATGCTAGATATGTATATATAAAATATTATGTATAATGTACATATTCATAATTCATGAGTTTGAGATGTTTTTTTTTAAATAAATGTATTCATTTCCCATACTTAAGTGTGTTAATTATAACAAATAAATATGTTAATTTCTGATAATCAAATGTATTTGTTTGCTATTGAAATGTGTGTTCATTTCAAGTGTTGGAATATATGTATTCGCTTATGCGCGTACTGTTTATGCGCGCGTCATGAGAGTGGGCACACAAAACAAGCACTTTTCACTTTTGTTGTCTATTTTCTGTATTTTGCAATAGTTAATACGTTGTAAGTTTTCCACGTTGTACATCTAGTATTATTCCTTGAACTTTAGCTCAAATCCAATAACAGGTATGCTTATACAGGTTACAGATAAAATATAAATTATCTATTTGTATCATGTATCTGTTGTCTCCACTTTTTGGAGTTACAGAATATAAAAAAAATTCTGTCTTGGGGTAAACAAAATTTCATTACGAGTCTCTTTCAAATCAAACACATTTTTTTCCTACTGTCTATGTATTTATGTCTTTGAGACAATAATACAAACACTACTTTGGTTGTGTTTAGATAGTGTCCCATGTTCACTAAGACGAGGACATAGTGGTACATTGGATGTGTTTGGAAGATAGGACGCGACGCTAACCTTAAGATATATTGGTACACTTTTATTGGACATAAATAACATTGGTGATTTTTAAAAATAATAATGCTAAGTGTACAATGAAAATTCAGCCAATACAGTCAATAGACCTATTCTGGCTTTGGTTTTGACCCAAAGAATCATTAAGATTGTAATGAGCTGAGTAGTTATGGTTCAAAATCTTATTTATTGGCTGATTTTTTATTGTACATTTAGCATTACCCTTTTAAAAATTGCACATGTTACTCTTACCAATTAAAAATTAAAAATAAATATTATTACTATTATTTTATATAAATATTATTATTATTTAAAGTAAATATATATTATAATTATTATTACTAATAAAAAATTATAATTAACAATAATTTTGATAAAAAATATTATTATTCTTTTAAATAAAAATTAATTAATCAATTAATAATAATAACAGTAATAACAAAAATAAAAGGATTACATTAATCCATATAACCAAAGATGAAAAAAAGGACAAAAGAATAATTTCTTATTATGTCTTGCCTCATTCTTATTGTAATGCAAACATAAACAATACGATATATATTTCAATGCTTTGTCTCTTATATCAAAACACAATATATATATACACTAAAATATTGTGTCCATGTTCATATGTATCTATATCGTCCAACTTAATTCTATCTATATACATCCAACACTATTTTTTATTATTTTTATAATGAAAAATGTAGATTGAGCTGAAGTCTTTACCATTCCAATGTTAGGATATATATGTCTATAGATTTATTGGGAGCTTAGAGCGAATAATAAAAAAAAAATTGAGAATCAAATTCAATTCAAACGATACTTGAGTGGGAGATCAAGCATGTAAAGTAATTCATGTGAAGTCATCAACCGTAATTTCTCCGGTTAATCTAAGACACTCGGCTATAGGATTTGAATATTCTCTACCCCTTATCCTTTTCTCTCTCTCTTTTGAACGTGTGGCAAGATATCTAGCAACAACATAGCATTCAACTAATCAACTCACATGCTTTTGTGGACCTTAAAAATTTGTAATAGCCAATAATATATAGCATTATTCTACAACGTTGACTGTGTTGTGTATTACAGTCAAGAAAGGCTGCACTATATATGTGTTTGAGCTATGCAAGTAATTAATTAAGCTTGAAACTCTTTTTGTGGTTGTTGCAATAAGTGAGTGTGTGTATATATATATATATATATATATATATATGTACACATATGTCCATGAACACTGGATTGGAATTACAGAGTAGGTAACTATGGCAGTGGGGGTGGCAATTGCAGGAAGCAATGGAAGAGAATACAGTGGAAGGATTACTTCTTTTGTGATTCTATCTTGTATGGTTGCAGCCACTGGAGGCATCATCTTCGGTTATGATATAGGAGTTTCAGGTTCGTCTTACTCAACCTTCAATTCTTCAAATAACATTTATTTCCATCTAAGAATGTATGTAAGACAATACAATACATAAATAATATAGTATAAGATTGTGCAATATACAATTTTTTTATTAAGATTTTTGTTTTGTGTATCTGCTTTTTTTTCTATAACACAGACTACAAGTTATTAAATCCATATAATTTTCTGTATTGTCTTATTAAACAAACAAATTAAATTTCTGCCTTGTAATTAGTAAACACAAATAATAGTGCTTAAAAGTATGAACTAGCATTTATGGATGTAGTAGTCTTAATTAGTTTATTAATTACTCCATCAATTTTAAAATAATAATCATTTTAGAGTAGAGGAAAAAAACATTTCATAATGATTGTTATTTTCAAATTTCAATATAAATTTAATGTCTTTTTATCTATTTTACCGTCTTATTTTTTTGGATAGTTTGTTAGTGGAAAATAGTTGAGAAATGTTTTGTGTAATAATCAATCATCACGTGTAATAACTCAACATTTTGAAACTAATAATCCAACTTTTAAAAATATTCGATTAATGTATAAAAATAAAAGTTGGATTACTAGTTTCAAAATATTGAATTATTACACATGATTGCTAATTTTATAGTGTACATGTAAGATTACTCAAAATAGTTTAATGATGATAATTTAGTCATTTTAATATGTTAATTTAGAAAGTTAAGGAAATTTATTGAGTTTCTTAATAAATATGAAAAATCTTAAATAACTATTATTTTAAAATGGAAAGAATATACGACGAACATGAAGATAAAAAAAAAAAATCTTTGATTTACTATTTGGAGAAGTGAGAAGGAGGTAATGAAAAATGTCTGAAATACTTCTCACAGAAAGGGTGGGGGTTCAGATATTCATCCCTAAAAAAACAAAAGAAACAAATCACAACAAAATAAATTAATAAATGCGGTTGTTTATACAATGAAAACTCAGTCAAAATCACATAGAAAATTTGGGTTACAATCGCTTAATTCATTAAAAATTAACTTTGTAAAAAAAGTTTATTTTACCAAAAAATTATCAAATAAATCTATTGATTATTTTTTATTGTTCACAAAATATTACTGTAAGTTAATACGAGTTAAAAAGATAAAACACCATTCATCACAGTTTGTTGAATAATGTTGGTAAAGAAGATAAATAATAAAATAATCAGGAATCAATTTTTTTAATAATAAAATTGTAATGAGTCAGTTTGTCTAAAAAATAAAATTATAGTTAATACCATTAACTTTTTCTATAAACCAATTAGAGTATTTTCTAATAAGAATCACTTTGTTTTTCAATACTAAAATTCTTAGGAACCAAATTAAGAATTTATTCTCTTTTTTTCATGTTGAGCAGCAATCCCTTGAGTTAATTTTTTCTTTTAATAAATATCTTGCATTCTCTCTCAATGCAGCTCAAAATGATTATTATCATAGAAATATTGAGTTTGCATAACCTGCATAAAATACCGTGTTAATGAATTCATACCTTTCTTCCAATTTTGAATAAACCGTGAAATTGATTGATTATTTATCCTTTCAATGATTAATAAAATATCAATACTCGGTGTACAATGAAAAATCAGTCAATATAGCCAATGAGTCTATTTTGGCTTTGGTTTTGGCCCAATTAGTCATTGAGATTGTAATGAGCTGAATAATTATGGCTCAAAATCTCATTTATTGACTGATTTGACTGATTTTTTTATTGTACATTTAATATCATAAAAAAAAAAAATATAAGTATACACATTATTAAGTATCACACCCAAATTAGAGTATCTCATTCAAACACGCTCTTTAAGGAGGTAAAAATAAAAATTTTTACATAAAAATTTAAAATTTTGAAAATTTTAATATATTGAACATATTAATATATATTTTTTAATTTTTGAATGCTTAAAGGTGCCCTCGGACATTTATTAGAAAATCTTTTAAAAAAAAGGTCCGCATTGCTATGCACCAATTATTGGCATATTGGATTGAATAGTATTTTATTTGTTGCTTCCTAAGTTCCAACGTTCATGTGATTTTCAAATGTGGATTTTATTCATCATGCATTCATGCTTAGATATAATGCTGAACTACGGAAATCCACCCTTATGTAGAATGTTTTATATACTGAATTATTGAGATTATTATTTTACTCAAAAGCTTATGTATTAATCTATTGACTAATTCACATTAAGAAGAGAAATTCTACACACAATCTTTCTCAATTTGGGTGCACCTTAATTAACACCTTATTGTTGGGGTCAAACATCATGATGCCACTCTTAAAGTTGTGTCTGACTGAAACGACCACATTAGTTTAATTAATTAGTTTTGTGTACATTTTGTCAAGAATGGTGCGTGTAGGAGTGCGCAATTGAGAATCACAACCATTTCTTTTTAGTTTTGGTCGAAATCCCTCGCATCAGGCCTACAAGGGCGTATGTTCCATGATTCTCGTGGTCAAAGGCCTATTATTTTTAGGGTTTAAAATAAGAGTTTAATTTCAGTGCAAAGTGATTTTACATATATATCAATAAAAAATTTTAATTCGATCACTCATTTACTAGAAAGTCACATAAATCAATAGATATGATTGATGCATCATAATTAAACTCTTAAAATAAATATGCTTTTATATTTTCTATACAATAAATTTATCATTATATTTTGAATTTAAGAAAATTTTGGTGCACAATAAAAATTCAATCATAATAACCAATAGACTATACACAAAATATAATATATACTAGGGCGTACCTAGTAGCTACATTAGCTCCAGGGGTGGCCATGCCCCCTGCTATAGGAAATTTTTTTAAATAAAATTAAAAAATATATAATTTTTCCCTAAATATTTTATATTTATATTATAATAAATAATTGAGAAATAGATACAAAATTGACATTTATGTATAGATAATATAAAAGATTTTAGTATTCATTTAATTAATGTTATTACATTAATTATGATAATTAATTTAATTAATCATGACTTAGAAGTTATTTAAATGAAAGAAATTATAAAGTTTTTTTACATTATTTATATATTAAATTAATTAAATTTATAAACAATTTTATACATTAATATATAGCTCAATTTTATTGATTAATTTCATTTATTTAGTTATTATTTTGTTCTTAATTATTTTTTTCATCTATATAAAACAATTGAAATATATTTTTTTGTTAATTGTTATTATATATAGAACTGTAGCTTAATTATATATTCATTCAAATATATAACAATTAATATGTGTTGAAAATTTTCATTGTAAATATAATATATATATATATATATATAAAATATGGCTTAAATATTATTTTGGTCCACTAGCTTTATACAAATTCTGATTTTAGTCCAGTATTTTTAGATTTGTCACATTTAGTCCACTAGCTTTAAAAAATTTTCAATTTTAGTCCACTATGCTGACGTGGACTTAATGATGCTGACATGACAGTTTACTTTGCTGACATGACCATTGACTTTGTTGACGTGGACGTTGACTTAGCTGATATGATCACATGACCATCAACTTTGCTGACGTGTCAGTTGACTTTGTTGACATGACTGTTGACTTTTGCTGACGTGTCCGTTAACTTAACAATTGACTAATAGTGGACCAAAAGTGCTCACTTTTTTGAAAGTTAGTGGACTAAATGTGATAAATCTAAAGATAGTGGACCAAAATCAGAATTTATGTGAAGTTAGTGGACGAAATCAGAATAAATATTTATATTTATTTATGATAAAAAAATGTTCTCTAAAAAAATATAAAAGAGACTTTTATTTTACTATAAAAAATATACTACATCTATAAGTATATTAATTTTGCTAAAATAAATATAATTAAGATAATTATATTTATTTTAATACTCAAAATAGATCGATTTGAGCAATGCTAAAAATTTGGCCCCCCTCCCCACATTTTCTAGCTCCGCCCCTACTTGACATATAACAAAAATACGTCCAACTTCTATCCAACGTGTGTTATCCATGTTACAGGGTGTGTGCTATACGAATATGTGAGTGGATTTTAGACAGCAACAAAAATAATCTATTAGACCTATCACGTAAAATCCACCCAAACCCTCATCATTACCATTATAGCTCCATCTCACTAATTTTACTTGAAGTATAGGTGGGGTAACATCCATGGTTCCATTTTTGGAGAAGTTCTTCCCAGAGGTATACAGAAAGATGAAAGAAGACACAGACATAAGCAATTACTGCAAATTCGATAGCCAGCTTCTAACAACATTCACTTCATCGCTCTATATTGCTGGACTTATAGCAACGTTTTTTGCCTCATCAGTCACAAGAGCCTTTGGACGCAGATCATCGATACTTGTTGGTGGTGCTGCATTTCTTATGGGTGCAGCCCTTGGTGGTGCAGCTTTGAATATATACATGCTTATAATTGGTCGAGTTCTACTTGGAGTTGGGGTTGGCTTTGCAAATCAGGTTATTGTACCTTTATCCTTATAATTATTTTCCCCATTATTTTTTTAGGAAAACGTTTATCGTACAACTAAAATTGATCCAATCAGCATCTAACTTATTAAACACAAATATAGGATTTATTTGTTAATAGATTTCATCAGTATATAATTATAAGTTGAATGAAAGTTGGATGATTTTATGTGTACCTGTATTATTACTTTTTTTTTTTTAATTTGATTATTAAAGAGTCTAATCATCAGTTTCAATTTTGTGTTGATTTCATCCAAACATTTTCTTTTATATGAATATATAGTTTGAGTTTAATTTTGGTGCATCAAAAAGAATTTTACACTGTCAATTAATCACGATAATTCATTTTAATGACTTTTTAAGTAGTAATTAAGAGATAGTATCAATTGTCATGATTAATAAGGTGATTCATAATTAATTAGCTAATAATATAAAATACTTTTATATTATTAGTGCATCAAAATTAAATTCATTAATGTGTTTAATTTTGATGCACTGACAGTGTAAATGTGTTTAATTATGACTAATGTGATAACACATGATTGAATAACAGTGTAAAAGAGTTGTACACTGTCCATAAATAAAAATTAAATCATTTTAAAATTGACATCTCTATTCATTTTTAAATACACATACATTTCAAGTTAGTAAAATTCTATTGTAAAACTAAATTCATCCAAGAGTTAAAAAGTATTGAGACATTGATCATTTTTATTGCAAAATTCACTTACTATATGAAGTATTGATCTCCATCATTCATTGATAAGGTGAGCCCTAGCATGGGTCCCACAAGAGAATTCTACCAATGATAAAGATCTGCATTTGATATAGTTAAGGGAATTCTGCAGTTATTAGGATCCAATATCCAAGTCCATCTCATTATAGAGGGTAAAGTAAAGAAATTTCATCATTGGATTAACAACATTAGAAATAGAAATCATTTTTATTTTATTGATCTAAAAGTAAAATATATTCCTTTACTTTCTAAAGTGAAGTATTGTGCTTTGTTTGATGTCATTATTTCGTTAAAATAAGATTTTTTTTTTTCAAATACAAAGATCTTATTTAATGTTTTGATATGAATTTTTAATAGAATTTTGTTAATAAATATCGAGTGCGGCTATTTGCACAATGAAAATTCAGTCAAAATTGGCTAATAGAGATATTTCGAGCCATAATCACTCAACTCACTAAAAATTAACTCTAAGAGGAGTTTTTTTTTGTCAAATTGTCAAATGGATCATTGGCTGAATTAGGTTTTTTTTTATAAGTGTCCTTTGTTAAGGATAATATAAATGGTAAATTTTACAAAAGCAACGTGAAAAAGTAAAAAAGAAAAATTTAAGTAGTTATAATTTTTATTTTCTAAAAAAAAACTTGTAATAACATAGAAAAGATATTTAAAATTAAATAAAAATATACTTATAATTAAATGAAGATCTCCCGATGTTACATGTCAAATATAAATAATTTTGTATTCAAACATAAATTGACTCTTATTTATCTTAATTAAAAAAGAACGTTGTTATATGTACAATGAAAAAATAGCTAAAACAACCAATATTTTATGCGCAATAAATATTATATAATGTGCACAACATATATTACATGATGTGCACAACGTACATCACATATTATGCACAACATGTATCAGAGTTGTAAAAAAATGTAATGTTGCAAAATATGATATATGTTGTCCATAACATGTTATATATGATGTGCATAATATGTAGTATACGTTGTGCATATTACATATTATATGTTGTGCATAGTATATTGACCGTTTTCACTGGTTTTTTTTCGTTGTGCACCAAAATTTTCCCCTTAAAAAATCAATTAAAAAAGATCGTTTCCAAAAACTCTTCAAACCCACCCATTCACTTCAGAATTCAGAATTCAGATAATTCAGATTCAACAAGTTCCTTAAAATCAAAATAATGCTAAATTAAAATGTTACAGCCAAAATTTTTTTTTTACTGTTAAATCTGTTAACACACAAGCTAGCATCAGAATAGCATAGTCCTCAAATGATATTTTTTCCTCATTGTTTTGCAGTCAGTCCCATTATACCTCTCGGAAATGGCACCACCAAGATACAGAGGAGCATTCAACAATGGCTTCCAATTCTGTGTCGGAATCGGTGTTCTAGCAGCAAATCTAATCAACTATGGCACAGAGAAGATCAAAGGTGGTTGGGGTTGGCGTGTTTCTCTAGCCATGGCAGCATTTCCAGCTTCAATGCTCACATTAGGAGCAATTTTCATGCCGGAAACACCCAACGGTATAATCCAACATAATAAAGACCATAACAAGACCAAGCTAATGCTACAAAAAATCCGTGGCACAAATAATGTTGAATCCGAACTCGATGATCTTATTGAAGCTAGTACCATATCAGATTCCATCAAACACCCATTTAAAAATATCTTGAAGAGAAAATATAGGCCTCAATTAGTTATGGCAGTGTTAATACCCTTCTTCCAACAATTCACTGGAATTAATGTTATTTCATTCTATGCTCCAATCCTGTTTTTAACAATTGGGTTGGGTGAAAGTGCTTCACTTTTATCTGCAGTTGTGACAGGGCTTGTTGGAACCACTTCAACATTCATTTCAATGCTTCTTGTTGATAAGCTTGGAAGAAGAGCATTGTTCATAGTTGGGGGAATTCAGATGCTATTTTCACAGATTATAATTGGAAGCATTATGAGTGCACAACTTGGTGATCATGGTGATATAAGCAAAGAATATGCATATTTGATACTTGTTTTGATATGCATATATGTTTCTGGTTTTGGTTTGTCTTGGGGGCCCTTAGGATGGTTGGTTCCTAGTGAGATTTTCTCACTTGAAATTCGATCTGCTGCACAGAGTATTAATGTTGCTGTGAACTTTCTATTCACATTCATTGTTGCTCAAACTTTTCTCACCATGCTCTGTCATTTCAAGTATGGGACTTTCTTCTTCTTTGGGGGTTGGGTTGTGGTGATGACAGGTTTTGTGTATTTGCTTTTGCCAGAGACAAAGAATGTGCCGATTGAGCAAATGGATAGGGTGTGGAGAGAGCATTTGTTTTGGAAGAGGATTGTGGGAGACAAGAGTTGTGACACAAAAATAGTCACACCATGATGTCTGTCTCAATGCTTCTTTTTAGTTGGAAAGTTGAATTTATCACTTTTTCTCTTTTCTTTTTAGTTTGATTTTTTTTTTCTTTTTCAGAGCATACTTTTCTTTTCTCTCCTTTTTCTCTCTGAAAATCTCTTTTTCTCATTTTGCTCCAGTGATTTTTTTCCGTATGTTGCATGTATGTAAATTACACATAAACATCTCTATTTATAGAGATGAGAAAGCTAAGTTTTTGGCTGGCATCCCAACTAAAAAAACTAACTTATCTAAAGAACACTTCTATATAATTGACACATGTTTTTTAAAACAAAATAATAAACACATGTTTAAAAAAATCCTAAAAATTTCTAAACTTTTAAACACAATTCTGAACTATGTAAGTGTGCAGTTTCTGAACACACTCTTTTTTGAACTTCTCACTTTCTGAACCATCAATTCTGAACCTTTCAGAATCAGCAATTCTGATGCAGTTAATTTTAAATCCGCATCTTCCTTTCTGAACTATGTGTTGTTGTTTCTAATAGATCTAATGTATTTCAAAGTAAATTTACCTAATACATTGTTCTAGGAAAATAGAATATAGCTTGTACAAATTTTCTTTAAGCTATTTACATAGTTTCCTATCAACTATTACAAACATCATACTTTCAAACAATAAAGAAGCTTCTATACAATATATAATTTTGATGTCAAGTTTCTGAACCTATTGTTACATTAGTTTTGTTATTATCAAAACCAAAAGAGGATTTACATCAACAATTTTTCTGTCTTCTCCAAGATCCTACTGACACGATTTTCTATGCTTGCCTGCAACTCAGCAACTGTCATCGTGTCTTTTTCGTGTAACTCAATTATTGTAGTAACCACATGATCAAATTTGATTGGGATAATTCGAAGAATTTTCTCAACCACCTTGCTATCTGGAATATCTTCTCCAAATACTCTCATCTTGTTGAAAAGGTCAGTGACGCGAGAAAAATATTGTTCGTTTCTAAGTTGGACATTTCATACCTTTCATATTCTCTGCGTAAATATTGTTGTTTGGTTTTTGTGCCTTTTATACACACTTATAAGACAAATTGAGAATATCTCATGCTTCTTTGGCAGTTTTGAAATTTGCAATTTTGCCAAATATTGAATAGTTCACTCCTTGATGAATTTGTGTCAGCGTCAATTGATCTCTTCTTTGAGTTGCTTGATTCGCTCCATCGTCTTGGATGTCTGGTTCAACAAAGCTTCAAATATTGTGAGCATTCAAATGGGTGCACATTAAAGTTTTCCAGTATTAGTAATCAAGTTTTCCATTTAGTTTGAGACTCTAGACAATATAATATTGTAATTGTTTGCCATAATGACTCAAGAAAAAATTATTTATATGAAAACACTCTTTGTTCCTCACAAGCTCTCAAAAAATATTGGCGCTGACTTAAATCAACTCTGATATCAATGTGATATCTGAAACATACAATCTCTCACAAATTATTGCACAATGGAAGCTTAATATAGGAATAAGATATTATTTATCACTCATTGAAAGATAACATACACAACATAAAAGACAAAAGCTATAATTAAGCTTTTGATATTACAATAAACTTGCTCTCGGATGACTTATGTTTTTTTTTCATACAACAAGATAAGTCTTCTTATAGACTTTATATTTGACAATAAGACAAAAGCATTAACTACAATACTTAATGAAAAATCTTAGCAAAATTTCATACAAAGCACAAAGTCAATAAACATGTCAAGCTAATTAATAAGCATTACAAAACAAAGAAGCGTGACTTTAGACTTGTATTTGATTTGTTTTTCTTTAAAGCGTGATATGTCATTAACTCCAAGCATGATATAGCATTGAAGGCAAAACTTGCTTTTTTTTATTGCACAGAAGGCAAAACATGCTTGGTTTATGAACATCGTCATATGTACAATGAAAAAATAATCAAAACAGCTAATATGTTATGGACAATAAGTATTATGTAATATGCACAACATATATTACATATTATACACAACATATATCATATATTATGCACAATATGTATCATATGTTGTAAAAAAATATGATATTGCACCATGTGATATATGTTGTGCACAACATGTGATATATGTTGTGCACAACATGCAATATATGATGTGCATAATATGTAATAAATTTTGTAAATATTACATATTATATGATGTGAATAATCTATAGACTGTGTTGACTTATTTTTTATTATACATCAAAATTTTCTCCGATTCATTTTATTTTAGTTTTCAACACAGGCGATGAGGAACAGAACCATCTGGGGGCACTTATTGTGTGGCAATGAAAAATTTTAGTGTGTTTAGCTTGATTATGATTACTGTTGTTGAACTATTATATTGATTATGAACTTTTATCCTTTGTTTGAATCGCCTAGTTTGGTATTTTTTTAAGTTTATATATGAGGTTTCTTAACAAGGAGATACTAAGTAAGATGTAGGTCCTATACTCCTATCAGCATTTATTTGTTATCAAGCAAAAGATAATTAAATAATATTTCATTTAGAACTTATTGTAGTTTTAAAATATTTTGGAATGAATATTTTCTATATGATAATAAATAATTGATAAGACGAAAAAGAGAATATGATTCGAAAGCATGTAATTTCATGAAGTTGTTATTCTATAATGCTTTATAATTTCTTCGTGTTAATTTCATATAAACATTTCTTATCTTAATTAGCCTTCAAAAGCTTAATCACAAGATTTCCTGTACATATTTCATGTAAGCATTTGAAACACAACAAACTAAGGCATGGCTTTAAGAGATGATAAGAGAGATATATTGGAGACTACTCCTAATTAATTTTTAATAATGATTGTCGTACAACGGAAATACGTCCAACGTGTGTTATTCATGATATAGAATGTGAGTTATACGTATGTCTGATATACATATAGCACACATTCCATATCATGAATAACACACGTTGAATACTAGTTGGACGTATTTCTATTATACGACCAGATTAATTTTAGCTATGAAACTCACAGGTTGGCCCATGCCATTATTTCGGACTCTTTCAAGCTCATACCATCATGTGCTACACCATGTCTAACACAAATCTCTCATCATTATCACCCCAATTGATACCATTATTATTCTCTTTCCCCATAGGTTAGATATCATATCATACCACACCCTTTATTAGTGATCTCAAACTAAATGGTTTAATCATTGATATCATTCCATAATTTGATATCATCTCAAATTATGAATGAAAGAAAAACATGGAGAATTACTTGAGTTGGGCACAGGCTTTGGCTTCAGCTTGGGGATTCATGTTTTTGGTGGCTCTCATGTGCTGTTGCCTAAGTACAATACCTCGACAAGACGGCGATATTCTTTCCGGCAACGACGGTTGCACTTGTGATGGTGGTGGCCATGCTTGTGTTTGATGCAAACATCTCATACAATCTTTTTTGGGGCTGGTAATTACAAACAGCAGTTGATTTGGTTGGGAGATATTTGATTTTGGTGAATATGATTGTGATGATTTATTCTTATAGTTGATAGTTTATGTTTATATTTCTTGTAAGAAAATTAAGAGTTAGTGTCAAATAATATGTTTATAATTGTGTGGAGGGTTTGCATAAGAAAATTAATTTAGGAGGATAGGTAGCAGTTGGAAATGTATGCATGATAAATTGTTCAAAATTTTGTGCTTTCCAATGTAGCTAGATATTATTGTTGGTGCTCTGTTTTTCCCCTGTCGCTTTTTTCTCCTTTTCTTCTCTAGCTTTTTAGTTATGCCTTACATTATTACTCTCTCAATTTTCAACATTTCAACAAAGAAGAAGCAAGAACAGTTCGATACTTGACACGAAACACAACATGGACTCTGATATGAAGATATATCAAACTAAAAAACTACACAACACACACTGATACACAATATGTATATATATGTATTTATATAATTAATATTTTTTTAATAAAATTTCTTTTATTTTACGCCAAGAATCCATATTTAATTGAATTTTTTAGGATCTAGTAAACTTTGGTTAGCTTTGTTTAAGTTTCTTCATGAAAAATAAAAAAACAAATAAAAAAAGGACATCATGTCTATGATGTGTTTGGTTTGTATTTATATTTTGTCAGAATGTGCATGTTAGATAATGAGCTTGTTTGGACGTGATTATAATAAAAAATCTTTTTTTAATTTATCTGTTTAATTAAGATCTTTTAAAAAAGTAGAAGTAATTTTACGTTTGGATATAAAATTAATTTATGTTTGGATGTAACATAGAAAGATCTTTATTTAATCCTAAACATCTTTTTTATATTATATAAAATGTCTTTTTCTAGAAGATGGAAATTACAGCTTCTGAAAAAAAATCTTTTTTTACTTTTTCTAGAGATTATGATTTTACTTATAATTAGTATCCAAACATATCAAAAAAATTCAATAAGATCTTTTTTTAATTAAAAAAGATCTTATTTTAAATGAATAATGACATCCAAACAACCAGCGTCCAATCTCAAAAAGATTTTATTCATGTTTCCATAGAATGTTGATGTCCACTAAATGTTGAACATTTGGAGATATCTTAGTATAGTAGAAAGTGAATACTATTTGTGTTACCAAATTTATAGATCACTTGATACTCAAATTGGGGAATAGATCTTGCTTAACACTTTTGAGAAAGCACTTTCTTTTCTCCTTTTCTCATTGGGGTGCATAATAACAAAGCACTAGTTTCTATTTTTTCAAAAAAGAAAAGAATATTGGGTAGGTTGATAAAGGGTGAACTTGGCCTTTTTTTGCAGTTTGCACCAAATAATTAATAATTTACTTATTCTCTTAAAGAGCAAGCTTCACCCTCACTCAATCATAGTAGACCAAGAACGCATTGAACCTTGATGCTAATAAGGATGATGGACGTCCATTTGTCTTTGACGATTGTGTTACCTACTATCGTTAGTACATAAGAAAAAAAATTCATTCATTACACTATATTATATAAAAATGTTATATGTACATTATATATATATATATATATATATATATATATATATATATATATATATATATATCATAGTACATTGTTTTCTTTTCTAATTTTTATTATCAATGATCAATGTGTTTTCTCTTTCTAATTTAAAAATTATTTACACATTTTTATGTAATTCTAAAAATTCATTCAGACGTTTTTTTTTCTTTCTTTATTTTAATTCACCTTGAAGTCAATTAAATAATGTATACATATTGCATGAATATTAGAGATTAATAAGTAATACACATATTAAACAATATTGTATACACAAATTAATGAGAACTGAAGATGCTGAATAATGAAAATTGTATAAACATAATAACCAAGATAAAACACACAAAATTTTAATTAGAATTGCATACTCTAGTTACTATTTTTTTTTGCACACATCAAACATATTTTTTTACACATATCATGATCAATAACTTGCACACATAAAAATTCTCGTAGTTTATTAATAATTTCCTATTTTAACAACAATTATGAAAGCATAAAGCACGTTGAACCTAACTTACAATGAACCTAGATGACTCTGTTGGTATATGCCCTAGAGGGCCAATCATGGTTGCATTTTTATTATGATATTATAACATTTTATTTTATATATTTATATATATGTATGAGACATTGTTTTCATTAATTGTTTATTTATTTTAATAAACATTATAATGTCCTTAGAATGGAATAAAGATTATGTACATAACCTAATAGTGAGACTCCATTCTTAAATGTCCCTAGTCAAGTATTACTGTAAACAACAGGACAATGGTAATACGTTGAGACTAGTATGTGTATGGACTGATAACCTTTTCTCACAGGTTATGGATATGTGATATCAAGTCTGCACATAGGTATATATGGTGATATATATCGGACTGACCCGCCATGAGAACACCACATGGATATAATGTGAATGTCATAAGTGATTCTCATAGTGATGATGGTACATATAGTCCTTTGACTTGAAGTTACTGCGATCCGCTGCATGAGGAGTCGTGTGCTTTGATACCGTCAAACGCTATCCGTAACAGGGTAATTATAAAGGCGGTCATTAGGCATATCACGAGTCATGTGGGCGGTGCGAGTAACGTAGATAGAATTTGTCCCTCTCACATTATGAGAGATATATCTGTGGGCCCCTTGATGAGTAGGACTGGGTAAATGCATGACCATGCTGAAATGAATTAATGTGTGACATTAATATCATTTATTTTATCAGTCTACTTGGAGATCAAGAAACTGATGATTTAACTATACAAGATGACTAATTCCATGCTTGTGTTAAATCTGGATATTTGGACAAAAGGGACTGAAGTGTACGGTAACGTCAATCACAGAAAGGTTGTGTCAAACCATTGACTTTCTTATAACTTGGGTAGCAGTGATGTAAGGCGTGATAGGACAAAGCAGTTTTATATTGATGCTAAATTAGAATAAATTAGTGTGACTAATTTAATTGGGCTTCATGAGATGGGCCAACTAAAGAATAAGATTAAACTAGTGTGACTAATTTAATTGGGCATTCATAAGATGGGCCTAATAAGGATTAAGAGAAGTTAGTGTGACTAGTTGGGCTTCCATGGGCCCAACAAGTCTTAGGTTTAGGTTAAGTGTTGGCTATAAATAACACACCTAAGGAGCCTTTTGTGTTAGTTGTTGATTTCATACACTTTAGTCTTCCTCTCTAGAAATCCTTATTTCTCTGTTTCTCGCTACTAGCATAGTGAGTTTCAGAAAAGCATCAAAGTGAGTGTTTGACACTCACAACTACTGTGTGGATATCTCTAGGCCGTTGCTACACTTGCAACGGAAGAGTTTGACATAGCTCTTTGTGAAAATTCAAGAATTCAAGAATTGAAGAGTTCAAGAGTTCAAGATTTGAAGACTTCAAGAATCGAAGAGTTCAAGAATTCAAGATTTCAAGAGTTGAAGAATTCAAGAACAAGAACTTTTGAAGAACTCAAGAACAAATGTTGTTCGCAAATTGTATTGCGATAATGCTTCAACAGGTAATTCATAGATGAATCATGTTCATTCACATGGGTCCTTGGGTGGGAATTGCATAAAAAATTTTGTTTTCCGCTGCACCTTTATGCGTGATTTCCCAACAGTGGTATCAGAGCCTCTTGTGAAAACGTGATTCTCTTGAAAGAACTATATGTTGTTTATATGATAAACACGGTTTTTGTTTTATGAAAGAAGCAATTTTGATCACATGGTGATGTAATTTGCGCAATATATAGTTATGAGATAACATTGTTTTGTTTCTTTGCCGATAAGGATTCACGAAAAGGTTCAAGAGTTGAATTCTTGCCGATAAGGATTTGTGAAAAAAAATTCAAGAGTTGAATCCTTGTTTTTTTTAAATCCTTGTTTTCGAAATTCTAGTTTTCGAAACTAATCCTTATTTTCAAAGTTCATCCTTGTTTTCGAAAAGTTTGGTGTTTGATCCTTGTTTTCGAAAATTGCTTGTTGTTTTCTTGTTGATTTTCGAAAATGACATGATGGATGAGTAGGATTCATTTGATTTGATCTTGTTTCCTTTTTGAGTGACAAATAGATGTGATATGTTGAGATCATATTTTTTTCAAATTTGGAAATTTCTTAATCAATGAGATTAATTAAGAGGGAATATGTATATCATATCTTTTTCAAAATTGGAAATCTTTTAATTAATGAGATTAATTAATGGGGATATTTGATATCATATCTTTTTCAAATTTGGAAATATTTTAATTAATGAATTAATTAAAAGGGATATTTGTAACATATCTTTTTCAAATTTGGAAATCTTTTAATTAATGAGATTAATTAAAAGGGATATTTAATATCATATCTTTTTCAAATTGGGAAATCTTTTAATTAATGAGATTAATTAAAAGGCATATATGTAACATATCTTTTTCAAATTTGGAAATCTTTTAATTAATGAGATTAATTAATAGGGATATTTGACATCATATCTTTTTCAAATTTGGAAATCTTTTAATTAATGAGATTAATTAAAATGGATATATGTATCATATCTTTTTCAAATTTGAAAATCTTTAATTAATATGATTAATTAAAATTCGCACATATATATATACCATATCTATATTTCAAATTTTGAAATCTTTTTTAATTAATGGTTAATTAAATCGCATACATATATATGAGATATATATGTATTTCAAATTTGAAAATCGATTTAATTAATGTGATTGATTAAATCGAATTGTATACATATGGTTTATCTGTCACGGATTCAAGATTCGTTTCAATAAATCGTTTTATATTCCGAAAACGTTTTACGCTTAGAGCAATAAAATCGTTTTAAATATAAAGCATTCGTTTTTAATTGGATAAAATGATTTAAAGTATTTCTTTTAACATGTCATGGGATGCATGTTTATATGTCCTCATATACTTTATTCATTTTATTCTATCATGTTGCATTTACATGTTATACATATATGTATGAGATACATATATGGATGTTATGTGTTAAATGGTTTAACACTACATGGTGAGATCAATTTATGAAAAACCCCTCATTGTAAAATATTAAGTCATGATAGTCTTCCGATGCATAGCACTCGTCAAGACTGTTATCGATGTAGTGTGGGTCTGCCAAAGCAGGGCACTCTTATCTATGGCAGTAAGGCGTGATAGGACAAGCAAGTAATGTTCGACTGTTATCCATTGGGTTTGACTTAACTAAGTGAGATTCAATAGGATTGAGAGGCTTAGAGGCAACGACAGTTGGGCTTTAATTCATAAGATGAATTAGAATAAGGTGTTATTCACCCAACTATCCAAGAGTTGTATAAGATACAATTGGAAAGAGTTTCCTACCTAAATAGTCGAAACTTTAAGCGATCAACCAAAGTTGACTTAAAGCTAGATGAAATATGGATCTTGGCCCACTATAAAATATTCCAAAAGAAAATTTTACAAATCAATGTAGAGGGTCGTTGATTTGAGTAAAGTAGTGGGAGTAATATTTAATTAAAGTCCTAATTAAATATTATATGTCATGATTCTCACTCTGCATATTATTTTTCTGTGGTTTACCATGACATCACGCGCATTAAATAACCTGTCATTGTGATCTATCCTTGAGAAGGATAAGTTGTCTGGAACAAATTTTCTAGACTGGTATAGAAACTTGAGGATTGTCCTCAAGCATGAAAAGAAATGTCCTCAAAGGAATTGTTCCTAAGGAGACACCAGCTGCAAGTACTTCTAGGGCTGACAAAGATGCTTATAAGAAGCATTAGGATAAAGCCTTAGATGTTTTGTTGTCTTATGCTTGCTACCTTGACCCCTGAGTTGTAGAAATATCATGAGAGTCATGAAAGCATGGAGGCGTATGATGTGATCATACACCTCAAGCAACTATATCAAAGGGCAACGGCAAGGCCATCTTGATGGTTCAAGATGGAAAGAGCAAAAGAAGCAAAGCAGCAAGTCCAAGGGCAAGGCTAAGGGCAAGGGCAATGAGATTCCCAAGCTGAAAGCCTTGAAGCCCAAGGGCGATGCATCTAAAGAGGATACATGCTTCCATTCCGGTGGGACCGGACATTGGAAGAGGAACTGTGCAAATACCTGGAAGAATGAAAGAATAACAAAGGAAGTGAGACTTCCAGTTCATGTATGATTGTTATAGAGGTCAATTTATCTACTGCATCATGAGTATTAGATACTCGATATAGTTCTCACATTTAGCACTTGTTTATTTGTGCAAATGAGATCAGATCATTGACGAAGGGTAAAAGTCGACCTACAAGTTGGAAATGGAGCAAGAGTTGCTGCATTGACTATAGGGACTTATGATTTGACTTTGCCCATTGGGCTCATTATTCAGTTAGAGAACTGTTATAATGTATCTGTCATTAGAAGAACATCGTTTCTAATTCCAGTTTACATAAACTTGGTTTTAGTTTTATAATTAAGAACAAATGTTGTTTCTTTTATTATGATGATGTCTTTTATGGTAGTGCTCCTATGATTAATGAACTTTACGTTCTTGATCTCGAAACGTCCATCTATAACATTAATACTAAGAGGTTCAAATCAAACGAATTGAATCCTTCTTACCTTTGGCATTGTCGTTTAGGCCATATAAATGAGAAGCGCATTTCAAAACTCCATAAAGATGGATTATTGGACTCATTTGATTATGAATCATATGAGACATGTGAATCTTGTTTATTGGAAAAATGACTAAGGCGTCATTCACTCAAAAGGGTGAAAGGGCCACTGAGCTTTTTGGCCTTATACATATCGATGTGTGCAGACCCATTAGTACCTCAGCCAGAGGTGGTTTTCAATACTTCATCATATTCACTGATGACTTCAATAGATATGGATATGTATATCTCATGAGACACAAATCGGAATCCTTTGAAAAGTTGAAGGAATTCAAGAATGAAGTAGAAAAACCAACTTGGCAAGAGTATTAAAATCCTTCGATCAGATCGAGGAGGTGAATACTTGAGTCAAGAGTTTGATGACTATCTGCGAGAGTGTGGGATATTATCTCAACGCACTCCTCCTTGAACGCCATAGTGGAATGATGTTTTTGAGAAAAGAAATCGAACTCTGTTGGACATGGTTCGATCAATGATGAGTCATGCAAACACTCCAAATTCTTTCTGGGGACATGCTGTGTTGACAGCAGCACTTACACTTAACCGTGTTCCAACCAAGACGGTAGAAAAGACACCATATGAGATGTGAACTGGTAGACGACCAGTATGTCTTTTATGAAGATTTGAGGTTGTGGAGCTTATGTTAAACGTCAGTTCTCTAATAAGCTTGAACCTAAATCTGAAAAGTGCTTCTTTGTGGGGTATCCTAAAGAAACCAAGGAATATTATTTCTACAACCAATATGACAACAAAGTATTTGTTGCGCGAACTGGTGTATTCCTTGAGAAAGAATTCATTGGAGCTAGTGGGAGCAAAGTAGAAATTGAAGAAATACTTCAACCACAAGAAGAAACTTTACCAGAGGTGGAACAAGAGCAGAGTACACAAGTTGTTGTAGTACAAGAGCCTGCTCAAGTAACACAAGAACCACGTAGGTAAGACAGAACACGTCACCCGACTAAGAGATATGAATTTCTCATGACTCAACAGGGTGATGTGCTGCTCATGGATCAAGATGAGCCTGTTATCTATCAGGAGGCCATTACTGGACCTGATTCTGAAAAGTGGCTAGAAGCCATGAAATCTGAGATGGATTCCATGTACACTAACTAGGTATGGACCTTGGTTGATCAACCTGAAGGGGTAAAACCCATAGGTTGTAAGTGGGTTTTCAAGAAGAAAACTGACATGGATGGTAATGTGATTACCTTTAAGGCAAGATTGGTTGCAAAGGGTTTCAAGCAAACTCATGGTGTAGACTATGATGAAACTTTTTCACCTGTCGCTATGCTTAAATCCATTCGGATTTTACTTGCTATCGCTGCATACTACGATCATGAGATATGGCAGATGGATGTCAAGACTGCTTTCCTTAATGGAAATCTCCTTGAGGATGTGTACATGACACAACCCGAAGGTTTTGACATCGGAGACGATGCTGCAAAAGTATGCAAGTTACAACGATCAATCTATGGATTGAAGCAAGCTTCTAGGAGTTGGAATCTTCGTTTTGACGAGACTGTGAGACAGTTTGGATTCGTTAAGAACGAAGATGAACCTTGTGTTTACAAGAAGGTTAGTGGGAGCACAGTTGCATTTCTGGTCTTGTATGTGGGTGACATGCTACTCATTGGAAATGACGTCCTGACATTGCAGTCTATTAAGACTTGGCTTGGGAACTGTTTTTCAATGAAGGAATTAGGCGAAGCAACTTACATATTGGATGTAAGGATCTATAGAGATAGATCAAACAGATTGCTTGGCCTAAACCAAAGTACATACATAGACAAAGTGTTGAGACGCTTTAAGATACATGAGTCAAAGAAAGGGCTCTTGCCTATGTCACATGGTGTGACACTCTCAAAGGCCCAATGTCCCCTTTCTCAAACCGATAGAGATCGAATGAGTAAGATTCCATATGCATCTGCAATTGGATCTATCATGTATGTTATGTTAAGTACACAGCCAGATGTCTCGTATGCTTTGAGCATGACGAGCAGATACCAGTCAGATCCCGGTGATAGTCACTGGACAGTCATCAAGAATATCCTTAAGTACTTGAGAAGAACTAAGGATTGATTCTTGATATATGGAGGTAAGGAAGAACTAGTTGTAAAGGGTTACACTGATGCTAGTTTCCAAACCGACAAAATCAGGTTATGTGTTTTGTCTTAATGACGGGACTGTGAGTTGGAAGAGTTCCGAGCAAGAGACAGTCGCCGATTTTACTACAGAGGCCGAGTATGTTGCTGCCAGTAATGCAGCAAAAGAGATTGTTTGGATCTGAAAGTTCATTACTGAACTTGGTGTGGTTCTATGCATTGAGGACCCAATAGCTCTCTGTTGTGACAACAATGGAGCCATTGCACAGGCTAAGGAACCCAGATCTCACCAGCGATCCAAACACATACTCAGGCGCTTTCATCCTATTCGAGAGAGATTATCGATAGAGGAGATGTAAAGATATGCAGAGTGCCAACTGATGATTACATCGCTGACCCACTGACCAGGCAACTTCCTCAGCGGAAGCATGATGGGCATACTAGATCATTAGGCATTAGAGATATGTCGTATTGGCTCTAGTGCAAGTGGGAGTCTGTTGGTATATGCCCTAGAGGGCCAATCATGGTTGCATTTTTATTATGATATTATGACATTTTATTTTATATATTTATAAATATATATGAGGCATTGTTTTCATTAATTATTTATTTATTTTAATAAACATTATGATGTCCTTAGAATGGAATAAAGATTAGGTACATAACCTAATAGTGAGACTCCATTCTTAAATGTCCCTAGTCAAGTATTACTGTAAACAACAGGACAACGGTAATACGTTGAGACTAGTATGTGTATGGACTGATAACCTTTTCTCACAGGTTATGGATATATGATATCAAGTCTTGTAACACCCCGCTACTGAGGGGTGTCCGTGCGAAGGGCTCTATCCCAACGAACACGCTACTAGGGCATAACTTAAGGGCTAAGCAACATGCATAAACCATTAAATAAACTGAATAACCGAAATAACTGAAATAACTGTTTAACTGATAATCATATATATAACTGTATTAATCTGAAACTTACGTACTAGTTCAATATACTGAAACATAACTTAACTGATAAAGGAATCCTACCTCTAAAGTCTGGAGCAAAACTATACATGATTGATTTGACTGTGAAATATAAACTAAACCTAAACTAAACATAGACTACTAAGACTCCACGGAAAATGCGGAGCTCACCAAGGGAAATCAGCTGCAACCGACCTCTACTGGATCAACGGTTCCTCGTCTGCCTCCTGATCGAACTCTGAAACAAAATGCGGGGAGTGAGTCACATCTCAGTGATGGGGTATCATGCATGTCATGCAACACATACTGTCATGTTATCAATCACATATACTTGTCCTATCTACGTAGCTGCGCCTCTCTGACGACGGACGCGTACCGCCGGAGATATCCGCACTCGAGCCCCCATGCTAAACTGATAAATGACGGAACACGAGCTGCCCTGCCGTAACTGATAACTGGGACTCGCTACCACGAGGGTGCGGTCATATGACGGAACACGAGCCGTCCTGCTGTAACTTATAACTGTGACTCGCTACCACGAGGATGCGGTCATGTGACGGAACACGAGCCGCCCTGTGATCTGGACCTCTACAACCACGCAGGTGAGGCCAGTCCTACTGTATCTGGGGTGGGACTCGGGGCGCTTCGTGGCAGTATGTCACGGCTAAACTCGACCGGGAGCTACATCTGGGCTATAGCGTTGAAATACATACTACGACGGTTCACAGACTACATAAACAGTCATCACACAATTCTACAGCCATTCTACTCATACACTGCATGTTATCATACTGATCATATATCATAGGATTCTAACTTGCTTCATATCATGGCATAGCATAGCATAAATCATTCAAGCTTATAATCATAACGTTTATAATAATTATAGTCATAGCGCATATAATAAATATAATCATAATGCATAACATCATAACGCATAACATAAATAAAAAGGGATCTAGAAGTCATCCACTCATTCTTGTCCTGTTATCTATTAGGGAACTTATCTATCTGAGCATTATCCTCCATTAAAATCTGTTATCCTCTAAGGCACATTTCTATTACGGTATGTTATCTTACTAAGGTTTATTATCTGTCTAAGGTATATTATTTGTCTAAGGTATATTATTTGTCTAAGGTATATTCAAGAATTCAAGAATTGAAGAGTTCAAGATTTGAAGAGTTCAAGATTTGAAGACTTCGAGAATCGAAGAGTTCAAGAATTCAAGATTTCAAGAGTTGAAGAATTCAAGATTTCAAGAGTTGAAGAATTCAAGAACAAGAACTTTTGAAGAACTCAAGAACAAGTGTTGTTCGCAAATTGTATTGCGATAACGCTTCAACGGGTAATTCATAGATGAATCATGTTCATTCACATGGGTCCTTGGGTGGGAATTGCATAAAAAATTTTGTTTTCCGCTGCACCTTTATGCGTGATTTCCCAACAGACTCCCATTGCACATACTAGACATATAATATAATAATATTTGTTGTATAACAGAAATATATCAAATTAGTATAACATAAATTGCACGACAACAACAACTTTAGTTTGTGCACACATATTATTGACTCCTAAAATTAGGAGCTAGGTCCGTCTTTTCTTACTTCACTTTTTCATTAATTATCAAAATATCATCACTCTTTTGAACATTTAGCTATCATGGACATAAATGAATTAATGAGAATACTCAAAGAGCGCCTTGGGCAGATTATTTACAGATAAGAAGGCTTTATTATAAAATCACTCTGCAAAAAACATTATAAAATCGGTAAAATTTAACGAGAAATCTTAGTGGTACAACAACAATACTTACAACTCTAATCTAACTCATTAAAATACTATCATGTCCCACTTATAACATTAATCACACATAATAATTAACATGATTTTTGCATAACAAGCGCGTGTAATCACACCGTATTAAAAAATAAGGCAGTTACGATTTTTGGGGTGAGTGAATTTAATTTGTTGATTTAATATCTTATTTGATTTTGATTTGAGATTTTTTCATGACGAAATTTGATATCTCATTTTTATAGCTGAAATCCGGAATTAAAAGAAAAAAAAGAGTGGACTAAGCAACCGATTTGCAAAGGAGGAGTGTTGAGTGTGTTTTCTTTTTTCCAGCAGCAAAACACGTTAAACTCCTTTCTTTGTGTATGGTGTGTGTGTATTTTTTTATTTTGAGATTTGTGGAAGGTAGATTTAAGTGATGCAATGGATATATAAGGTAAGAACTTCTGTCATGTTTCACATCACTGTCAAAGCGTTCAGGATTCTTTTATTTTTTTCATTTTTTTTAATGAAAAATCATATTTCTAACTATTTTTTATGACAAATTGGTGAGTAAAAAGGTATACCTTGTTTTTGCAACTCAAATGTATTTGTATTTAATATTTATATGCGGTAAATATAATATTAGGGAGTCTTTTTTTAATGATGTGTGCTAGTGGTATTTTTAATTTGTTTTTAATAATTTCAATGTGTGCTATTTATTAGAATATGATGTGTGCTATTACACTATATACGTGGTGTGCTTTTTTTTAGTGTACGAGTTTTGATTTTTTTTCAATTTTCTTGTTTAAATAATACTGATCATATTTTTTTATATACAATGTGTGCTACTGTTGTGAATTGAATGTGTTATTTTTTTTATATTTAAAAATGTATGGAATCTATTTAGAATACATTATACGATGCTAATTGAAATAATGCACAATGTTAACATGTATTGTGTGCTGTAATATAGTTTAATCTGTCTAATTTGTATGCAAAGTGTGCTAGTTTGTATAGTTTAATGTGTGTTTATTACTTTCCATTTTGACCGAAATTAAACTCAATCAATTATGATATATATCCCACTTATTATGCTCCTTTTATTTCCGTTTTTATTTCCCAGATTTTTCAAATCAATTAACCTAAAATTGTTATCACATGTATTCTAGTTTTGGAATGTTTGTTTCCTTAATTTTCATTTTTTATTTCTTCCCTTGTTTTTTTACCTAATCATTGGTTGCCGACAACATTATCTTTCATTTCTTTTCTTCTTTTTTTTTGTTTTCATCAACTTGTTATCCCCTTTATTTTTTTGAATTTGATATTTTTATTCTAGATTATTTTGTTTGTTATGCGAATTAGCAATACCTTGCTGCAATTTTTTGTTGTTCATCAACCTATATTCTCATACTATATACCATGATTCCCCTTATAATCATTGCACACAAGGAATGGATGTACATGATAAGTTTGCCCAAGCAGGTGATAATACTTTTGTTCTTTTTACTTTTTTTCACATTTTTGTTTCTTGTTTAAATAATACCAATCATACTTTTTATTTCTTGTTTAAATAATACTGATTATATTTTTTTGGATATACAATGTGTGCTACTGTTGTGAATGGAATGTGTGCTACTGTTGTGAATGGAATGTGTGCTATTTTTTTCTATTTGAAATAAAATGTATGGCATCTATTTAGAATATATTGTAAATACTAATTGAAATAATGCACAATGTTAACATGTATTGTGTGTTGCAATATATTTTAATCTGTCTAGTTTGTATGCAAGGTGTGCTATTTTTGTGAATTGAATGTGTGTTACTACTGTACAGATGATGTATGCTATTGTATTGATGCGGTGCATAGTTAAAATGAATGGATATTTATGTGTCATTTACAAAATTATAATATAATGTGTGTCATTCATTGGATAATGTGTGACATTTACGAAATGATAATGTGTGCTATTAAGTAGAATCTTTATGCTCTAAAAGAATCAACAAGATCAATGTGCTTTTGTATTTTTTGAATGATTTTGTGTGTTCTTTCCTCTATTTTTTTCATTGATTTTTTAATTTTGTGTTTGTTTTCTAATTTTGTTCTATTGAAATTAGAAATTTTAAGAGTGAGAGATATTTGGGGGATTAAGAGAGATATTGGGAAGTGAGAGAAATTTTAGGGAATGAGAGAGATTGAAAATATAATTTTTCTATTAATGGGGCTAATTGAGATTCAATTTTACATTAATGACGTACGTTGGTTGCATGAGAGTTGGATGTATTTTAGTTGTACGTGTAGCGTTACTGAAAATTTAACCTTGCTAATGTGTTGGTCGAGCTTCATTATTATCTTTGGCATAGATCTCTATCAACGGAGCTGAATTCTGACAATATGGGGAAGAACTTGGTGTATCTGTGGGGACCGATAAGGAAATACCATAGAAGCATTATGACACACAATATTCATGCGTTATATAAGTGAATGGTGCCTGTGTATGGACTTATGCTATTTTAGTATTTTTAGACATAAAAGTGGACTATCATCCTTGAATCTCATCATGAAATTGGATTGATAATACATACCATCATATGCAAAAGTAATAGAGTGGATATCCCTTTCTTAGTCCACTTTTATATGTTAAAAATATTATTTTTATTGTATATGTAAGTGAGTAAGAGGTTAAGATTAACGAGTAGTGTTATTATATGAATTGAACATCTAAGATTGGATTTTAATAAGATATTTATAGGATTAATGATAGATTGAAAATAAATAATTTGGATATAAGAAAGATTGTGATTAAACTGTGAACAAAGTGCAAAAAGAAAATGGGAGTTCATGGAAATACTTGGAGCACACTAAAAATCTAGCCAAAACAATATAACTAATACACAAATGCTTCGGGCACAATAAAAAATCAGTCAAAACAGTCAACAAAGTCCATTTAATATTTTACGGGCCAAATAATACTTTTAATCATGAGTATATTTTTAATGGGTTGGGTGACTGTGACCCAGATTTTTAATTGTTGGCTGTTTTGGCTGGTATTTTGTTATGTCTCTAGCAATGCTCTAATTAATATTTATGCACAACATATACCATATGTTGCAGCATCATTTTTCTTTGCAATATGTGATATATATTGTGTACATCATATGATATATTTCGTATACAATATGTAATATTTATTGTACAATTTATATTATATATATTATGCAGAATTTGTTGACTATTTTGACGTTTTTTTATTATACCTATTCCAATCCTCTAATTCTAGAGGTTTCTTTGTGATGCGAATTTGGCCATATATGGAGACAAAGCCAATTCAGTCCATTCACATGCGAAAAAGTGAAAAAACCACTACTACAAGGGCAACCAAAAACTGATAGGGAAGTTAATGGGAATTTTTGGCTACGACATTAATAATGCATTGACGGTCGTTTATATAAAAGGATCTTGAATAGTGAAAACCGATCATCGAGGCACAAATTCTGCAACATAATTATTTTTTAGCTATGGGTTGCATTTTCTCTCTAGAAGCAAAGAAGAGAACTGAAGAAAAAAAGAAGAGCAGTGGAAGAGTTCAAAGCTCAAATACAAGCACCAACCTTGCTAAACAACAAGGTCGTGGCTCTAAAGGCCGTAGCGCCAGAAAACTCAAGAGTAAGGATGGTACCAAGGACGGCGACATGTTCATCTACACCGCTGCTGCTGCTGCCGCCGCAGCCGTCGTTGCAGCTCCCGCTGCTGCCACTGCTGTGACTTTAGCTGGATCTGATGGTGGTCCTCATGGTGGAGAATGCGGCGCCAGTGCAGGATGTGGTGCCGATGGTGGCGGTGGATGTGGTGGTACATGATTTGCATGACGAGGAATAATATATGTACAATATAAACTAGTATAATATTTATGTAATATTTGATCACACCATTAGATTTTAACATGAATTTATTCTTTCATTCAATCTGTTACAATCTAATGTGAAAATAAATATTGTGTAAGTATTATATAATTTTTTATTGTATATCGATTATCTTACATAATATTTATGTATATGAATAAATAATAATATTTGGAGTTCAATTATTGCAATTGGTGTGTACCTTAGTGTTTTTACGTTCCTATGTTGAGGATTTTGCAATGAATTCAACGAAGTTTGTTAGCATAAAGCACTAGCAGTATAACACAAAAATAATTTCTTATAATTTAGGATTTTGTTTTTTAAGTGCTATTATTATCATTGTCTTATGCTGCTGCTTCTGCTATTTTTGTTGTCTCATGAAATAAAGTGTCTTCCTACTCCCTCTTCTGATAAATAATGGATACGTCATTTTTTAATGTATTTAAATATTATATATTTAAAAATAATAGTTATTATTAAATAGAGATAATATTTAATTCAGAAAAGTTCCCTGCACCAAAAAAAAAAAAAAAAAGTTGTCCATCATATGTTCTAGCACACTAACTAATTTCACGCGGAATTCATTTTGACTAACACACACTCTGTTATTATACTCCATGCATTATAACACTATGTCACTATCTTCAAAATTTAAAAAGTTGTTACATAATTTATTTTTTTTCTAGTTTTTAGTGTTTTTTTCTTGTTTATTGTCATTGCATCTCAAATTTTAATTATTTATTTTGAATAAATTGTTTAAAAAATTACTTTTTTAGTGAGGCGAGTGTTGCATTTCATTTTGCATATGATTTTCTATTCAGCAAATTAAAACAAATTCATTTGTACATGCTTCAATATTCTGATTAAAAGTGTAATCCGGTCGGATTGGATTGGATATTGGAGAGAAAAAGAATCGGATCCGATCACTTTAAGTTTGGTTTGGATTGATGAATCATCTTTTCATGAGCAAATCCAAATCAATTGGTTCGGGTCATTGGATGTCCAATTAAATGTAAATTTGCAATGAATTAAAAAGTTATAAAAATAATAAAAAACTTAAAAGTGAAAAAAATTCACAAAACTTTAAAACTAGATTCTAATACAAATAGTATATTAGTAAATAGGAAACACAAATTAGTTAAGTATATGCATTTTTTCTTGTCATATTTTTTTTCTATAATAAAGCAAGGATATAATTATTAGGAAAATAATTAAAAAGGTTAAATTACTTTTTTTTATTTAATTTTTTTAGTCAGGTTCATCGAACTGAAATTGTAGAAATCCGATATCCAGACAAAAACTTGGTTGGATTAATTGGAGGATATTCCAACCCAGAAAACGGTGTTAATCTCCCAAACATGATTGTCATCACCACAGCTTTATCCCAAATGGTAAAGAAAGGCATAAGGAAGCAATATTTTCAGAGAGATTGAATATAACCACTTTATACCTTCATTTGAAACTTTAATTCTCTCTTCATTATAATTGATCGAGTTTAATTATGATGCAATTCACCAAAAAAAAATTACGATGCAGTATAAGAAAATATACACTGTTAGTCAATTATTTGTATGACTTTTTAGTTAGTGGGTGATTGATTTGAAGATTTTTATTGATGTGTCAATTCACAATTAAATGTATATATAAAATTACTTTACAGTGGATTAAAATTAAACTCTTTATCTATATTTAACTATGCGTAAAAAAATAAATAGTGCAATAAGTGATTTTTTTTACAAAGCACAACAAAAAACCAGTCAAAACAGTCAACAAATAGTAATTTAGGCCACAATCACTCAGCCCATTAAAAATATACTTAGGATTAAAATGGTAATTGAGCCATAAAATGTTAAATGGACTTTGTTGACCGTTTTAGCTGAAAAAGTGTTGTTCTCCGAGCATTTGTATTTTTTTCTTTTTCGATACACCCACCTAGCAATTTTTCATATTTTAACTCTTTTCTTAAATCTGCAGGTGATATTATTGGATGGGTACCGTAACAATTCGGCGAAATTTCAACAGCCTCATTTAGATAAACAACGTTGACTTCGTTTCTCACAATTTTTTCCATACGGCGCGTTGAAAGCTTCAAACTAAAATATATATATGAACATTATACGGAACAATAGAACTTATTGATCAATATCTTGTTCAACAAGTACATCCCCTTCTCATGAAATTGCGTTGTACTTAATAGTAGTTTTCGTGAAAACTTGGTGTGCTTGCATATATATATATATATAGGTCATAGGAAACTAATTAAGATACATCGAGCACATCCTCAATATTTTGTAATTATTAATTTGTATTTGGTACCAATGGGCTGTTTTTGCTTCGGAGGTAGAAAGGAAAGAACTGAGAAGTACAAAAACAAGAGAAGTGGAGGAGTTGATGGCAGAGGCAGAGGAAGAAGTGGTGGTGGCAGAGACGGTGACTTAGTCTTTATGACAGGTGCTGCTGCTGATACCACAACTACGGCAGGTCATCATCATCATCATCATCATCATGGAGGCGACGGTGGACATCATGGACACGGAGGTGGTGGCGGCGGCGGGTGTGGTGGTGGTGGCGGCGGCGGGTGTGGTGGTGGTGGCGGAGGTTGTGGCGGCGGCGGTGGTGGTTGAGACTTGAGATTGCTGTTTATATAATATATACTTTTGAGTTTGGGTTAATTGTGCCGATGAATTTTGTTTTTATCATTGTCAGATTTCTGCCGTTTGTATCCAAATAAAGGCACACAAGTACAACTATTGCTGCTATATAAATAAATTTGGAAATTTGGAGTAAACAGCAAGTTACAATTTTCATGGCGGATAAGATAGTCCCTAACATTAAGAAATTGACAACTAAAAGGCTTCCATTATTTTGAGGGACCAATATGACTTATTTATTAATTGTTAGGGACTAATAAAAGAAATTTAATAAGAATAAATCTTATAAATTATGATATGAACATTGACTCATATTCATTCTAATTATGTATTAATTTCAAGCAATATATAACTACTCCGGTAAATATTAAGTCTATATTTGGATGTATTACTATCAAAAGGCAAATATGTTGGATAATTTTCCAATTGAAGAAGTAACAACATTTTAGTATGTTCAGTGTATAGGAATTTAATTAAGTTTTCCTTGATACAATAAATATATAGTTTATATTAATGAAGATATCATATTAAACATTTTGAGGAGAATTAAAACAACAAATATATATATATATATATATATATATATATATATGTACATATAATATTACTACTCACAATATTATTGTATATATGTATCAATAATACCCCTTTTCGACTATATATATATATATAAATATATAAATGGCTAGAATCAAGTTATCAACCGTGGTAGATACCGACAAATAATTGTATGCATGTAATTATTTTTTACAGTAAAGTAATAAAATGTTGTTACTTTTTCAATGGAAAAATTACCCAACATATTTGTCTTTTGATAGTAATACATTCAAATAGAGATTTAATATTTATCAGAATAGTTATATATAGATTGAAATTAATACATGATTAGAATGAATATAAGTTAATGTTCATATAATAATTTATAGGTGTGGCGGTGGTGGTGACGGCAGAGGTTGTGTATATACTTTTGAGTTTGGGTAAATTGTGCCGATGGATTTTGTTTTTAGCATTTTCAGATTTCTGCGGTTTGTATCCAAATAAAGGCACACAAGTACAACTATTGCTGCTATATAAATAAATTTGTTTATAAACTTATTTTTATATTTGTTTGACTTTAATTTAGTTTTTTGTCATACTTACCATTCTATCTAGTTTCACTCGTTAGAGATTTTCCATTAAATTTAGATATGTTTAGGGGCGTTAAGATAGTCTAACTTTTTTATTAAATCCTTTAACAACAATTTTATTTTGACATAAAAAACCGAGACATCCAATTTTTTTCGTCAAAATAGTATATTTCCTAGTCTAATTGTCAAAATTAAACTTATACTTGTTTCCTATTGAGTGTTTTTAATAGGTGAACTTGCATAACCAGTACTCTCTCCTTTACTCCCTAACTTCAGGGCCTCCACCTTTCATGAATGACAATGGCACCTCCTCTGATGGTATTCAGATGAGGAAGAGAGTGAGTTATTATGAATGAGGACTTCTCATAATTTTTGAATTTGTATTAATAGATGTTTTAATTAGATATGCACTATTATTTATTAGTAATAGTGTTCTAGTTTATATTTTATTTGGAGTTTTTATCATTGAGAAACTACTCAAAGATTCTGATTTTGATATCAAAATATTTCTTTTTTGAATCACATCTGAAACTCGTCTTCTAAAATCAAGAACAGAGTTACACTTTATTTTCTCTCAGGAGGGGTCAAAACTGATTGAATTTTAATATTTTTAAGTTTAATATTGATATAGTCATTTTCTTGGATCTTGATTTTTATTAAATGATTAAATTAATATTAAAATTAAAAAATATTCAAATTAAATTAATATTAAATTAAAAATATTAGGACTAAAATAATTGTTAATTCAATATTTTACTATAAAAAAATAAAGTATGAACATGTCATCTATTATCGTACATAGAAAATTAATTAAATATTAAATTGATAAAATTTTATTAAATAAAAATATTTAAAGGGTGTAACACCTTATTTGTGATTTAATTAAGATTAGATGAGTATGTTATCTTGAGATGCATAATATGTGCTATGTGTATTATGTCTTTGAATATATATAATTGGGTGAGTTTTTTATGATTAAATTGTGTATATGTTAATGCTACTTAAGGTGCTTTGTATTGGTATTGAAGTAGTGTGAATTGTTTGTATATCTCATATGGGGAATGTAAGAATACATAAAAATGCATTTTTGACGACATTTTGGGCTGAATTTGCAACTGATGTGATTTTGCCCAGAAAAATTCGCTAGCGGCCAATGATAGCGTGCTAGCGGATCAGCGAGGAGAGTCAACTCACTAGCGGCCGAAGTTTGTCCGCCAATGAGCATACGCGCATCAACAACATAGTTTCCATTTTTACATTTTGGTCCTCAATCCCTCAATTCTTGTTAATTGCAGTCATGCCCTCTCGATTCACTCACTCTTATCACTCTAGAGAGCCCTTATCCTATCAAAACACTTAGCCTCCATCTCCCTCTCACACACACACTCAAGAACACCAACACACACACACACCTTTGACATCACAAATCCAAATAAAAAATCACACCAAATCTGAGATTAAATTGTAGAATCTTGATATCCTCTTCATTCTCTTCTATTTCAACCAATTGAAATCTCCAAATAACAACCTACATCATCATCCCCATTTTATTGGAGCACTTTGAGTGGAGATAGTAAGAGGAAGAGAGGATTTGAGCTTGATTAGGAGGACTACAAGAAGTATAAATTTAGATTGCATTTTGTTTATGAGTATATTGATATGATTTATTGTATACGTAATTCCTGTTAAAATTTGAGAATTTTGGGTGTATATGTGTTGTTCTGTTTTCTAAGTTTCTGGTGCAGGACAAACACGCCCGCTAGCGCCTAATTATAGCACACTAGCGAATGTCCTTCACTAGCTGTCATAACACATATATACCCACTGGCGGGGAAGCAAGGTGAGCACGCTAGCGGCTAGAGGTAGCTCCTCTAGCGGGTACCTCTATCGGATCGCTGCTAGCGGCCAAGTATATTTGCTTGCTAGTAGTCGGTTCGCAGGATTCTCCAAGCGTCTTTGATTTTTCAAATTACTTCCAATTCTAAAGAAATGCTTTATGTACTGAATGTATGATTGAATTTTCATCTACTATGGAGGTAGATATAAGTACATGGTAATAAATGACATGATTAATGAATGTGTTATGAATGATCTTGCAATAATGTGTTTTTAATGTAGAAGTGATTGTATGATGATTAAATGATTGAAATGCTCTTGAAATGATGCTGATAGTATGATTGTGTGATTATATGATATTCAAAAGCATTATAAGAGATAAAGATACTAATCACCTTCACCATGAAATGAGGGCTACTGAAGGAGGGTTGGCAACCTCACTATGTAGCGTCATTTCTGAAGGGAGGTGAAGTTACCCCAATAATGCTAGCCGTACAACAGAAATAAGTTCAACGAACATCCAACGTGTGCTATATATAAGACGTAATGTGTGCTATATGTACGTATGTTATACATATAGCACACATTACGTCTTATGTATAACACACGTTGGATGCTCGTTAGACATATTTCTGTTGTACGACAAGAATTATCAGAAGTTACCCCATCTTCCCAATTGATTAGGATGAACTCAGTCTAGGGACCTTGGTAGGATGGAGGAGATGTATAGGAGGGTAGTTTGCTAAAAAATCAAAGTAACGTTAAAGATAAAGGAAGAGACAAATTATGAGATGTGAATGATTATTTAAGGCTTAAATATCATTTTAGTCCACTAACTTCACATAAATTCTGATTTTAGTCCACTATCTTTAGATTTATCACATTTCGTCCACTATCTTTCAAATTGTGAGCACTTTTGGTCCACTATTAGTCAATTGGTAAGTCAACGGACACGTCAGCAAAAGTCAACAGTCATGTCAGCAAAGTCAACTGACACATCAGCAAAGTCAATGCCATGTCAGCTAAATCAACGTCCACGTCAACAAAGTCAGCGACCATGTCAGCAAAGTCAACTGCCACATCAGCATCGTTAAGTCCACGTCAGCACAGTTGACTAAAATTGACAATTTTTAAAGCTAGTGGACTAAATGTGACAATTCTAAAGATAGTGGACTAAAATCAGAATTTGTATGAATCTAGTGGACCAAAATGATGTTTAAACCATTATTTAAATATGTGCATTTAGTGCCTAAGTCATGGTAGTCACGCTGAATTATGCAAGTGTATGTTGCATTTAAAATTGGTAAGACGCATGTAGGACTTAAGTTGCTTCGAGAAATTTATGATTTTGAAAATCCAATGTAATATGGACTTGGCATGATTCAACTTATTTCATAATGAACCTGAAGTGATGCCTCTAGTGGGTTAGCTTTCCAGATGCTCAACCCCTTATGTTTTTCCTTTATTTAGAAAACATTGTAGATCCGAATGTGCATGCGAGCGGGGGACCGGTGCAACCTTAATTCGTATTTGTGGCATTTTTATTTTGCAATTTCCTTTATGTTTGAGCTATTGTTAGTTGAATGGTTTTAAAAGATTTATGTTGAGATCGGAATTATGATAGCCAATAGATATTTATGTATGAATCGTATTATGGTGGAATCTCATAAGTTATGGTTTGAAGGACTTGTGGGATAACACCATATTAACTAATTACTTTGTGTTAATGATATGATGAGAGACTTTATGTTTATGAGATTGTGTTACATGTATGGATATAATTAATGTACAAATGTGTGTTTGATTAATAGTGTTATGTATGACAGCGAAAAACCCTTATTTTCAATTTATATTTATTTTAAAAAGGTCGAAACTCCCAAATACTTTTCGAATTCCGAATGTTACTTTTAAAAAGGAGTCAAACTATAACATCAAGATGTAACCTTCGATAATTAGTCTGAGGTAACTTAAGCACTAAGGATTAATTACTTGGGAGTCATAGAGGAGGCCAAAATAAAAAAATCAATATTATTTTTAAAATAAAATAAAAAAACCAGGTGGGACCATTGCCCTCCTTCCTTTCAAGAGGCTCCACCTCTGTCACGGCTTCTTAAGACAAGAAGTTTCTCAAGTTTGATTGTAACTTTTCCAAGTTTCAAATTCTAAAACGAAAAAGCTTGCATGATTCAACCCATGTTGACTGTGCAATAAAATCCCTTCATCTAGCATCAGAAATTGAAAACTCAGGCCTTAAGGGTTGAGCACTCAACAATTGCTAAGGACAAAGATCATGAGGAATTGAAGATGGTCGCAAATCAATTTCACATTGTTGAAGGATCATATGTAAACAGACCTCCACTATTCCATGGTAATGATTATGCCTATTAGAGGGATATAATGACTTTGTTTATAGAGTTCGCAAGTCTGTGTGATATCATTAAGAATAGTGACTATGAAATCCACTAAAGAAGTGATAGTTCAGAACCTACTACCAGCTGGTTCATCAGAAGAACCACCAACCCCAACGCCACTAGTGGATGACACAACTAGTAACGTTTGTTCTACAACAGAAATACATCCAACTAGTATCTAATGTGTACTATGTGTCATAAGTAATGTGTGTCATACGTAATGTTTCTTACGTATGACACATACTAGTTGGATGTATTTCTATTGTACAACAAACATTACTGGTTACACAACCTGGTTACACAACTAGTTGCATACTCTTTTCTTTGAGTTTTTCTTTTTCTCGCCTACCAAATACTAGAAGTATTTTTGTTCTCACCTAGGTTGCATACTCGTTACTGGATTTTTCAAAGCATAATCTAAAGTCTAGTTACGGGAAATCTGAGCTGAAACTTTTATTTTGGGGGGTCAAAGCTGAAACTTGCCATTGATGTTAATTAACTATTAAGGGCTTAAGGCATTGATTTTATACATTGGTCTTTCTCAACAAGTCGTGCAAGCAGTTACTCAGAGATTCCTTAGCTAGTTTTTTTTATGAAAAGGAAGAAACTCCATAATATAATTATAAATATAAATAAATTAAATGCCTTCAAACATCCAAGGAAAATTAATTAAGATATTGCAGAGCTGAACTTTTTGTATTGAGTTGGATATTTGTATGATATAATCATATTGCCCTTTCTTTTTGTATGGTCCTTGTTATGTTTATGGTTAAGAAATTGTTTACAAGTTTCTTCGATGTATAAGGTTGAATATTTGTAACATTTTTTATGAGACCATATTATATGGATAACTTTATATGCAAATTGGATTATGTTCATGTTATGTTGTTATTTGAATAATATATTCTCTTTAGTACATTTGTGTGATATATTATTATTAGTACAAGAATGTGATTAAGTACGAAAATATTGGAGTAAATCTCCAATAACACGTTCAAAGAACATGATTGTTTTTATTTTCAGGGCCTAAACAAGACTAACAATAGAACAAAACAAACACAACATGTTCAATCTCCAAACACTAATATATTAAAGTTTAAAGACTCACAAGACTTAAACAAACACAACAGAACACTCAATATATATTTCATTAGACAAAATAAGACACACACTAGTACACAAACTATGAATAAAACACACAACACCATTACAAATAATCTTAAAGATCTAACTTCGGCCTCTAGATTTCCAAGCTTCCATGAAATATTCACCTTCCACTCATCATCAATATTATCCACTACCACCAGCATTATCAAAATCACTAGAACTAGGTCCACCAAACTTACCCTCTCTTGTCTCTACTTCCCCACAGTGGTGGCCCAATACTTTTAGAGGCCTAAAGCCAACTCTAAATTGATGAGGCTTTTTAAATAAAAAAAATTATCTTTCATAATTTTAGGATGCAAAATCATTTATTAAATTATATTGCAATCGATTTCATTAAATAATTCTTTTTCAATTAATAATATAGCTAGTCCACTTAATCTTTGTTGAGAGACATTGTGAATTTTAGAGTAATATTTTATTAATTTTTTATTTTGAAAACTTCTTTTCAGAATATTTTAGAACAACAGAATAAGTTAATTAGAACGAGAGAAAAGAAATATAACCAAAATAAGAAAAAGTTTGATATCACTTGTAACTATAAGACTAGGCAGCAATCTACACAATTTGAGTTTAGCACAAAAAGGGAGAAGAGATGGAGGAGAGCTAAAACCGACTTATGATAATAAATGAGACGAACTCAAGAAGTAAATAAAAAGTGATACATAGAATTGATAGAAATTACAAAGAACATATATGAATGATTTTTTGTGATTTGTGTAAAAAAGAAGAGATAAATAAATAATTAAGTAAAGTGGAAAAAATTGTATGTATATGCAGGGATTAGTGCACAATACATACATTAGACATGAGTGTTGACCAACTCATGAGTCATGATGATGAATTTTGTCTTACAACTTTTGAATTTTTTTTAGTAAAATATTTTTAAAAAATTGGAGGCCTAAAACTCTAGTTTTACTAGCTTTACCCTTGAGTCGGCTTTGTTTCCCATGGAATGTCCATACAAAATAATTTTCCATAAATCCTTTCTTGTAGAGATTCATCTTAATAGTGTCGAAATCATAAAAATATCTACATGTACACTTGGCACATGGACACTTAATTTTTTCTCACTTATAAATTTTTAGACCAATAGGCAAATGACACAAATTCTTCAACTCTTGCATAGAATTCTAGCTTAACACCCTATATTCAGGTACAACCTATCATACATTCATAATCTATTTTTCCATGTCATCCTCCATAATTTATTCTTGTTATAACTAACGAATTTGACCAAAAAAATATGTCAATAACAATTTCTTTAAAAACAAATAAAAAAATAACATAAATCCATCATCAAAAATATCAATCATAAAAATTTGTCGGTAAAATTTATCAATAATATGCAAAATTCTAATAAAGCATATAATTAAATCTATTTGATTGGAGAGGATATATATATTTATATATGTAAGAACCATGGTTTTGAAAACCGGACCGACCGGTCGAACCGTGAACCGGCCTCACATCCGGTCCGTTTTCAGCCTTAAAACCGTTTTTAAGAGAACCGCATTTGAACCGCTTCGAACCGCCAGTTAACCGGCGAGCCGGCCAGAAACCGGGCGGTTGGCGGTCTTGAGCGGCCAAATGTACAGCAAACAAATAAAAAAAACTCCATTGTGTCTCTCCCTTTCAAGGTTCTTAGATCTGACTCTCTCTCTCACCGAACTCAAGGCAGAAAAAAAGAAGGTGTGATCGGGAAGAAAAGTGGCGTCGTGCTTGGGGCTAGAGCGGGAGCCGCGGAGGAAGGAATGGCGGCCGCGAAACCGACGACCATTAGAAGGGAAGGAGACAAATCAAGGGCAGAGAGAGAAAGGAAAATCGCGATGCCTGACTTCAATTGCTATGGCTCCCGCTGGTAGATGATGGTGATGAGGTGATGGATGAGAAGGAAGAAACATAGTGGCCGGTAGTGTGAAGAAGAAGCAGTAGAAGCATATTGTTGTTGCGGCTGTGATAGAAGAGAGAAAGGAAAAATTAGGGTTTTGTTTTTTTTTTTTGTATAACCAGGAGGTGTCCATTGTCGACAGCAATGCCTAATCCCCCTCGCCCTGGGAGCTCGCACTAAGCGGTAAAGGGCTGGCCACAAGAAACTTTCCATTTTCATGAGTTGGGGATCGAACTCCTAACCACATGGTTAAGGGACAAGGTGAGCTACCACCATGCCACCCCTTGTGGTTAAATTAGGGTTTTGTTATAATTTTTAAACTTGGGCCTTTGTATGACAAACTCACAAAGCCCAGTAGAGATAAAGAAAAAATAATTGCACACTAACAATATTGAAAAAAAAAATAAGAAAGCATAAATAATATAGTTATAGGTCTAGGCAGATAGTCTTCATCATTTTTTTTTAATTAGAGTATAAAAAAATCATTTTTTTAATTATTAATTTTTTAGTGTAACTAAAAACTGCATTTTTATATTTTATTATGTCCATATTTTGTATACCCGATTGAACCTCCGATTGAACCGGTTAAACCTTTAAACCTCTGAACCTCTCCCTTGACCGATTCAATATCCGGTCCGATATTCAGAACTTTGGTAAAAACTTAAAAAATGTAGTCTCTATCCTGAAACATAAGGACAGATTTTCTATTCACATGAGAATAGAACCACACAAAATTTTCTCTTTGGATAGCCAAGTATTTATCATAAAACCCTAAAATCTTTTAACATTTGTGTATTATATCGATTGATCCTTCACCATTAATCTTTAGCGTCAATCACTATTGCAAGCTGGATTCTCACTAAATGAGGAAGACCTGTTGTATGTACGTGCATGTGATATAAACCAGTACCATCACCACTACTAATGTTACACGTATAATCAATATACATTCAACTCATCTAACTAAAATACTCATTAATTTTATTCTATTAATTCTACAACATCTTAATTTTCATTGTGATTGCAATTAAATGCTATATATGGATCATCACCATATTTATGTGAGTTAGATAGAAGAGGGATGTATTCAAGTTTAACTACCAACATTTCTCTATATTTCTCTATATGCAAATGACTAGGACCCCAAGATTAATTCTCAAGGCCTCGTTATCAATACAAATTTGGCCATGTGGTGACAAAGCGAGTTGGTTCAGTCTATTCACAAATACTGATGCATTTATTAATGTATTCCTCCGCATGAATGTTTTCCTCACGCTAGGAATTTCGATCAGTACATAGGCAGTAGCTTCTTAATTACAAAAAATAAAATACAGAAGACAATACAGTATCATTACATTTACAAGAAGAATGTATCCATAAGCTGCCAACGAAAAAACTATCAAGATTACAAATGCTAAATATAGTAGATTAAACATATCACAAAGAGTGATGCTAAATGGATAACGAAAAATCAGTCAATAAATGAGATTTTGGACTATAATTACTCAGCCTATTACAATTTCAATGATTATTTGAGCTCAAACTAGAGTCTAAATGGACTCATTAGCTGTATTGACTGATTTTTCATGGTACATCTAGCATTATTTTATAGTAAACAATGAATTATACTGCCACCCAATCTCGAACACTTATTAGACGACCCACCCCCACCCCCGCCGCTCACAAATCCATTTAACTTAACCTCTTACAAATTCTGTGTAATAAATAATAAACTTACGTGTAACAATCTATTATATATATATATATATATTATGAGTTTAATTTCAATTTTCTATCCATGTAAAGTAATTTTACACAGATATCTAATCATGGATTGACACATCAGCAAAGATCTGTAACTCAACTACGTACCCACAAACTAAAAAATCACACAAATCAATGGATGTGATTGGTTGATAGTGTAAAATTCTTTACACTGTTAATGCATCATAATTAAACTATATATATATATATAGATATATTTTTTTTAAATAATAAATTTTATGTATAAATTATTATTTTTATGTATAATCTACCGATTCAGGATATATAATTTATTGTTTATGATATGGGTGTGTGTAAAGAAAGTACCAAATTAACAGGGTGTTTGGAACACCACTTGAATTCAATTCCCACAGGAATTGAATTGAATTGAATTTCAGTGTTTGAAATAAAAAAAATTATTTAAGTTGAAATTGAATTCAATTCAATTCCATAGTTTTGGCCCAAAAACAAATCAGATTCATTCTACTCTGATTTTAATTGAATTCCATTGACATTTCACTTAAAATATAAAATGTCCAAATTATCCTCTTTAAATTACCTTTTTGAATTACTCTCTTCAAATTCCAAAGTGTTTTAGGATAAATTTGTCTATTAAAAAAATTTAATTCATTTTATAAACATTCTAAACATTGGAATTCAATTCAATTCTACAATTTTACTAATGTATTTCAAACACCGAAATTCAATTCAATTCAAGTATGAATTCAATTTCTAATAGAATTCAATTCAATTCCATCTTATAAAAAGTTTCCAAACAAGTTGTTAAGGACTTGAAAAAGAGGTTGAATCAACAAATGTTTGAGATTTTAACTAGATAATAATAGATTTTTTAATGGGACCATAAGTTGTAAGACAAATTAAATAACGAGTCCTCTAGAAATATATTACGCGATAAATTAGTCTTAGAATTTGAAAGTCTAATATCAGTCTTTCACATTTAAAAGGAATGACAAATTCATCATTTCGTACATGTTCATAAAATGATTTTTACCTGTACGAACATGTATGGATGATAAATTTTTCCTCTTTTGAAAAATGTGAATGATCAATATTAAATTTTCAAATTCTAAGAACCAATTTTTCTCTCGATATATCTTTCTCAAAGTAGTTTTCGTGAAAACTTGGTGTGCTTGCATATATATATATATATATATATATATATATATAGGTCATAGGAAACTAATTAAGATACATCCAGCACATCAATATTTTTTAATTAATTTGTATTTCGTACCGATGGGCAATTGCTTCGGAGGTAGAAAGGAAAGAGCTAAGAACTACAAAAACAAGAGAAGTGGAGGAGTTGATGGCGGAGCAAGTGGAACAAGTGGTGGTGGCAGAGACGGTGGACATCATGGACACGGAGGTGGTGGTGGCGGCGGGTGTGGTGGTGGTGGTGGCGGGTGTGGTGGTGGTGGTGGCGGAGGTTGTGGCGGCGGCGGCGGCGGTGGTTGAGACTTGAGATTGCTGTTTATACAATATATACTTTTGAGTTTGGATTAATTGTGCCGATGGATTTTGTTTTTAGCATTTTCAGATTTCTGCCGTTTGTATCCAAATAAAGGCACACAAGTACAACTATTGCTGCTATATAAATAAATTTGTTCATAAACTTATTTTTATATTTGTTTGACTTTAATTTATTTTTTTTGTCATACTTACCATTCTATCTAGTTTCACTCGTTAGTGATTTTCCATTAAATTTAGATATGTATAGGGGCGTTAAGATATTCTAACTTTCTTATTAAATCCTTTAACAACAATGTTATTTTGACATAAAAATCGCGACATCCAATTTTTTTATGTCAAAATAGTATTTTTCCTAGTCTAATTGTCAAAATTAAACTTAACTTTCCTATGGAGTGCTTTTAATAGGTGAACTTGCATAGCTAGTATTCTCTCCTTTACTCCCTAGCTCCAGGGCCTCCACCTACCATGGAGGACAATGACACCTCCTCTTGATAGTACCCAGATGAGGAAGAGAGCGAGTTTATGAATGAGGACTTCTAATAATTTGAATTTGTATTGGCTGATTTTTCATTGTACACTTGGTATTGTTGTTTAATTAGATATGCATTATTATTTATTAGTAATATTGTTCTGGTTTATATTTTACTTGGAGTTTTTATCATCAAGAAACTACTCACATATTAGGACTAAAATAATTGTTCATTCAATATTTTACTATCAAAATAAAAAAAAAAGTATGAACATGTCATCTATTATAATACATAGAAAATTAATTAAGTATAAAATTGATAAAATTTTATTAAATAAAAATAGTTAGAGGATGTAACACCCCATCTTTAATATTAAATTATAATTAATCGAGATCAAAGATAATCATCCTTATTTGTGATTTAATTAAGATTAGATGAGTATGTTATCTTGAGATGCATAATATATGTTATGTGTATTATTATGTGTTTGAATATATATAATTGGGTGAGTTTTCTATGATTAAATTGTATGCGATGTATGTTAATGCTACTTAAGATGCTTTGTATTATTGGTATTGAGGTGTGTGAATTGTTTGTATATATCATGGGGATGTAAGAATACATAAAAATGCATTTTAGACGACATTTTAGGCTGAATCTCCAACTGATGCGATTTTGTGTAGGATAATTTGCTAGTGGTCAATGATAGCGCGCTAGCGGATGTACATGTCGCTAGTGGCCAATGATGGCATGCTAGCGGAAGAGCAATTAGGAGAGTGAACTCACTAGTGACCGAAGTTTGTCCACCATCGAGCATACATGCGCACATCAACAACATATAATTTGCATTTTTGCATTTTGGACCCCCAATCCCTTAATTCTTGTTAATTGTAGTCATGCCCTTCCCGGTTCGCTCACCCTTATCACTCCAAAGAGCCCTTATCCCCCAAAGACGACACTCCAAAATCACACCAAATTCAAGATTAAATTGTAGAATCTTGATTTCCCTCTACATTCTCTTCAATTTCAACCGATTGCAAATCTTCAAATAACAACCTACATCATCATCCCCATTTTATTGGAGCACTTTGAGTGGAGATAGTAAGAGGAAGAGAGGATTTGAGCTTGATTAGGAGGACTACAAGAGGTATGGATTTAGATTGCATTTTATTTATGAGTATATTGATATGATTTATTGTAATTCCTGTTAAAATTTGAGAATTTCAGGTGTATATGTGTTGTTCTGTTTTTTTCTGAGTTTCTGGTGTAGGACGAACACGCCCGCTAGCGGCTAATTGTAGCGTGCTAACGGATGTCCTTCGGCTAGAGATAGCTCCGCTAGTGGGTACCTCGTATCGGATCACTGTTAGCGGCCAATTCTAACCGGTGAATCCCTAGCCAACAACCATGATCCAAGACCCATTAAACAAATCATCAGAAACATGGTTCCTTTTCTGCCTCTAAAACTCACATGAATCAACAAAAGAAGAAGAAGCGTAGAAATTAGATACTGAATGGAGCTGTAGTGATGGAACTCTATGAGGATGATGATGGGAAAAGCAGTGTGGATAAGAAAAATGGGGTGTTGTTCTTGTAAAAGTTTAGGGAGATTGGGATTTAGGAATTAGGGATTGCAGAGGTATTGATGAGTTTTAAGAATAAGGTAAAAATGACTATGTATAGATGAAAGAGATAACATTGTGCCACTTTGGATACCACTTTGGAAGTTAACGGAATAACTAAGCAATTTAACTGGATACGTGGACAGGTCCATTAACTGAATAAGTGGACAGGTCCACTTTGATTTCCGTTTTCATTTTCTGTTTTCATTTCCTATTTTCTCTGTTTTTAAAATTTTGTGAAGGAAATACTGAAAACAGAGAAAACGTGATTTTATTGTTTTCTCTGTTTTCAGTATTTCCTTCACAAAATTTTAAAAACAGAAAAAACAAAAAATGAAAACAAAAAATGAAAATGGAAACCAAAAAACACTATGTGTCATTTTTTTTCAAATCTTAGGGACCACAAATGGATCATAAATTTTTCATGGACTAATTTGTCCGCGCGTAAACCTCATGGACCAATTTTGAGATTTTAGTCTAAAATATAATATGATTGTTTGTTCATTGTTGTTCTTTAATTGAATAAGTAAATTATATTATTTTATTTAACTACTTGTAATTTCCATTAAACTGCGAATGAATTCTTTACAAGTGTGGCTTTGTCATTTTCTTAATCGAAATGAAATGAACAACTTCGTAATGTTTTGCTGAGAAAGCCAACGTCGAATTATCAAAAGAAATGGACTGGGGAATGATTAAGTTTGACAAGCAATTGTGAAACGTATAGGAACCTGCTAATAAAAAACAAAAAGGAATTAAATACACATTGGACTCAATATATGGCCCACCCTTATACGATTATTCAGCCGTTTTACAAAACATGACAAAAATCAGCATGTAACAAACTTGGTCCATATAGACCGAGTCTTGGATAATGTTGTTCACTTATAACAACCAATAAAATATAAGTACCAATGTGTATTTTACGTGTGTATTATATATTGGGAAAATTTTAGTACACAGTAAAAATTAACTAAAATAGTTAATAAAATATACACAATATATAATATATAATATATAAGAATTTAATTATGATGCAGACGGTGTAAATGACTTTATACTACCAGTCAATCATATCTATTGATTTGTGATACTTTTTAGTTAGTGGGTGCTTAAGTTAAAAAATTTTATTTATGTGTGTCCATCTATGATTAGAATAGATGTCTGTGTAAAATTACTTTACACTGACAGTGAATTGAAATTAAACTCAATATGTAATATATACAACTTATATTATATATTATGTACACTATACATGATATGTTGTGTATAACATACTTATCGAAAAAAATATTATGTACAACATATATCATATGTTGTAACATCATATTTCTTTATAATATATGATACATGTTGTACATAATATATGATATATATTGTGTATACCATATAATATATATTATGTACATTACGTAATATTTGTTTTTCATAACATATTAGCTATTTTAATTATTTTTTTATTTGTATATGTGGAATGGTTAAAATAAATGTCAACAATTTTTCGTACACACAGGAAGAGAATATTAGACATAATGAAAAGTCTACATGCCCTATACTATGAGGTAATTAGCATAGTATAAAAAGAATAGCAATGACGAAGGATTGAATATGTGCAATTGGGTTTGAGATAGTGAGCAATATTATTTGAGATGGAGCCATTCGTAATATTTATCATAGTAACGGTCAGTGTATTCGCCTTATTTACCGTATTGAGCCTCTTGTGCCGAGGAGAAGGATCATCTAATAGTGGCGCCGGTGGCGGTTTTGCCCGCGGCAACAACCACCATTTTCATGGTGGAATGGCGATGGGTGGGGTTATTGGGGCCACGGATGGTGGAGGGGGAGGATGTGGTGGTGGAGGAGGAGGTGGTGGGGGTGGATGTGGTGGTGGAGGAGGAGGAGCGTGTTAAGCTTTGAAGCTATATAATAGGTAAAGCTGAAGTCCTGAAGTTATATACATGTAGTAAAAGGGAATGTTATGGGTTCAGATAAAAGTATTTTTCACCTATTTTTTACTATTTTTTACTTTTGAGAATGTTGACAATTTTGATATTGGTAAGTTATCCATACTTATATTAAAGTTGTCAACATTTTATATAAGGGAAAAATATTATTATATGTACATTTAGTATTTTTTTATAATAAATTTGTTAGCTATCTTTGACGTATGGTAGTACAAATCTAGAAATGATATTTTAATGTGGAAAAGTGTAGGTTGAAATTTTTTTTTTTTGTGGGGTTGTTGTTTAGTACATATGTTGTTTGGAAATTTTTAATAAGAGGGAAGTAAATTGAATTTTAGTAAGAATTTAATTATTATGAATTAATTTTCATCGAATGATAGTGTATAATTTTTTTATACGGTTATCTAATCATATTCTGACACGTCAGTCATGATTGTGTTTTCTCTCTCACTACCTGAAAAGTCATATAAATTGAGCGTTTTGATTGGATGATAGTGTAAAATATCTTTACACTGTCAGTACATCAAAATTAAACTCTTGTTAAATTACCAATAAAATATTTTTAAGTATTTTCGACTCTCACTTGTCAAGAACCATCTCACCTAAAAGCTTAAGTTGTTAGGTTGAGGCTCATTAATGGTTTTATATTCTATTACGCCCCCTCACGCGAATGCCTCTCTTGGGCTTGATGCGTGAATAATGCACGACCCATCTAGTCTTGTTCTTAATTTATCATTATTTTGATTTTTATCAGGATTGGGGTTTGAACCCTGACTCTTGTCAGAAGGCTCTGATACCATGTTAGAATTCATGTTCGGAGAGTATAAAGAGAAACTATGCTAAACAAATCTGTATAGAAATATGAAAATATTCTTGTCAATTCATGTTCCTCAAGTACAAAGGACAATGTCTATTTATAGAAAAATATCAAATCAAAACATATCAATCTAATATCATTGTAAATCAATCAATGATATTATATAATATTCTCCTAAATCAATCTAAATCACATCATATCAACCAACGATATCATCATATCAATCACTCATATGATATATCATCATATCTTCTAATACCCTCCTGCAAGTCGGAAGATGCAAATTTGGGCATCTCCAACTTGAAATCACTAATGTAATACAATCAACTAGAAAGAAAAAAAAATTACAATGTCCACTCCAACAACCAAAATTCATATCACTTCATGACTTATTTGATATCATAATCATGTCGATCTATGCATCTTTTGTGGAAAAAGTTGCAAACTGATTTCCATGCACATTTTGTGGACAAAGCTGCAAAACCAATTTCCATGCAACTTTTGTGGAGAAAGCTACAAACCTCTTTCAATGCAACTTTTATGGAAAAAGTTACAAACCCTTCTCGGTGCAACTTTTATGGACAAAGTTGATAACTCATTTTTCCAATACAACTTTTATGGACAAAGTTATAAACCTTTTTTTTTTTTTCAGTACAACTTTTATGAAAGTTGCAAATCCCTTCGTCAGCATGTAATGGAGTCAAAATGGCATGTAGGTGATGCAAAAATGGTTGTTGTAGGATTTTATGAGATAATGTAAAAGTTTTTTTTTTTTTAGAAAAATAGTATAGAAAATAGAATAATATTGAGTGATAATTAGTAAAATATAAAAAAGTTCTAAGAACTTGTAAAGGTATCAACGGAATAAATATATTCAAGGTGGGTACCATGACTCTGATACCATGTTAGGATTCATCTCACCTAAAAGCTTACGTTGTTAGGTTGAGACCCATTAATGATTTTATATTCTATCATCACTAATTAGCGATATTACTTTTATTAACATTACTTTTATTAACACATTTTATATTTAAATTGTTCAAAATAAATTTTTTATTGAAATTAAAGTAGAAGCTTCTAAAGCTACATAAAAAATGAGGATAAAACTACACAACCTATATCAGAACTGTCTCATTCCAAATATTACAAACAGGTAGGATCTCGATTTTACTCTTAAAATAGCATTATTTTACGATCTCACCACCACCATCGCCCGACCTCACATTCATGCTCTTTTTCCTTGTTTAATTTTGTAGAATCTAAGAGTAATTACGATTAAACGATTTTATTGAATATAATTCGATCCATTTTTTTCTAAGTTGAAGCACTATCATTCCATCAAACATTACTTTAAACCAAAAAATAAGCATCAGTCATCGCCCTCACCTTGCCTCAGCTCCTCTCATCCTCTGATCTCGCCTGAGCTCGCCTCCCCGTCTCTGTTATAGCCTGACGAATTTCTAACTCCCATTAACTCGCCTCACGAAGAAATAACCCATTTAACCTCAATGTCACGAACCTACCCTTTTATCTGATTTCTCAACTTCAAATTGAAATTTGAAAATTCTGATTTTATTCGACTATTAAATTGAGTTTCCAAATCAAAGAAAAAAACTCAATATAAACAGAATGAATGAGGAAAAAGAGTATCAATTAAATAATTAACATAAAAGAATTACACATAAAACATTTTAACGTACAGAGGAGAACAATATATTAACACATATACTAGTTCCATTAAGAAACAAAAGATATAAAAAACAACTAAAAACATTACTACTTTCTCTATTCAAATTTACTGTAAAAAATGATTGTCATACAACATAAATATGTACAACTAGTATCTAACGCGCGTGTGTTATACATAATATGTAATGTATGTCATATGTATAATACACATTTCATATTATATATAGCACATACTGAATACTAGCTAGACGTATTTCTGTTGTACGACAAAATTTTAAAAAGAAAAATTGCAGAGCATTCTAAAACAACATGAGAAACAACAACAATTGTAATAATAATACTATAAAGCGGCAAAAATTATAGCAGCAGCAACAACAAAAATTAGACCAAAACTAACAACAATAATACAAAAACAACCACCAACAACAACAGTAGTAGGCAGCAGCAGTTAGCAGTAATCAGCAATGGGCAATAGCAGCAACACAAATGAATAACATCAACAATAAACACACAAATGAATAACTTATTATTATGCAACACCAAAAGTCATGTTATCAAAAAAACATACAAAGACATTCCTTAATACCAACTCAAATCAGAAAATAAAACAAATTTTCAAAATCAAAAAAAGAAAAGGGGGAACAATGATCTTGATTTTCCCACACTTTTTATTAATCACTTCTCAACCTTAACATCATTATCCTTCTCTTCTTACTTCGAGTTATCAACCTTAGCCTCATCCTCCTCTTCTTGAATTTTCTCCTTTTCACTTCTCTCCAATTCAGATTTTTTTAGCTTTTTCATTTTCCTATTCCTATTCCTCATTACTATCGACAATTTCCATGACATTAGTACCTTTATCCATTGTCATCTTTCTTAGTTTCTTTATTTTCCTTCACAACATCATCTTTCTTCTCCTCTTCTATTTTTTCCTCAAACACATTTCTTATCTTCTTCAATTTCTCTCACATCAGGTTCTTTCTTATCCCGTTAGAATTCATCCATACAATCAACTTCCTCATCCTCAAAACCAATCTTTCCATCGTACTCTCATATATAGTTAATAATTTCTTTGATAGTGTTAGATGATACATATAACTAATCACATGATATGGACTAAAAGAACATCTATAACAAAGCAAAATGCTGCTTTGAATATACCTTTGCCAAGAGCTTAATGACAATCTAATTATAGTTACTAAAATTTTATATAATATACATTACTAAGGTTAAGAACATCAACAATAGCATCACATCACATCATAAAATATACATTTACTGTTTGACCTATATGCATGTCATTGGAAATAAATGATTAAAATAATAGACTCTGATCAAGATTAACAATTTTATAATAAAAGCCTTGATCATAATGAAAAAATGCAGTTCATATAAACACTAATTCAACATCATTCTCTAGCTAGGTAGCACCGAAGCAGAAATAATTTAGGTAAAAAATTCCAAACTATGAATTTTCACTTTTTATTAGTTCCAGATCAAGTTTCAATCTTTATAAAAATAAGCATTTCCTAAAAAAATTAAATCTACCCAACAATTCACACCAGAAAAAAATTTGAAGAAAAAAATAGAGAAGATGCAAACTTTTCAATTCAAGAACATCAATCAAAATAGGAAAGTTGAAGAATTGAAGCTTATAGATTGAGGAGCAAGATATCAATCATTGCATACAAAAGATAGATTAGCATAGGATTAGAAACTCTCGAGGTAATATTCCTATGGTCATTGGCAATCTTACTCTATGGTATCATCTTCATCTCCCTGACAATAAATTTAAAGGAAGAGATACTGTACACATATGCATAAATGAGGTAAATAACAAAGACAAATCAGCCAACATCCCTCATTTTACTTCAGCCAAATTGAAGGACACAAAGACAAATCAGTATTTTTTGCAGGAATCCTTCCAGCTCATAAACCTTACTTTATAATATTATATAGGATAGGATATGTATGTCGATGAGCAACACAACATATTTGCTACCTTTGAAAGTTGAAACTTTAAAATAACCTCTACTATTTTTTTAGGATTAGAAGATAACTGATCCATTCTCCTTTGTATTAGACATAAAAATTCAGAAATATTATCGCAAATCTCCAATTAATTCAGTTGAAATGCAACACAGAAGTAAAAGCTTAATATAACAAAAAACAAATAGAGAACAATAACAAATAGAGGATAGATAAATCAACATGCAGAATTTCCAATGTCGTTGCAAATCTCCAATTAATCCAATTTGAAATGCAACATACAAGTAAAAGCTGAATATAACAAGTGGAGGATAAATCACCACGCAAAATTTCCAATGTCAGTTATTCAAACTGCGTAGTTCAGTAATCCAAAAGTACTACAAATTGAAAAGCCTTCTATATCAGTTACAAGAATGAGTAACCCTTATATTCTCTTCTTCTAAACTAAAAAAATATTGTTCAGTTTTTTCAATTGTAATCTCCAGATGAATCAAAATAATTACCGGTTACTGGCAACAAACCACTACGTCTTTCACTTCTTAACCTCCTCATATTCTGCCTCTGGAGCCTGGTCCCCACCCTGAGAACCTCCAGCCGAAGAACCGCCACTAGAACCACTGGACATGTGCTCCCCAATCTTGGATACAGCCTTGTTTGCAGCATCAAGCTTTGACTTAATTTCATCAACATTATCACCTGCCATTGCACTTCTCAAATCTGAGACTGCATCCTCAATTTCTTTAGCCACTTCACTGGGAATCTTCTCTCTGTATTCACCTAAACTCTTCTCTATACTGTAGATGGTAGTATCTGCACTGTTTCTGATGTCAATAAGAGCCTTTCTTTCTTGGTCTTTCTGGGCATGCAATTCTGCTTCTTTGACCATCTTCTCGATCTCATCTTCTGAGAGTCCACCAGAAGATCGGATTGTGATCTGTTGTTCCTTTCCAGTAGACTTGTCTTTGGCAGAGACGGTAACAATCCCATTGGCATCAATGTCAAATGTCACCTCAATCTGAGGCATACCCCTGGGAGCCGGAGGAATGCCGACAAGCTCAAATTCTCCAAGCATTTTGTTGTCCGAAGCCATCTCACGCTCACCTTGTAGAACCTTGATTCCTACCTGCGTCTGGTTGTCAGCTGCAGTTGAAAACACCTGAAACAATAGTAGACAAGTCAGGAACAAACACCACTGCATAACAAAATAGAACTAGATTGAATGAACAAGATACTTTTTGAGGGACTTGGATTTAACATATAACTGTGATTTCATTATAAATTAACTTTTGGAAGACCAAATGCCCTTCCTAAGAGATTGGCAATGCAGAAACAACAGACTTAAGCAATCACTGGTAGAGGATTACCTGGCTCTTCTTGGTAGGAATAGTGGTGTTAGGGTTGATCAATCTGGTAAAGATACCAACCATTGTTTCTATACCCTAGGATAGTGGAGTAACATCAAGGAGCAATAGCTCTTTAACATCTCCACGTAGGATACCTCCCTGGATTGCTGCTCCCATGGCAACTGCCTCATCAGGATTTACTCCTTTGCTAGGAGACTTGCCAAAGATTTCTGAAACAACCTCCTGGAATTTAGGTACATCAGTCATACCTCCAATGAGGAGAACTTCATCAACATCCTTGACAGATATTTTGCATCCTTAAGGCAACTCTTACAAGGAGCCTTAGTCCTTTTAATCACGTGATTTCCTAACGCCTCAAACTTGGATCTAGTCAATGTGATGTTTAGATGTTTGGCACCAGATGCATCAGCAGTGATGAACGACAGGTTTATTTATGTTTGAGATGTTGAAGACAACTCTATCTTAGCTTTCTCAGCAGCTTCACGCAGACGCTGCAAAGCGAGCCTATCCTTTGAAAGGTCTTTCTTCTTGAATTCATTCACCAGAAAGTCCAACAAGGCGTTGTCAAAATCCTTTCCTCCCAAGAAAGTGTCCCCATTTGTAGCTTTCACCTAAGAAATAAAGATGTTATCAGCATAAATTTCCACATTATTTTTCTAGCAAATTAAAAAATGGGAGGTAAGAAGAAAAATAAACTAGCATACCTCAAAAACACCATTCGAAATTTCTAAGATGGACACATCAAATGTTCCACCTCCAAGATCAAAAACTGCAATGAGACCCTCCTTGTTGTTCATCCCATATGAAAGTGCAGCAGCAGTGGGCTCATTGATAATTCTTGCACATCAAGACCTGCAATTCTACCAGCATCTTTTGTTGTGCCTGGATCATGAAGTAAGCTGGTAAGTATAAGCTTGAGACTGACTTCCCAAGATAAGCCTCTGCAGTTTCCTTCATTTTGGTGAGCACAAATGCCCCAATTTGGCTTGGGGAATACTGCTGCCCATTAATTTCAACCCACGCATCACCATTTGGAGCCTTAATAATCTTGTATGGAACCATTTTCATCTCCTTCTGTGTTTGGGGATCATCAAAGCGCCTTCCAATCAAGCGCTTGGTACCGAAAAGGGTGTTTGTTGGATTGGTAACCGCTTGACGTTTTGCAGGTGTACCAACAAGCAGCTCCCCTTTCTGGTTGAAAGCAACCACAGATGGTGTTGTTCGAGCACCTTCAGAATTTTCAATTACTTTAGGATTCTGAAAATTATAAACCAGTCAGCACAAACACATAATTGGATTTACTGATCCACATATAACAGCAAATTAGTATTAAATATGTCTTGCCTTTCCCTCCATGACAGCAACACACGAATTGGTAGTACCCAAATCAATCCCGATGACGTCATTTCCAGCAGGCCTAGAACTATGGTGAACATGAAATGTTAAGAGTCAGTAAAACATTAGCCAACATTAAAGTACTGCATATTTATGAAAGTTTAATAATTAAGCCAGAACCACAAATGGCACCTGAATGGTCGAGACAAACTTGACCACTTGTGAGCTGCATATGCTGGCTTAGTGTTGCCCGTCAACTGCACATACATATGAAGTAAGTAAGTTCTAAGAATAATGTCAAACATCATGAACACACAATTCATGGACATCAATGATATCAACGCTTATCCCTGTTCTCAATCAAGATCCCAAAAGCAGAAAACAATGAAGCAATTCTTTTGACCAAAAAGAAAAGGAAGCAATTCCAAAGCTCGTAAGCTATAAACTCACAATCACGAACAAACATCGATTCTAGGGAATAAAAGGCAAATATCATTGAAAAAATTGGTGCAAGCAAACATAGATGATCTAAACCCAGAGACAAATATGATATATATATATATATATATATATATATATATATATATACATACATAAACTCGAAAACATTTGTAAAAATCAATTGCGAGAACTTAAAGGTTCAAAGTGTAACATCCTAAGCTAAAATCCGAAAACCAAACTAATCTCGGAGCAGCCCACCAAAGTGACAAAAAGACTAGATGAAGTCAAGAGAAGCGATTAGAAATGTTACCGAGCGGGAGGCGGAGAAGGAAGCAGAGGCGATATCGCGACGGCGGAGAGAGCGGAGAAGGGCGGCAGCTGCCATAATAGAAAATGGAAGTGTCGATTATAAATGGAACAGAGGGGTGTGAAGAAGGTGTGAGAAGGTCTTATATCAGTTATTGACTTATTGTGAGGGTTTAGGGTTTTGGTCTGAAGAAAGAGTTTATTGTGAGGGTTTAGGGTTTTGGTCTGAAGAAAGGATTATTCTAGTTCCATCTAGAAAAAGAAAAAAGAAAGGGTCAGAGAAAGAGAAGGTTCTAGATCGATTAACACGTTCATAACAAACGGTGTCGTAATGCATCTTACCATTTGTGTGGCCCCAACATTAACCACGACCTCTCCTATCTCCTAAGGCTGGGCTGGTCGATCATGTGTTCTTTTTGCAGTCGTTTTTTATGGTTCATAGCATGACACGCAGCGGGTGGGGCCCAACAACAAATTACTAGTAAATAAGAAAACTTAGGTTGAGTTTGGTAAAGCTTTTCGTTTGGGTGCTCCTGCTCTCAAAAAGTTGGAGCTCCTATTTTGCGTTTGCTAAATAAAGAAGTTGGACTGCTTTTGCTCCTGGCTTTTGAGAGCAGGGGGTGCTCTTGGGAGCAATCAAGAATAGTTTTTCAAAGCCAGCTTTGGCTCTCTGAAAATGAAAATACATAAATGACCCTCATTTATACAATATCTTTTAATATTATGTCTATTATGGTCATTTAATATCTTGGGAGCTATTTTACATTATTTTACCAAACATTATAATAATGGCTTCTGCTTATTGAGAGCAATTTTTGAATAATTTTACCAAACGGTACTACTATGGCTCTCTAATAGCAGCTTTTTAAGAGCCCAAGAAGATCAGCAGTTTTTCAAGAGCTACAGCTTTACCAAACTCAGCCTTAATACAATCGGGGTCTTTTCGGAAATGGAAAAAGTGGCAGAGTGACTTTTCCGGGAGTGGTGGCCGGTAACTAACAGGCGGGGCGGCAAGGAAGATGTGCGGCGATTTCCGTCAAAAAGTGCTATGTATTTTGAGCTACTCAACTAAACCAATACACTTCAGTCAACGGCAACCTGCCATCGTCTTATTCTTCTCCCTCTTCCTTTTCTGTCACCGTCGTGAGCCGGAACCGGCAGAGCGGGCACGAATCATGTAGGTGGAGTCATGGCGTGATACAGGTGCTTACACGAAATGGTGTCGTTTGGGTCGAGCTGAAGGAGCAACGACGATGTGCCAGTTATCATAGGAACATCAACAGAGGTTTTAGACGACGTCATTTTGGAAGGTATTGTTGAGAAAGAATAAGAGAAACGACGTCGTTATTGTTGTTGCTGTGATGGATGGATGACGAGTAAAAAGGAGGAATGAAGAAGAAGAGTGCAGAAGAAAGGAGAACGGAACAACAACTAAATTTACTCTTTTATTCCTTCTTATCACTAATTTTACAAAATAACCACTACAAATTAGTTTGAAAAAAAAAATTAAAATTTTAAAATATATTAACTCACTTCATCCAAGCACCACGTGTTAAATATATTGAATGTAAAAACAAATGTAAAAATCGAATGCACATAAGTGTACACCATATAACCCGGGTAATACACGAGATTTATTAAAATATTAATAACGTAAGTAATTAAATATATACAAAAAATTGAATTGAATTATAATATATTGTTTTCATAAATAATATTAAATAATAACATAAGTAATTAAATATATATAAAAATTGAATTGAATTATTGGGTATATTAATTTCATAAATTTTTATTTTACAATTAATTTTATTAATATGAATAATTTTATTATGATGATATAATTTAATAAATTTTATATTTATAATAATTTTATTTTAATGTATATTTTACAAAGACTATTAGGGGTGGAAAACAGATTGGACCCGTCCGGTTACCTGTCAATCCGCCTAATTTTGACGGACAAGTTGAGGTATGCAACCCACTTTTTTAAGATGGTTCAACCCGCCATGACCCCTTTTTTTTTAACAATCTGTGACAGGACAGGTCAACCCACCTGGTTGAATCATTATATTTATTTTTTATTTTTTAAACAATATTCATATATTAGTATAATTTTGAAACTTTAATTTTATTTTGGTATTTATTGAAATTTTAGAGTAGAGATTAAGATTCTTAAATTTTAATAATTTGTTTAAATTTCTTTCTCAAAAATAATGTATTTTTTAATATTTAACTGATTTAATATTAATATGAAAAATAAAACAGGTCAACCCGCCAACCTCACGTTAAAAGGACGGGTTGATATTTCCAACTCAAATAGAAAAGCGGATCAGCCTGTCTGACCACGTATTTTTCCAACACATTCGTCCCGCCCTGTTTGTCACCCATAAAAACTATTATTGAAGTTATTCAAATAATGACAGTATTACATATTAAAGATCAAATATTTTTCTTCTTATAGTCTTTATAATCGTGAGAAAAACTATTCTATTAATAATTATTGATTACACACCATGTGTTAAAATTTAATCTCGAGTTGTTGTTCAAATAATATAAAGTTATTAAACGAAAGTGATTGTAAATATTATTATAGAAATCATATATTTATATACGCACTTAGGTAAGACGTTCCGGGATAAGATTCTTTTTGAACTAATATCTGAATTGAACACATTCATATTTGGCTTATTTCATAATTAAACCTGGGGCGGCTTCCTCTATTGAGTCACTTCCCAGTGCTCACCCTATGTTTTTCCCCCATATTTTAGAGCAGCAGACAGAGCAGGACCATGGAGCTAGTGAGGAGCAGGCTCAGCCTTAATTTATTTTCAGTCTTCCGCATATAGACCTATATACATTGACTTTCGTTTCAGTTATGGCTTTATTTCAGTTATCTGTTTTATTTGTTTTAAGTCCGGACCTACGTTAGCCGACAACTATTTATTTGCATGTATTTATGGTGGAGTCTCATAAGTCATCGTCTTTGGCTTATAGGATAAAGCCTAGTACCTATTTCATTTATGTTCTTTGATTGCTGGGAGTTATTTATTTGATGAGACTATTCAGTATATGTGTTTTTGTATGGCTATTATTTACCGACTATGTATTCCGCAAAGCCCTTACTTTTATATCGTAAACAAATTTCGAAAATTTTACTCCCGCCTATTTTCCGCGTATAATATTTTAAATAAAAGAAAACACGCTATGAGATCAGGACGTGATCCCTTACAATTGGCCTAAGATGACTTAAGCATTAAGGGCTAATTACTAGGGGGTTACAGCCGTACTTTCAGAAAAATGGGATCTTGCACCAAACTTCATGTACAGGTACTCCTCAACAAAATGGAAGAGTTGAAAGGAAACATAAACATATTTTAAATGTGGCAAGAGCACTTAGATTTCAAGGGAGTCTTCTTCTTAGTTTTTGGGGAGAATGTGTTTTGACAATTGGGTATCTAATTAATTTGACACCATCATCGACACTTCATGGAAGGAGTCCTTACGAGATTGTGAATGGAAAACCTCCATCATATGATCATCTTCGAGTGTTCGGATCCTTGTGTTATGCTCATAATCAGAATAGGAATGGAGATAAATTTGCAAGTCGAAGTCGTAAATGTGTCTTTGTTGGTTATTCACATGGACAAAAAGGTTGGAAATTATTTGATTTAGAGAAGGAGACAATTTGTCTCAAGAGACGTCAAATTTGCCGAGAATCAATTTCCTTTTGCTGAAAATATTACCGAACCAAATCCCATTTCAATTGCAAATGAATTGGAAATTTATGGAGAAGAAATTGGAAGTGGGAATCAGCAGCCCAAGTCTCCAATTAGAGGAGCCAACCTTGGAAGAAAGGGGTGGAGTTATGAGCCAAGGAAGTCTAGCAAGGGATAATACATCATCATGTGAAGGAGAACTAAGCAGGACCTCCACCTCAAGTGCGCCTGAGGAAACTGTGTTGCAATCCTCAAACGCGCAACCTGCATCGTCGCCACTGATGAACTCTGAAGCACCAGAGCTGTCTTCGACCTCTGTAGAACCAGAATCCACTGTTGAACCACTAGGTAGAGGGCACCGGAACAAGCAATCCTCAATCAAGCTTCGAGACTATGTTGCTCACACCACGATGTCCAACACACCATCGATTTGTTCCCCTTCTCCAATGGCTGACTCAGGTACTATTTATCCTCTCAGTAATTATGTGAACTGTGATAGATTTTTTTCCCGGTCATCGTTCCTTTCTTGCAGCTCTCCAAAGTGAAAGAGAACCTATTTCTTATTCTGAAGCTGTTCGAGATGAGCGATGGAGGAAGGTCATGGCTGAAGAAGTCCAAGCACTCCAAAACAATGAAACTTGGGACCTCAAGGTCCTGCCCCCCGGAAAGAAAGCATTGGGTTGTAAATGGGTCTATAAAATAAAGTATCATTCTGATGGAAGTGTTGAGCGATTCAAGGCACGTTTGGTTGTCTTGGGAAATCATCAAAAATAGGGAGTTGACTACAACGAGACATTTGCTCCCGTGGCAAAGATGGTTACAATTCGCACTGTGTTAGTCGTGGCGGCTGCCAAAGATTGGGAACTCCATCAAATGGATGTTCACAACATGTTCTTGCACGGGGATCTTGAAGAAGACGTGTACATGAAGCTTCCTCCTGGATTCTCGGTGTCGCAGCAAGGGTCGGTGTGTAGGTTGCAAAAATCATTGTATGGTTTGCATCAGGCACCTCGGTGTTGGTTTTCTAAGCTCTCAACCGCTCTTATCAACTATGGATTCACTCCGTCAAAGTCAGATCATTCATTGTTCTGTTTTAGGTATGAAGCTGTACAACTTGTTATATTGGTGTACGTTGATGACCTTATCATCGCAGGAAATGATAGTGTTGTTGTCCAACGGTTTAAAGATTATCTTCACCGTTGTTTTCATATGAAAAACCTTGGCAAATTGAAGTATTTCATAGGAGTGGAGATATCTCGCTCTAGCACATGAATCTACATGTGTCAACGGAAATATGCTCTTGACATCATTGCAGAAACAGGACTACTTGGGGCCAAACCGGCTCCTACTCCAATTGAAGAAAATCATCGTTTGAGTCTAGCTACGGGACCATTGCTTGCGGATCCCGGTTCTTATCGTCGGTTGGTTGGACCCTTCATCTACTTATGTTTCACTGTTAGATATAATTAGAGTTAATAGTTTGTTGTATGAGATATCCTATATATATAGGTACTCTTCACATCTATTGTAATGATTCTATTCCATTCAATTTCATTTCACTATTTTCTTTCTCTCATCTTCTTGATCTTTGGGTGTGCATACCATGGAATTTCACATGGTATCAGAGCCAATGATCCATTTTAATTTTATTCTTCTACTACTTTCCACTGCAAGTATTGGGAATTTTCCTCCACTGCAATGATGAGTTTTGGAACTCATCTTTTGTTCTTTCCATTTTAGATGGTAATACCCTGTTCATAACCTTTGTGCTGCAATGAGTTCCAAGAACTCATCATCTTCTTCAATCTCCATCCATTTAAAAAAAAAATCCCTAAATTTCACAAATCCATTTTCTTGAAGTTTCTTCTACTCTCACACCACGTTCCTGACAGACAGCTCCAGAAAATGAACTATACAACATAATATTGCCATCAATTAAAGAGGAGAGCCCTGTTTTGCAAGTGCAGACCAAACCACGCCTTTCCTGCATATATGGACATGCACCCTCACCCAGTAATGAACGCGGAACCCTCTTCATCTTCTTTCAGTGCCACATTCAATCCCTTGAATCCCCTGAAGTTTCTGGAGAGGGCCTTCGATTTCGTCTCCCAAGCGAGCAACTTTTTCGGGAGCGATGCTGTGTACAAGGAGATTGCGTCGCAGGTACGTGTCGCCACCAACCTCTGTCCAATCTTCTCCGTTGCCGATCTGAGTCCCGTTTCTGGTATGCCCCAGTTCCGACTGGTTCAAGATTCTTGTTTCTGGCTTTTTATTCTTGCTGCTCTGGCTTCCGATTTATCTTGAGTGGGTTGCATCAAAGATATATTGGTTCTTGCGATTTATTGTTCTTGGATTTTGTTTTCTGGATTTAATTCAAGAACTGCTTCTATTATGATACTTTTGGTTGCCATTTAGACGATGTTCACAAGATATCCTTTGGTCCATTAACTCAGTTCATGGTTGATCTACTGCAACTAGACTATCTAGTTCTCTTTTGCTATTGTGAGGAGCACTTCAAGTGTTTGACAAATTGCTTGAATGACAAGAGTATTTTGTTTGAACAAGTTTTTTTATGAGGATTGATTTGGAATCTAATAATTTCTTGGAGTTGATTTTCTTTTCAAAGTAATTATGGTATGGATTTTGTTAATGTTCAAGCCTAAATTGGTGTTACCAGCTTCTGCCAATATTAAAAAAAAAATGGTAGATGCACGTCATATGACGTTAACCTTTCTTTGCAACGAGTACTGTGTGGAGACGTCGTAGCTGAATGTCAAAGGCTACTATTGGAACTAGGAACCACTACCGTTGTTCGATCCCGAGTTGGGACATTGTCATACATGGAGCCATAGAGCCCATTTTTGGAGCGTTTTCTCGACCGATGTTCATCCCGGCGACACGACTCCTACATCATCATATTCTCCGAGGATCGGCATTTGACCGAAGATCATCCCGGCAAACCGACTCACTCTCATCATATTGATATACTTTCAGATTTTATTTTTGTTTGATATATCATTTTGTTTCATTTGAATTGTAATTCATACTTTAGTTTTATTGCACTTTATCCCAAGCTAAACATAGTCAAAATTCTCCTATGTCTAGCTTGAGGGGGGGTGTTAGATATAATTAGAGTTAATAGTTTGTTGTATGAGATATCCTATATATATAGGTACTCTTCACATCTATTGTAATGATTCTATTCCATTCAATTTCATTTCACTATTTTCTTTCTCTCATCTTCTTGATCTTTGGGTGTGCATACCATGGAATTTCACATTCACCCGACCAGAGCTCTCATATAGTGTTCACATCTTATCGCAGTTCATGCAACAACCTCGTGAAGAACATTGGCAGAGAGCTCTTCGTGTGGTTCGATTTCTAAAAAGTCATCCAGGGCAAAGGATCTTTCTTAATCGAGACAGTGACTTGCGCTTGTCCGGATGGTGTGATTCTGATTGGGCGAGTTGCCCCCTCACTCGTAAGTCTCTTTCTGGGTGGTTCATTTTACTTGGTCAATCTCCAATCTCTTGGAAGACTAAAAAGCAACAGACTGTCTCAAAGTCATCTGCTGAAGCTGAATATAGATCCATGGCTAATATCACTTGTGAGTTAAAATGGCTCAAAGAGATTCTTTCATGCATTGGGGTCTCTCACCATGATCCTATTCCTCTTCATTGTGATAGTCAAGCTGCACTTCATATTGCTAGAAATCCTGTCTTTCATGAACGCACCAAACACATTGAAGTGGTCTGTCATTTTGTTCGGGATGAAATTCTTTGCAACCTCATCACTCCATCTTATGTTTCTACTCATACTCAATTGGCTGACATATTCACTAAGACACTTGGCACCAAGCAATTTAACTCACTTCTTGACAAGTTGGGCATTCAAAATCTTCATGCTCCAACTTGAGGTGGGGTGATACCCTATTAATTTGCAATTAATTGATTTTATTATTAGTAGAATATTTCTTTATTAGAAGATAGATGTTATTAGTAAAATTAGAAAGATAATATTTTGATTTCCTTGTCCTTAGTTGATAATATAAGTTGATTTTAACTTGACTTTAGCCATTTGTTTAATGATCCTTATGATAACTTGAGGATGTAATATATAGCTACGACCACAAGGTATTTGAGGGACAAGATATACAATACACTTTAAAATATATTGTTTATTTGCAATTAATTGCGTATCAGTTTCTGTCAATATTTTTCAAGTGTATAAAAATTAGATAATTTTTTTAGAATTTATTCTGTACCCAATATTTTTGTTGTGTACCGATACTCAATTGTGTGTTTAACCTATTAATATATGTTAAAGTAAATATAATTTGGTACCAACGGACCACGGTAGTCGAGGTCGCAACCTTCCTAGACGCGTCTCATTCCCAATCACACATCTTCTTCATGTCTCCCTCGCATAATTCGCTCTCTCTCTCTAGGGACAGGTTATGGATCCATTTTTTTCTTAAATTGATAAAGTTAGAATGTATCAATATAAATTAAATTAATTTTTGAAGATTACTAACCTACCATGTTATCAGTTATATAAATTTAAAAAATTTAAGTTAATTTTATCTATAAACCATGATAAATACATGTTTTGAGTATCGATACCCTATATTTTTCTGGGTACCGAATCAAAATCCTAATTTTTGTATAAATTTTTATGTTATCTTTCTAAATAAACAATAATAATTTTTATATTGTTCAGTCTCCATATCTCCCTTTATATATTTTATTATTGCAATTGTTTTTTCTGACTCGGTGTTAGAGTCCGTGGTCAGTGAAAAATTGACTCTTTTGAGTGTTTAGTGCGAGAGTTTACAGTTCAGTGAACAAAATTGTTAATTTTTTATTCACTCCAATTTTGGAGTCATTGTGTATTGGAAGGGAATCATGGTATACTGAGAGGGAGACACAAATATGTGAAGGTGTGTCAGAGCCAATTTTGGAATCACTACACTCCTGTGACCCTGACTCTATGACTCCATTAACTCTAACTCTAAAATCACTGAAAATAAACTCTACCTTACCATCACAAAAAAAAAAAAAAAACCTTTTTATACTCTTAAATTTTTTTTCTCTCTTTTTCTCCCGATCAACCAAACATGGTCCCAAAAAAAAATACATGCAAAGAAAAGCAGAAACTGCAGACCCCAACGTCTTTCAGTTTGGGAAAACCGAAAAAATCACACAAAACAATAAAGCAAACAAACAAACTCTGCATTGATGTCCTTCAGCCTCAATCTGCGCTTCCTCTCCCAATCGCCGCGTATTCCTTCCATCACATGTCAACTTCAACCTCAACCTCCCTCTCACCTCGCACTTCCTCAACCTCTCTCTTCTCATTCCAAAACCACAGAGGTTAAATTTCATAAAAAGTTCCCATTTTTAAAAAACAGTATTCAAATAATTTAATACCATAAAACAAATAGTCTTACCTTTTTTACGCTCATTGATTTGATTCTAGAATCCCATAATAAAAACCCATTATTATTCTCTGCGTCTTTCTCCCACCCAGATCGCTTGTTCCAGAGCACCGCGCCGTACCTGTGTTCCTTTGAGGTCTCACCTTGCCATGGAGAAGAACCCAGCCACTGAAACCCAAATGCTCGTTGGTTTTCTTTTCTCTCACTTCTTTTAGTGTTATTATATTCTGGGTCGTTGGGTTTATGCTCTGTTCGGTTTGGTTTGGTTCCTGAGAAAAGGAAAAAAGAAAAAAAAATGGTGTTTTTCTTGTTTGAGTGTGTTTACGGCAGTTTGATTATTTTGATGAATGTGTTTTTTTATTGGTTTTTGAAGGTGCATGTGCCTCCTCATCCCTTAATCAAGCACTGGATTTCTGTTCTGAGGAATTCAGAGACTCCTTGTCCTATTTTCAGTGAGTAAAATAAAGTTTTCATGTTTAAAATGAACACTGATTTTGCTCACTTCAATCAAGTTTGGAATTGCTCCATTGCTTCAATTTAATTGCTGGTTGCACTTTTATTATTGTTTTGTCATTTGGTCTGAGTTTGATACAGCATACTGTTGAATTAGCACGATCACTAGTAATAGTTTGGTATTCCTTAAAAATGTGAGTAGAGAGTATTTGCATGAGTTCTATATTTCGTATTTCATATGAAACTTATTTGGAAAACTTTTAACCTCATTTTGGAGGCCATCGAACTAGCCTTATTCACTGTGAAAAGAATCTCTGCCTTATTATTGTTAGAATAGCCTTATTTTGGTAGCTTTTCAATTTTCCTAAGGCCCTTTAGCAACTCTGTTATGAATTATGATATAGGTGCATTTAGTTACTGATTTTTGTTGCAATTGCAAACAAACAACTGTGACAATTCCAGTTTGCAGAGTCTGATTGATTGCTTTTTCAAATTTCATAATTGCTACTTTAATTTTTTCTGTACTAATTTATTATCACTGGTTATTAGCTCAGAAGGGAATAAATGAATAATACCACTTACATTAAGTATGGCACGGAGATTTGGAAAAACTTAAATTGAATATCTCAGTTTTTTTTTCTTCTTTTTTTTGCAAAGGACATTGAGGATGGACACATGTGTCTATAGCATCATTTTTGGTTCACTGAAAAGTTCAACTTCTTTTTCAGTTTCCGGATTTTCCTGGTTATTTACATGAAGGATGACTTGATTTCTGAATTGCAGGAAATGCAATGGCCGAATTGGGAAGGCTATTGCTGTATGAAGCTTCAAGGGATTGGTTGGTTAGTTGCTGTCTCATAGTTCATATCCCTTTTTTAACCCTCATGTTCTGCACTTGGCTTTATCCTTTGGCATATTAGATGTTCTTGCAATTGGTTTTCATTCTGAAAGTTTTCAAATTTAAGCCATGGCTTTATATGCATGAGCAATGAGGTCTAGCTATGAAGGAAGTTCGATAGATTATGTTCCTTTCATTCATAACATGTATAGTTCTTTGTTCTGTACCTTGCTCCTTCTATCCATATCTGTAAAAGAAATTGGTTAAGCTATATGTTAGCTTTGTTTTAATTGTATTGCACTCTCTCAATTTATACTGTTTATACTAATGCTATTCTAATTAACTAGCCAGGTCAGCAACAAACCTTGCTAGCTAAGCCAAACTTTATTTCTTCCTTCTGCTGTAAACCCTTCCAAACCTTCCAGCCCTATCAACCCCCTTATCACTCCTTCTCTCAAGCATAAAAATAAATCACACACAAACATATAATCTGTGGTACTTTTTGTGTGCTCATTGTATTATCTCAGCCATGCTCATTGATTTCTTTTTTCCCCCTTTTTTTGTTATTCCCATTCTTTTCTTTGCTTTGTTTTCAGCCTACTGTTGCTGGAGAGATTCAAACACCAATTGCTGCTGCCGCAGTAGAGTTCATAGATCCAAGGAAGCCAGTGGCTGTAAGTACTGCACTGCTTTTTTATATGATTGCTTATTTAATTATTTCTTCATTTAAATTTGTTTCAAGGGAATTAGTCATGGTCTGGCATCCATTATTAGATATGATGATTGAGTACTTCTTCATGCTTAATTGTGAAACTTTTCAGAGAAATACTTGCTTAAACCAAACTATGCTCATGTTTTTGTACCCCCCATAATTTATGCTCAACCTTATTTAAGTCCTCTAGGGAGTAGCCTCTATGCAAGCTATCACAGATTAAATTACAAATTTTTCAGGTCATCCCAATCTTGCGAGCTGGTCTTGCTCTTGCTGAACATGCATCATCAATCTTGCCTACATCAAAAACATATCATATAGGTAATGATGGATTTGTAGTAGTATACTTGATTTAAAACAAAATGATGTAATTGCTCAATTGTTGCATAACTGGTAATTTAAGGCTGAAACTCAAGGCCACACCCTACAAACATGAATTTATTCAGAAGATGTCTGGTGATGCACTCGTTCTTTAATATTAGAGTACAGTACTGTCTATTTCTTAAATTGAAAAATAACCTTTTTTTTCCTAATTTGAAAAAGGAATAAGCAGAGATGAGGAAACGCTCAAGCCAACTGTGTATTTGAACAAGTAAGGAATTTGGATAGTAAGAGATTGATTCACTTTCTCCCCATTTACTTTCCATTTTTTCTTCATCTTTTGGCATTTTCTTCTTTCACATCTCTGAGTAGCTGGGTCAAGATGGGACATGGGAGTGAGATTTGTAGGAAGAGGCAACCCAATGCTTTTTCTTTTAGCTTTTTTCCTTGAATGTTAAGAGCTTCTTGCATCGAATAGGTCTATATAAGATTGATGATTTTCAGGTTACCCCAGAAGTTCGCAGAAGGATCTAAAATATTTGTGGTTGATCCTATCCTGGCAACAGGTATATACTATATATAATCTACTCATGTCATGAAGTTTTTGCTTCATGAGTATTACCCATCAATTGTAAATTATAGTTTAGTTTTTCTTTTATTTTCGTCATTGTTGTGTAAAACATGTGCAAGCAAACTTTTGATTCATATACTATAGTGAATGAAATCACCAAAAATTATGTTCATGTATTTTCTTCTCTTACCATTGCCTTTTTCATTGTCAAAGTCTTGTTAGCTAAACAAGTATTAGTTACAAAATATTTGTAATCAGTGATCAGTCTCTACAATCCACAGAAAATATTAGTGATGTAGAAAACCTTGTTATGATGTTTTGTAGGGTATGATTATGATCTTCAGTGTGACATATTATTATTATCTTTGGTAACTAGCATCGTTGCTTTGCAATATGGAAAGTTTTGATAGATTAGTGAAACATTTGAGAAGTGACAAATGAAGAATATTTTGTGCCAAAACATAAATAGTAGTGAGCATTGAAGGTGAGATGGAGGAGAACACATGCTATCCTGGAGAAATGTTTTTTGTAAACCACAAAATCAGCCATCATATGCAATAATTAAATTTTTTAAAATTATTAATCCAACTTTTAATATTATACATTAATACAATATTTTAAAAGTTGAATTAATATTTTTTAAAAATTGGATTATTGCATATGGTGACTGATTTTGTGGTGTACATGTAGCATTACTCGCTAGCCTGTGCCTCCCTCAGCTTGTGTATTCCTTCAAGCTGAACTTATATCTCATCTTCTCATTCAACATGATATAAGCTCTGGACTACATTTGTTTCATATATGTATGGCTTGGATACACAAGTTGTATGCAGTTCTACCTTATTAGCCCCTTAATTCTAGATGGTTGAAATTTGAAAGCACAACCTTTAGGATTTCCTATTCAACTAAATGGAAATGCAATCATGTACTAACTTCACATGCAAACTAGGAATATATATGGATTGAGTTGCATGTTTGCCTTTTTAAAATAACAAAAAACTAGTAATTCAAACTAGTAAGGGCCCTAAAGTGAATTGATTTGAATTTGGGGCATGGCGGAAACTTTGATATCTGCGAGACTTTGTATCGGATTTTATTTTCCAATATGTTTGAAATTCTGCTCTGCCATAAAGTGGTCCTACTGTATAGGTCTTATTATACATTTTGGTTTCAATATGATTGCAGGTGGAACTATAGTGGCAGCACTGAAGATCTTAAATGAACGCGGAATTGGCAACAAACAGATAAGAGTGGTTAGTATATACTATCTACATTTGTAATTTATTTTTGTTACCAGAATTTTAATTTTAATCCAGCATTTTTTTATTCTTGTGATTAAGTGGTTAATGTAGAATGACCTTACATTGAGGTAATTGTTATTTATGCATGAAATTGTCCACATGATGCATGCTATATATTCCATAAAATTTTCAATCCTTTAACAAACATGTTCAACCTGATGCATCAAATGGTTGTTCCCAATGATCACATGTGCTGCCAAGAAACAAATATGAACAACTGACTACACCATACCAAAGCCTTATCCCACAGGGTGGGGTCGGCTACATGGATCATACAAAGTCATTGCACCATTTTTTGCTTTGATCCATACCAAAAGATTCGACAAAGCTTTACGTTGGCTATCGAAGGTCTAACACAACCCTCCTCTTTTATCCGGGCTTAGGACCGGCAATGTAAAAGCATATGCAGAGTTGAACAACTGATTATACAAATATGAAAACTTGATTATAACTTTTCATCAATTGCGTAGCTAATTGATTAATAAAATTGCAGATATCTGCTGTTTCTGCGCCTCCAGCGCTGCAAAAGCTACGTGATCAGTTCCCTGGGTAAATAACATTAATTTAAAATCCCATCGCTCTCTTGAGCTATATGTCTTTTACCTTCTAATTATAATGTTTTGCAGGCTTCAAGTGTACACTGGAGTAATTGATCCCAAAGTTAATGAGATAGGGTCAGTGCCTTGCATACTAATTTTTGAATGTATTAAAGGTTTTTTCAGGGTACTGGTAGGACGGTACCCTTTTGTTTTCAATGGTTGAGATTGAATCTTTGATTTTCTATATTTTAATTAATTGGGTTAATTGAGTTGAATACATGGCAAATTCTAGTTAAAAATAATTAAAAGGTATTGGTACCATTGAATTTTATTGGAGTACTAGAGAAAGTTCCTTCATTAAATTGTTGTATTGTTGATGTTTTCCCCTCTTCTTGTCCAGGTTCATAATTCCAGGCCTAGGAGATGCAGGGGACCGCAGCTTCGGCACATGAAAAATGATTCATCTGTTTCTCCTTACGATCTCCGCCGCAATATTTCGATCTTGATACACTGAAGTCATCATTGTTTTTTCCCAAAGGCTGCTGAACTTCCAAAATTATTTGATCAGTGGCCCTCTTTAGAGGTTTTCATTGCACCTTTCTTTGAGCAAAACTAGAAGGCTGAAACTAATAACATTTTGTTGACTGGACATGTTATGTGATAGGTGGTTAAAATTATGTTTTTTGATATTGGTTCTTGCAAGTTGCATTTATATTCTAGCATATCTTTATTTTTATTTTGTCATAGGAATTGCTCATTCAATTTCAAATTCGGGTTAGTGTAGTTAGGTGGTTTTGAGAAACACTTCAATTTATAAATTTCATTTTCTCAAAACCTTAACTTAAGTTTTCAAAGGTTGTGCTTTGTTTTTAAAGTTTGCTGATAGGAATGATAGCAGCAGGTTTAGGTTGGCCTATAGAAGGAGGGGAAAGTAGTTAGTTGAGTTAGTTGTTTACTTAGCTGGCTAGTTAGTTAGTTAGTATAAATAACTGATGTATAGTTAGTTTTGGGATTCATTAATTCATTTGTATCATTTTCAGTCTAGTAGCAAAGAGAAATGCTCTTATCTAGGAGGTAGTTCCTCTAGTGTAATCCTTTTGAGGGAATTGATACATTGTTTTCAAAACAACTTATTAATATAAAATATTATTTTTTTCATTCTAGGGAAACTTAGGGAGTGGATATAGTGACAAAAATCGTGAAAAATTTAAGTAGATGCACTGTAATATAAAGTAAAATTTTATTATTTTATAACATTGTCATATTCTAACAAGTAGTATTAGACTTTTAAATTAAATAAATATTTTTGTACAACAATGTCATATCTTCAAAATAGATCAACCAATATCATTATAAAATCCATATTGTACATGACAAATTCACCATTTACCTAAACTATTTTTCAGTTATATTAATTCCTAACAAGTGATTTTAGACATATAAATTAAACAAATGTTTTTAATAGAACGCAGTCATATCCTCAAAATAGGTTAACAAGTATGTTATAATATAATATAATTCATATATTGTACATGACAATTCACCATTTACTTGAAAACTTTTAGAACACTATTTTATTTATAAGTTGTCTTTATTGAATTCATATTATTCATGCATTTTGATTTTTAATTTTCACTATATTGTATTTAGTGATATTTGAGTTTTGGATTTTAAAGTATTTTTCCTTTTTCTTAGAATTTATAGATTTTTTTAATAAATTTATGAATAACTACATGAATTTAAATTTTCTTTAGAATATTATGCAGTTGGAATATCTTTTTGCATTAGAATAATGTGAATGACTTGGGAAATTATTATTTAAATTATGAACATATATTAGCTATTTAGTACTTTTGAATCTTAAGATTCATATACATGATTATTTATATTTATTTATTTTCATTTTATAAATGACCTAAGATGTTGGTAACAACAAATACATATCATAGTCATTCTATACCAAGTAACTTACCATCTTCTCTATTTTATTATTAAAAACTACGTACTTGTGTTATGTGATAAGTAGTTCTTAGATGCTCCACTAAGATTTCTTCAATTTTATAGACATTCACTATTAATTTTATAACAATATCCTATTTTTACTTAATTCGTTTTTATAAATATATTTCTATTTCATTCATTTGAAATATTTTAAGAACGTGATTTCGTGCGATCTCGTGCATCGTACAGTTTATTACACTAGTGTGTATCTAAAATAATAAAGAAATACTTTGTGTACACTACTTTCAGCCACCATTTCAGCCACCAATGTATTTTCTATAAAATACGGGTATATTTATACGAAAGTTTAAAGTTTGATTAATTTATTTCACGCGCTTATCTTCTCTCTCATAACTATACAAATGTTATCTCACTCATTTTTGTTTCATCTTCTTCGTTTTTCTTCTTTCCCAGGTACGCTCTTTTACTATTTCTTTTTCTTCTTCAACCTTCTTCTCTTTCTTCTTCTTCTTCTTCAACCTTCTTCTTCTTCTTTTACTCTTAAACATTCTTCTTCTCTTATTTTTTTTTTATTTAGTTCCTTACTCATTTATTTCTTTCTTCTTTTTTTATTTTGTTCATCTATTTTTTTCTTTTGGTTCTTTTACTCTTGTTCTCTCTTTCAGTTTTATTGTTTCTTTTTTAATTCTCACTCTTCTTATTATTGTTTGAGGAAGAACAACAATGCAAAGTTAAGAACAAAATGTCATTCACATCATTTGGATGTTGAATTGTGGTATTTATTTATGTTGGATTGTGATCTTTATTATGTTGGATTGTGGTCTTTATTTATGTTGGATAGTGATCTTTATTTATGTTGGATTGTGGTCTTTATTTATGTTGGATTGTGGTCTTTATTATGTTGGAGGAACAAACAGAGCATGACACAACATGAAAGCATATATTAATTATGATTTTTTTGTGTCCATATTCACTCTCTTAGATGTTGGATTGTGGTCTTTATTTATGTTGAATTGTGATCTTTATTATGTTGGATTGTGGTCTTTATTATGTTGGAGGAACAAAGAAAGCATGACACAACATGAAAGCATATATTAAATATGATTTTTTTTGTGTCCATATTCACCCTCTTGGATGTTGGATTGTGGTCTTTATTAATGTTGGATTGTGGTCTTTATTATGTTGGATTGTGGTCTTTATTTATGTTGAATTGTGATTTTTATTATGTTGGATTATGGTCTTTATTTATGTTGGATTGTGGTCTTTATTTATGTTGAATTGTGATCTTTATTATGTTAGATTATGGTCTTTATTTATGTTGGATTGTGGTATTTATTATATTGGATTGTGGTCTTTATTTATGTTGGATTGTGATCTTTATTATATATATAATTTCATAAAATGTGATGATGATGCAGTGCAATGCAGGCAATTAGTGTTCGAGTATAGTCACATCAATCAATACCCACTCTTAGTTATTCTTATTTTGCTTTCCCATTACTTTAATTATTTAATTTCTCCTATTATTTCACACACAGCATGATCGAATTGCATTTATGTTGGAGTGTGGTTCTTATTATGTTGGATTGTGATCTTTATTTATATTGGATTGTGATTTTTATTTATTTATATTGCATTGTGGTCTTTATTATGTTGGATTGTGGTCTTTATTTATGTTGGATTGTAGCCTTTATTTATTTTGGATTGTGGTCTTTATTATTTTGGATTGTGGTATTTATTTATGTTGGATTGTGGTCTTTATTATGTTTGGATTGAATCTTACTTTTATTTAGAGTTCATATTCACTTCTTAAATTATGTTGGATTATTTAGGCGCGTGAGTTTCACTCTTTTAAATGTGAAAATAGATGTTTTAAAGTTAAATTATACAAAATACGTATTTTAGTCATAGTGGCTGATTGGTGGCTGATTTTCAGTACGCGTAGCAAAACTCAAAATAATAATTCCCCACTATCACTATCGGACACTGTATCTTTTATACTTGTTTCTCCCCCTTGCACACTATAGCTTCAGTCATTTCCCAATAAACTTAGAAAGGATGAAAATATGAGGCTGAGATGTGTTTTAAAGGTGGTGAGCAAAACGAAGGCCAAGGAGGAAGTAGAAAGAGAAAAATTGGATTGGTAGGCAAAAGGAGAGGGGGGTAAATCAATGGGTGAAATGAGGGGAAAGGAAGGAGACGAAGGGAAAATGATGGAGGTTGAAAGAGGGTTGTTGAGGTGAGAAAATAAAAATTTTCAGGGAAATGTTAGGGTTAAGCATATGACACCTCCATCACTTTTTAGATTTTTTTTTATAAAATTTTTTAATCACCTTTTATTGTAGCAATTTGGATGTATAGCTTGGACATCCTATGAGGATGTTAAAATAGCATTTCCTTTTTGATAAATTCCCTGTACACTACAACCTGTTTGTTTGGAAACCTTTTATAAAATAGAATTGAATTCATACTTGAATTGAATTGAATTTCGGTGTTTGAAATGCATTAGTAAAATTGTAGAATTGAATTGAATTCTAATGTTTGAAATGTTTATAAAATGAATTAAATATTTTTAATGGACAAATTTATCCCAAGACACTTTGAAATTTGAAGTGAAATTTGAAGAGAGTAATTTAAAGAGTGTAATTTAAAGAGGATAATTTGGACATTTCATGTTTTAAGTGAAATGTCTATGGAATTCAATTGAAATCGGAGTAGAATGACTCCGATTTGTTTTTGGGTCAAAACGATGGAATTGAATTGAATTCCATTTCAACTTAAATAATTTTCTTTGTTTCAAACACTGAAATTCAATTCAATTCATGTGGGAATTGAATTCCAATAGTGTTCCAAACACCCCGCTAGTAAGTTGTAAATCTAATATAGGGTAAATCTCCAAATCACAATTTTAGGGATGGACAAGATAGTTCTTCATATTAAGAAAGTGATAATTGAGTTATTGACAATGTTATTTCTTGGACATCCATTTGTTCCTAAATGGATTCCGTTAGACGTGACAATAAGTAGCCAAACATGGTCAGTGACAATCAACAAATAACTTTACATACTTCCTAATATTTTTACCATGCTGGACAGTTTAGTCCCCTAAAATATGAATTTGTATGTGTTCACTACCTTAAATTTGGAGGTGTAGCTTTACTAAAAAATAATTTTGGATGTGAATCAAATTAATATTTTCTTTTATTATTTTTATCCAAATAAATGAAATAACATAAGACAAAATTCTAATCATGAAGTACCCGAGTATAATCACAATAATAAATGTATTATGCCTTCTGACTTTGATTATAATATTGCATTTAGAAGTTCTTTAATCATAATTTAGACTATAAATAACTATTATAGAACATGCATACTACTGAAGTAATATCATTGTAGCAACATTACTTTATAACGGACTAATTATGAAGATTCTAAAAGAAATTGTCACTCCATGTAAAAAAATTTCTTTATTATCCCCTGGATGTTTAAAAACAGACCCGACTTTTTTCATTATGTTTCCATTTCTTCTTTAACTCATTATTTTTCTCACATATTCGAAGGGTTATAGATTTTATCCAATAACTCTTGTCCTACATTAATTGTACCGGTGCTAAATTCATTCCATATGAATATGGCAACCATAAGTTCAAGTGTTCTTAAACCCGCACAAATTTAAGAGATATAATACACAAAATGATGAATCATCTTAAACAAGTAGTAGAAACTCGCAAAGGATTTCTATCAAAAATCAAGAGAAGATTTCAATCATTTCACAATAAATCCAAGTGATACGGGAAAATAGCTAATGAATAAGTAATTGTACATTGGAATTCTCCTTAAATTCATGATTTGAATCTAGTGTGACACTAAATATCATAGATAAGATGAAATTATTATATTTTGATAAAAAGGTAAGACGAAATTTTTGAGGAAGAAAAAAATGTAAATATTCAAGTTTATCTATAAAGTACAATTAAAACAATTATCAACATTTGGTTATCATAGACATTAACTAATTCGTTGAAGTGATAATATTTGACCAAGAAAGAAAAATAATTGATATTCTAAAAGATCTATATGAATGGTACTTTTAAAGTGGGAAAACTATTTTAAAGACTAGAAGATCTTTTGGATATTGATCACAATTTTATAAATTACATTTAGTTTTGTTCAAATATTAATCACAAAACATTTCATATTCTCTCTTCTTTCATTAGAAATGAGGGAAATAATGTTAGTTAGTTTTTGAATCTTGGACAAATATGAATTCACATTTTAGGGACTAAATTATCCATCATGGTAAAAACATTAGAGAACATTTAAAATTATTTGTTAATTGTTAGAGATCATTTTAAGCTATTTATTGTCATGTTTGACAAAATTTGTTTAGGGACAAACGATTATCAAAAAATAATATTGTCATAATTCAATTGTCACTTTTTCAATGTCAGGAATTGTTTTAATTATGGTTTGGGGTTTTCTTGATATATACTAGGGATGTCAAAATGGACTCAGCCCGTTGGGCCGGTCCGCTTAGCCCGCCCAAAATGGCGGACTGGACTCAATTTTTTAGAACCGCCATTTTACAAAAGCCCGCTTAGCCCGCCCCGCTTTACCCGCGGGCTAAGCGGGGCGGGGGCGGGCTAGCCCGTCTAGCCCGCCACGTTTTTTTTTTTCTTAAAATAAATTTTTTGTTGGATCAATTCCTAAAATAATCTACCCAATTACCCAACCCACCATACCCATTATATTGGCCCAAAACTACAATAACCGACTAAACTAAGTCCCAAATCCTAACCTAGCCGCCCCCCACAACTACAATAACCCTAACCCGTGAACTGCACAACACAACTACACTTCCTCAGACCTGAGTCCCTCTCCCTCGGCGGTTCGGCCTCCAAAGCCCTAAACCCTCACAATAACTGACATAAAACCTTCTCACACCTTCTACACATCTCTCTGTTCCGTTTTTTATCGACAATTCCACTTTCTATTATGGCAGCGGCCGCCGTGCTCCGCTCTCTCCGCCGCCGCGATGTCGCCTCTGCTTCCTTCTCTGCCTTCCGCTCGGTAACATTTCTAACCGCTTTTCTTTGATTTCATCTAGTGTTTTTTGTTACTTGTGGTGGTTGCTTCGAGATTATCTTGGTTTTCGGATTTGATATGTGCAGTCCTTATTCTACTTCTGTTTGCTGTTGTTTTATACAGCTGACTTATGGTTTGTTGAGCTGGAATTCTTCTGCTTCTGTAGTATTTCGATTTACCTGTTTGTTGATTTTGTTCAGATTTTAGCTTATGGTGTTAGAATTTGAACTTTTAATTTCTCCTAATTGAATTTTACAAAGTGTTTTCGAGTTTTTCATGTACATACATGTATATTTGGGTCTGGGTTTAGATCATCTATGTTTGCTTGGACCAATTTTTCAATGATATTTGCCTTTATTCCCTATAATCAATGTTTCTTCGTGATTGTGAGTTATAAATTTCGATTTTGGAATTGCTTCCTTTTCTTTTTGGTAGAAAGAATTGCTCCTTAGTACATCTGGCCTTCCAGGGGCCTGGGATTGTTTTCTGCTTTTGGGATCTTAATTGAGAACAGGAATAAGCTTCGATATCATTGTGATGACCAAGAAATTGTGTTGATGATGATGTGTGGACTATTATTCTTTAGGAACTTACTTACTTTCACATGTATGTGCAGTTGACGGGCAACACTAAGCCAGCATATGTAGCTCACAAGTGGTCAAGTTTGTCTCGACCATTCAGGTGCTATTTGTGGTTCATGTTTCATTACTTACATGCATAAAGATACAGCAGTACTTGTAATCATTGATCTAGTTTACTCACTGTAACTTTAAACTTCTCTACAGCTCTAGACCTGCTGGAAATGATGTTATCGGCATAGATTTGGGTACTACAAATTCATGTGTTGCTGTTATGGAAGGAAAGGTGAGGCATTCTTGCTTCTATTTTGTTGTTTTGTGTTTGCATCTTACAATATGTGGTGTCTCTGCTGACTCATATCAATTTTTTCGCAGAATCCTAAAGTTATTGAAAATTCAGAAGGTGCTCGCACAACACCATCTGTGGTTGCTTTCAACCAGAAAGGGGAGCTGCTTGTAGGTACGCCAGCAAAGCGTCAGGCAGTAACCAATCCAACAAACACAGTCTTTGGTACCAAACGTTTGATTGGTAGGCGCTTTGATGATCCTCAAACACAGAAGGAGATGAAAATGGTTCCATACAAGATTATTAAGGCTCCAAATGGAGATGCCTGGGTTGAAGCTAATGGGCAGAAGTATTCCCCTAGTCAAATTGGTGCCTTTGTTCTCACCAAGATGAAGGAAACTGCAGAGGCTTATCTTGGGAAGTCAGTTTCGAAGGCTGTGATTACTGTACCAGCTTACTTCAATGATGCCCAGAGGCAGGCAACAAAAGATGCTGGTAGAATTGCAGGTCTTGATGTGCAGAGAATTATCAATGAGCCCACTGCTGCTGCACTTTCATATGGGATGAACAACAAGGAGGGTCTCATTGCAGTTTTTGATCTTGGAGGTGGAACATTTGATGTGTCCATCTTAGAAATTTCGAATGGTGTTTTTGAGGTATTCTAGTTTAGTTATTTCTTGCTTCTCTTTCTTAACATGCTTGACAAAATAATTTTGAACCCAATTTTGATAACATTTTGTATTTAGGTGAAAGCAACAAATGGTGACACTTTCTTGGGAGGAGAGGATTTTGACAATGCCTTATTGGACTTCCTGGTGAGTGAATTCAAGAGAACTGAGAGTATCGACCTTTCAAAGGATAGGCTTGCCTTGCAAAGGTTACGTGAAGCTGCTGAGAAAGCTAAGATAGAACTGTCTTCAACATCCCAAACAGAAATAAATCTGCCTTTCATCACTGCTGATGCATCTGGTGCTAAGCATTTGAATATCACATTGACAAGATCTAAGTTTGAGGCTCTAGTAAATCACTTGATTGAAAGGACTAAGGCACCATGTAAGAGCTGCCTGAAGGACGCTAATATATCTATCAAGGATGTTGATGAGGTTCTTCTTGTTGGAGGGATGACCCGTGTACCTAAAGTCCAGGAAGTTGTTTCAGAGATCTTTGGAAAGTCTCCTAGCAAAGGAGTAAATCCTGATGAGGCAGTTGCCATGGGAGCAGCAATCCAGGGTGGTATCCTTCGTGGAGACGTTAAAGAGCTATTGCTCCTTGACGTTACACCACTCTCTCTGGGTATTGAGACTTTGGGTGGTATTTTCACCAGATTGATCAACCGGAACACTACTATTCCTACCAAAAAAAGCCAGGTAATCCTCTTTTGTGAATGTTTTGGACAGTTGTATATAAGTTGTCATTCTCCTGGGAATTTTATTTGCCTATTTGGTCTTTCAAAAATATTAATTGACATCATTATTCAAATGTATGAATAATTGAAACCCAACAAAATTTCTTACCCATTTCATTTTTAATTTTTGTAATTTCATTATGTGGTTCAGTCTTTTCCTGAGTTGTGATTTCATTGGTGCAGGTGTTTTCAACTGCAGCTGACAATCAGACCCAGGTAGGTATCAAGGTGCTACAAGGTGAGAGGGAAATGGCTGCAGATAACAAAATGCTAGGTGAATTTGAGCTTGTTGGCATTCCTCCTGCTCCTAGGGGTTTGCCTCAGATTGAGGTTACATTCGATATTGATGCCAACGGAATCGTCACTGTCTCTGCCAAAGATAAATCCACCGGCAAAGAACAACAAATCACGATCAGATCGTCTGGTGGTCTCTCGGAAGATGAGATTGAGAAGATGGTCAAAGAAGCCGAGTTGCATGCTCAGAAAGACCAGGAAAGAAAGGCTCTTATTGACATCAGAAACAGCGCAGATACTACCATCTACAGCATTGAGAAGAGTTTAGGTGAATACAGAGACAAGATTCCTAGCGAAGTGGCCAAGGAAATTGAGGATGCAGTTTCAGATCTTAGGAACGCGATGTCAGGGGACAATGTTGATGAAATTAAGGCAAAGCTTGATGCTGCTAACAAGGCAGTCTCCAAGATTGGCCAGCACATGTCCGGTGGTGATTCTAGTGGCAGCTCCTCTGCTGGAGGTTCTCAGGGTGGGGACCAGGCTCCTGAGGCAGAATATGAGGAGGTGAAGAAGTAAATCACACGGTTTATTTGTTCTGATCTATCTTTAGATAACAAGTAAAAAATGGATCCATAGTTTGGTAGGAGAGAATATAAAGGTTACTTATTTTTGTAACTAATGTTGGTGGTCGTTTTTGGTCGTAAGGCTTTTCAATTTGTGGTACTTGTGGAGTAATGAACCACCATGTTTGAATAACCATACCGAAATTTTTGCATGTAATGTATTCTGCGCTTCTTATCGTTGCCATTCACTTGAGTTAAATTGATTGGAAAAAGCACCTTCATAGTGTTATCGCAAGAGTTTCATGTAAGATATAAAGCAGGTTTGGGTTACACTTAAATTTATCAGGTGAAGGTGATGGTTAATATACGTGTGCATGATATGGAATGTGTTCTATATGTATATCACATGTACATTTAGTACATATTCCATATTATGAATAGCACACGTTCGATACTAATTGAACGTATTTCTGTTACACGATAAGCTTTATTTAGAAAAAACTACTCTTCGACCCATATAATTTGTGAAATTATAATTAAACATCCATATAACTTTCAATCAAATAATAAAACCAGCACCAAAAAAAAAAAAGACAAGTTTGAATATTGAATCCTTAAGTGCAATTTTTTATTGCAATTATTACTTTCCTGTTCACAAACACTATTTTCAATTACTTTAGGCTTCTGAGATAATAAACATGAGTTAGCACAAACACTATATATTGAAAAATTTACTGATCCGTAGGATTAAAATGGTGAGGTGGTCAATATTATAAACATAAAAAATTAAAATAATTATATAAAAATTTATTAGTTTAAAATTAATACTTATATATCTATTAAAGTTGAGCATAATGCTCATTCATATTATAAAATTCATCAATAATTGACAATATTTTCAACATTTTTTTAGCAATTTTTCTTTCAACATAAGTTACTAAACAATCAGAAAAAGTCATTTTACATCTCGTTTTTTAGTCTATTTTGACAATATTCGTAACTAAAAATTATTTTTTCACTTGTATAACCGTTGAAAGAAGAAGAATCAAAGAAGTAAACGATCAATCAAGTAATAAGTCTCATATTTTTCCAATTTCACTAATTCTTGACTCAACTCACAAATTGTAAACGTTATAGTCAAGAGCAGAAAATACAGAGAGAAGGGAGTGAAGAAAGCTTGTAATAGAAAACTAAAATGTATTAAATGTAAACTAAATGAATTACAGAGCTAATAGAACAGAGCTATATATATACAATATGAAAAGAAGATAAGATCAGAAACTAACTGAACGCCAGCTATGTATACAATATGTAAAAAAAAAGTATAGAGTAAATTAATTCTTATATTTCAATGCACCAAAGACTTTTTCTATAGACATGATGTTTTAATATTTTGAATTAAATAACATATGATGTACGATCAATTTGTGCAATTATATTACTTAACATGATTTTTTTGATCGGGTCTCTTGTTAGACTTTCTGACCCAAATAATTACTTCATAAAATATTTTTAAAAAAGTTTTGCCGCAAAACTTTTTGACTTCAGTATTGATGATGTTGATTTATTTAATGTGAAAAAATGCTACTAGTACATACAATAATACATATCAACTTATTTTTCATCTATTCAACATTTTCAATCGATGAAAAAATGGATAGATAACACTCTTGTATACAAATACCATTCCCAATTTAATGTGAGAGGAAAGAGTCGTGAACTTGTTAGCTACTGAAGTCATCAAACTATAATGCAACACAATTCTAATGATTACAAATATTCTCGAATCAGAATCGACTTCGTGTTCCACAAGATCCTGCGGATTCAGGCGAAAACGACATTCCCATCCCACAAGAAACAAACCAAAACGACACCTATTCTGCCATGTGTCTTCCGCGTCGCCACCAAACGTAAGACGCCAAACAAACGTACTTGTCACGGGTCGTCGTTTTGTTCTCTTTTCTGATGACTTTTGCTGCTTAATTTTACCCTTATGCTGTTGTACACATGGTGGCCACAACAATTACTAGAGTTTGCTAAACATGTCTTGTGATTTGTGTGCTAGAAATTGTTAAAGCACATTCTTATACTATTTAGGGTTATTGTTACGTATATACGTGAATCACAGCTATTTCATTAGACATGTAAATTGGGTTTAATTAATCTATAAATTATTGAATTCACCCTTTACACTAGAAGATACAAGTAGGAATTGCAAGTTATCTCGAAATTACTCAATTAGTGTAAATATGATAGATGAAAGAATAATATTATTTTAACGAGTTTAATTTCAATTCATTGTAATTTTATATCGATATTCAATCATAGATTGATATATTAATAAAATTTTTTAACTCAACCACTCATTAATTAAAAAGTCATATAAATCAATTGATATGATTGACTGATAGTATAAATTTTTTTACATTCTTAGTGCATCATAATTAAATTATATTTTAACATTTAAAACTAAATAATTTGATAAGACATCTAATTCATCACTTAAATATGATGTAAAAGTAGAAAAAAAAAAGGGAGAATAAAGAGAGAACTCTTATAAAATTGAATGATGATAGTGATAATAAAATATGCGTCCCAATTAGATGCACATTAATATTGAAATAATATTTTTATGAATAAAATAGTGGTTAATTACAATACATCAATTTTAAATGTTTTCTCACTTAACAATAATATGACACATCATCCATAATGAGTATGTACAATTCTTTATTAATCGTTGACATTGCAATTTTTTTTTACTGTTAGTACATTCCTTTATACTATTAGATAACATTTCAGTTATATAGATGATATATTTATCAGTTGTAAACCAGTTACTTTGGGTGGCTGTACTAGCAGTATTTTGCATACACACATAATCTTTGAGATGTGTTGGTGGTTTCTTAATTCTAGTGGATTTTCTAATATGTGGTTCAGGGTTATTTATGGATGATCCAGTGTTTGGTTGTTGTGTATCAACTGTTGTGTTAGAAGGATTATGTGTTGTGTCAGGAGGAGGGAAGAAGTGATTATGAGTGTCACCATATGAGTAATCATTTAAGTGTGGTGTTTGTGAAGGTACCTGATTTATGGAATCTTATGGTGTGATGGGATTAATTTGAGAATAAGGCAACAAATGCTCATAGAAAATAGCATCTCTAGACACAAATCAGAAATCTTTAATTTGTAAATCTATTAAGATAAAACCCCTTGTACCTTGCTTAATTATAACCTAAGAAAACACATTTTCTTGCCCTTTTGTCTAGTTTAGTTCTATGATGGGGCAAAGTTGAAGCATATGCTAAACATCCAAACACTTTAAGATAAGAGTAATCTCGTTTTTTATTATGCAGGAGGATTTGAAAAGAACTATTTTCACTTAACAGAGAACTTGATAATCTGTTAACATGAACGGCTTGAATTAAAGCAAAGTTCCAAAAAGTTTTGGGTAAGTTAGAATGAAAAATAAGAGCTCTAGTAACTTGTAAAAGATGATGATATATGTTTTCTTTCAACTATACCATTTTGTTGTGGCGTGTAGACACATGATGTTTGGTGAAGAATTCCTAAACCACTGTAAAAATCAGTTAATCGAAACTCATTGAAACTCTTTTCCATTATCTGATCTAATGCATTTAATGGTTTTGGTGAATTGAGTTTGAACCATTTTTACAAATTTTTTTATCAAAGTAGCGGTTTCAGATTTATTTCTCATTAAGAATATTCAAGTGTATTTACTTTTATCATCTACTGCTGTAAGAAAATATTTATCCTAATATATGCCGTATATAACTTCATATAAAGATGAGTAAATTGCCCCAATCTTCCACCGGAAAAAAGAAAATTTTAGGTTGTGAAGATTGGTTTATTTTCTGTTTTCATTTTCTATTTTCATTTTCCAATGAAACAAAATCTAACATTTTCACTTGTATTTTTTAATTACAATGAAAATGAAATTGAAAATAAGAAAATGTCAAATTCTTGTTTTCTATGTTTTCACCCAAAAGTGTGAAACAAACAAAATATGAGTTGAATGAAAATATCATGGCTATTACTTACTAGAACAAATAAACAACTTCTATATCTATATAAAAATAAAAAATAAAAACAGAAAATAAAAATGTAAATCAATCAACACCTTATCATGTCGTTAAATAAAGGAATTTAAGAATACCTCTTATTTATTATATGTGGGGCCCTAGTCCTGGATGTCATGTGTGGACGTGGTGAGATCTAGAAGGATCCAAAGAAGATGAAGATGTATGAAAGATGTTGCTATATGTTCATGTTGGATGAGTTAGACAACCATTAGCAACATGCATCAAAAGATAATAGTAATTTTATTTTTATTATGGGATATTAGTGAATACTCACAATGCATGCTTGTCGTTTTACGGAAACGTGGCAATTCGAAACCTCATTTTTCAAAGGGCAATAATAATCACATATATGTAGTTTATTGGGGGCCAAATAGCGGAAGTTGACTCATCTGATTACTCTTTAATACTCAAATATGTATTTTAATGACAAGCTTTTGTTTTAGTCACAATAAAAAATTAGCCAAAACAAGTAACAATTTGTACACAATATATATAATATAAATTACATAACAAATACTACATGTTGTGCTAGTCATATATTATATGATGTGCACAACATATATTGCATACTATGAGTGGACAAGGTTTTAATATTAGTAGTTATCTTAATTAACTTCGATTAGCTTATTAGCCTTAACTATTGTTAAGGGGAATATAACATTCATGATTATTTGTAACTTGCAAGTATGAACTTATTAGAGGTGGTATAGTGTAAGCTAAATAAGTTTAACAATTAAAACAATTTATAACTTATAAGGATTTGAAGATGTAATAAGAAGGTATTTGTCATAATCGTACAATAGAAATACATTCAACAAGTATCCAATATGTGCTATACATGTTATGAGATGTGTGCTATTTGTATAGCACACGTACATATAACACACATTTCATAATATGTATAACACACGTTGAATATTTGTTGAACGTATTTGTGTTGTACAAATAGTATTATTGTTATTTGTCAAGAGCACCAATCTTTGTATCTTCAATAATAATAATGATTAATCTTACTAGTACACGAAAAGCTGATAAGAACAAACTAAAAAATGACTTACCTTTATATATATATATATATATATATATATATATATATAATGCTCAGAATGCATTGCTTTTGCTTTAAATTAAAGCTCCCTTTCACTTGGAACTTCACCTTTCATTAATTCACCTGAACCATCTTCTTCATCTCATACATACAACAAAGAAAGAAAGAAAAAAAAAATGCAGCCAGTGGTTAAAAATGGCTTCAATCTGTTTCTGAACAACTCAACAGAGTTGCCTCTCTCGAACGGGTCAACTCACTTGAACTCGCCCAAATCAGACGTAGAAGATGATGACTCGTATGGCATGGATCCATCTCGAGCTTTCTTGAAGAACGTTAAACGCCTCATCGTTAAGGTTAGTGCTTATTTTGCAGCTTTTGTATTTGAGAAATTCTTGAATGCACCGGGAGGAGCAGAGATTTTTTATTTCCTTTCTCATCTAAATCAATAATTAATCGTCTATACTAAAAATAATTATTCTTATGTAATTCATATATATATATATATATATATATATTAATAAATAATTAACTAATTAATTAAATATGTTTATTTATTTTTTATTTCTTTTCCTTCTTCTTTATCTTTTAGTGAGAGTAAACTTAATGTATGTATTGTTAGAGTACAAGGAGTAATCCTCTTCTTCTATTTTATTTTTTTATAATTGAAATTGTTAATCCTATGGAGAGAAGTGATTTTGAGGGCTTTATACTGAGACTTTCTTCTTTTTATACTGAACTCTGAAATTAAGTGGGAAGTGCTTGTGCACTTAGTTATGACTTATGTATGGATTTTTCTCCTTTTAAATATTATATTTTTATTTTCAATTTTGCACCTAGAAATGTTTTTTGATATGAAGAAAGTTCGATCATCATCATGACTTATTTTCATGCATTTTTGTTATATTTTCATCAATTTTCCGCTACAAATTCTATCACATCGCCACTTGCACTTTTCTTTTAATTTTATTTTCGTATTATTTATTATATAGCATCACTTATTTTGCATTTATGTCAAGACTCAACTGTATATATTGGAAAAGGCTTCAAAATGCTGATAGACATGGAGTGTTTTCGTTCTCTGCAATTTTTCGTTCCATAATTTGCAACGCGTTGCAGCCTTCGAACTTGTAAAAATTGCCGAGTCTTATATAGGTTGAAATTCGGCTTATCATATCATGTCAACTTTCTCCCTTCAATTGAATTTTCCGTGTTTAGAATACCAATTTTGAAATCAATAATGTTTGACGTCCAACATAAATACGTTAAATTTGTATCTAACGCGTGCTATCCATGTTATAGGATGTGTACATATATGTGCTATACGTATAGCACACATCCTGTAACATAAATAGCACATGTTAGATACAAGTTGAACGTATTTCTAAAAGCATTATTGATTTTGAAATGTCATTTATTCGGTACTCATATTTTTGTATTTTTGTTGGGTACCAATAGTGTCTAACTGAGTGTCTAATTTATTAGTATATGCTAAGGTAAATATAATTTGCTGGTGTCAATAAAGTTCGGTGACCATTGTCACAGTCTTTCCAGACACGCCTCATCTTCAATCGCACCTCTTATTCCTCTCTCCCTCCGGCAGTGCGCTCTTTTCTAGTGGCCGGTTATGAATTAAATTTTTTTCGTAAAATGATAAAGTTGAAGAGTATCATCAATATAAATAAAATTAACTTTTAAAAATTATTTATCTAACAAGTTATCAATTATCTAAATTTAAAAAATTTTAATTAATTTATATATATATATATATATATATATATAAATCAATCACTATTTAATATATATATATATATATATATATATATATATATATATATATATATATATATATATATCAATTCAACCATTGAATATCGGTATTTTATATTTTTCATAAATAAAAATCGATTTTGATACTCTCGCGAGCCCTCATTTTGGGCCATTAAGGGGAAGTTTTATGAAAAATTGAACCCATTTGAACATATCCATCTACGAAGGCTACGTTTGTTTTTTTATAGTAAAAGAAAAAGTGATTTTGTAGACTGTTTATTTTTGGAATCACAATGAGAGAGATATAGAGTCGTTCTGATCTAGTGAACAAATTTTTCTAATTTTTGTCCACTCTAAAAGCGGAGTCACATAATCACTAGTTGATGGACACAGAGTTAGACGATGATTTAATGAATTTTCGTTCCAATTATATCTTTATTTATTTTTTCAAAATTCCAATCTCATAATTTCCAACCCAATAATGCTAAGTGAACAATGAAAAACTAGCCAGTACAGCCAATTGACCTATTTTGGCTTTGAGTTTGACCCAAATAATCATTAAAATTGTAATGGACTGAGTAATTATGGTCCAAAATCTCATTTATTGGCTGGTTTGACTGATTTTTTATTGTGCATTTAGCACCACTCTTTCCAACCCTAACTATAATTTGTTTTATCAAAACAAATATAATACAAGACACTAATAATTTTGACTCTACGTATTTATCAAAAAGAAAATGGAGTCAGTGATACTGTATCAATGACTCCAATGGCAATGATCCTGGTGACGTACTCTACTATTCTGGCATCAGAGTCAGTAAAAAAAACACAGACCAAGAGTTTTTGTTTTCTTTTTTTAATTAATATACGTATGTGAACCGTTTAAAACCCATACTTTATTCTAAGTATTATGGAATATCCTATTCAATTAATAAAAAAAATGATATTTACACTTAATATATGAGATTACACTTAAAATCTCTTTTTGCTTTGTCAAAATTAATATAAAGACAAAATAATCTCTCAATATACGAAAAATCATAGTTATTATATCTGGACTGTACTGGTTTATTTATACCATAAAACAGTGACTGATCCGATGTTCAATTCATTATTTGAATTGTTATATATTTAAACTGGTCAAACCTGTTCTAAATCGGTCAAACTCGTTCCGAACCGATCCATGCACTTTGGGTAGGTTTGGATGGTGTCTACGAGACACAAATAGTGGGACACAGTGGGTGTGTTTCTCGTTTGATTTCTGAGACAATAAAAATAGCTGGACAGAGACACTAAAATAGTGGAACACGGTGTCTCATTATTATGGCACACTATTGTCCCTCTAAGAAGATGGAACAGAAATAATGGGACACGATGTCTAATTGGACACAAGTTAAAATGACACTAATACCCTTTAAAACTTCTAAAATTACAAACCAACCAAATCTCAATATTTAATAATAATTATTATATAATAATTAATACAATATTAATAATTATAATAATACTTACAAAAATAACTAAAATAGTAATAATTATAATTATAATAATTATTATATCAATAATAATTATTGTAATAATTATTATTATTGTTATTTTACTATCATTATTATTATAATTATATAACATTAATTTAATTATAATAATAACAATAATAATAATAATAAATAATTTAATATTATATAATAAAACTTATTATTAAATTAATTATAATAATATCAATAAGAACTATTATTTTATTATTATCATAATTTTTTAATTATCATAATTTTTTAATTATCATAATTTTTTAATTATCATTATTATATCAATAAAAATAATAATTGCAATAATTATTATAGTAACTAATATTATTAAAATAATAATAATTATAATTAGTATTATTATTATTGTAATAATAATTAAATTCACTTTACTGTTATAATTACAATGATAATAACTTTAATAATATTTATTATAATAATTGTAATAGTAATGATTATTAAAATAATAATAATTATTATAATAATTAAAATAATAATAATAATAATAATAATAATAATAATTGTAATAATTGTTATTATAATAATATGAATAAATAATTATTATACTAATAATAATAATTACTATTTAGGAGTAAAATTGTCTTTTGCACTATTTTTTAGTTCTGTCTCACTAGTCCAAACACTAGACAACACACTACATTAGTATCATGTCTCATGCATCCAAACACAATACATGAATACTGGTACACAATGTCCATGTCCATCATTGTCCATATCCATTCATTGTGTCCATCAATCTGTGTCTAATGTATACAATCCAAACACAACCTAAGATTACTGAGCTGCATATAATTGATGTTAAAGTTTTAAAAAAAATTAAATATATTACCTACTAACTTGTATCAAATTATATTATTAAAATGTTTATTTAATAAATTTGATTAGACTATTTTTAATTAGTGATGTTGAGTTGAGTCCTAAATAATTATATTATTATTTTTAGTTTAATTTGTATTACTATCTTTATTTATTATTTCAAAATTATATTCAATAAACCGGTTTAATTATCGATCAGTTAAACCGCTGACTCATTGGTTGAACCACTGAGCCAGTGACGACCCAGTACCTTGATCGAGTCGATCTCCGAGTCGAGTTTGATAACTATGCAAAAAATAACAATATGTTCCCTTAAGATTTGACGTGATGAACAAAAAATTTCTCAGGATATGAAAGTTATAACATGGTCCTTCAATATTAAAATTTTAGGACAACATAATCTCTCTAATCCTAAATTTTAAATTTTGATGGGCCACATCATTCTAAAATTTCAATCTTGAAGAATCATGTAATCACTTTTATATCTCGACTATTTTTTCCATCACCTCAAATTTTCAGAAATCACATTATCATTTTCATATTCTTAAGAAATTATTATGTCTCTCACGGTAATGTTAAAGAATCAAATAAGATATTTACTCTATTAAGCTCTCATCCAAGATTTGATGGGACATTAAGACTGAGTTTGGTAAAGCTTTGGCTCTCAAAAAGCTGCTGAACTCCTTTGAACTCTTAAAAAACTGCTTTTTGAGAGCCATAAAAGTATCATCTGGTAAAATAGTGTAGAAATGACCCTCAATAAGCAGGAGTCATGATTATACTGTTTGGTAAAATAGCATAAAAGTAGCTATCAAAGTATAAGATGATCATAATATACATAATATTAATGTAGATTAGTATATAAATGATGGTCATTTGTGTACTTTCATTTTCAGAAAGCCAAAGTTGGCTCTGAAAAACTACTCTTGATGGCTCCCAAGAGCACCCTTGCTCTCAAAAGGCAGGAGCAAAAGCTGTTTGACTTTTTAATTTACCAAATATAAAATAGGAGCTCCAATTTTTTTAGAGCAGAAGCACTCCAGCGAAAATTCTACCAAATTCAACTTAACTCTAATTAGATTGGATCTCAATTCCCAATCAGTTTAATAGTATATATATATATATATATATATATATATATATATATATATATATATATATATATATATATATATATATATATATATACCTATCATTATTGAATAAGAAGATGCTCTATTCATTTCCATTTTATCATAATTACATCTAATAATGTTAAAATGACTATCTCAATAAGACATACACTTTAAAAATGCTAAAATAATATTATTTTAGTTAGAGTGCTACTATTTGTACGGAGGAATACTATGTGTACAATGAAAATTGTATAATATTTGTACAATAATTATATCTACTGTTGGATTGTAATAAGAAATTACAAATTAATGTAATTCAATGATAGATATAATTATTGTACAAGTATTGCACAATTTTCATTGTACACATAGTATTAATGATTTGCATAATAAAAAATCAGTCAAAACCTGCCAATATAGAGGTTTTGGACCACAATCATTCGACCCACTAAAAACTAACTTCTTAACCGGAATTTTTTGGGTCAAAAATTGTCAAATGAGCTTATTGACTGGTTTAACTTTTTTTTCTATTGTTAACGCAAATATTTTCCAATATTAATTACTAGGTAAATAGAGCCTTTCACTACGTGGCATGCTCGTCGCGTATCTTGGAGCCACTCCATTATTTCTAACAAAATTAACAATAAGGTCCTTAACCTATGCTTTATTCGTTATTTTTTATGCATTTTATTCGTATATGTTCCTATTTGTCGCATGATTAGTTTGGATAAACAGACACACGCAGCACACACATACACTCATTCACTTTCCATGCTCACCATGGATCCTTGTCGAGCTTTTGTCAAGAATGTTAGGCGGGTTGTCGTTAAGGTCTCTTGCTTTCATCACACTCATCATAACAATAACAATTCTCTGATCTATTTTTTTTCCCATTGAGGTTATTCATTTTTTTATTTGTTTCTGTTTTTTGGGTTATGAATTATGTTTTATTTAGGAGGAATTAAATGAAGAATGAATAACAAAATATTTTTTTCTTTCTGGAGTTGGATCTTGGCCATCTAAGCCATTACGTGATGGCACCTGAGACAAATGAATGTTGTGCATTTTTCTTGCATTGTTGAAATCTATGGTGATCCATGAGACATTGGATATTATGTGTTTGATGAGAATATTTATTCATCTACCTTTTTTTTATACATGTATTTGGTTTTGCCATGTATCGAATGCAATTTTATTTTAGGAATTTACTTGCAATCGTGTCGTAATTGTGGGAAAATGAGCCGATGAGGGTTGGCACATCTGGTTTAGCCTTCCGGTAGGCGTGACTTGGGTTCGAATATTGGGGAACCCTCTTTGGTGGGCGATCTGTAAATTTTATCGTAAATCCTCGTTGAGTTTGGTGATATGTCCTGACCCTGCATGGAGTGTGCCTCCCCTAATCGAAACTTTTTATCACCAAAAAAATAATTGTGGAAAAATGAGATCTATCTATAGCCATTTGTACTAAATCAATATTTGATAGATGATCATAACTCAAATCTTTTTCTTATTATGTAATTAACCCTTTATTTATGTTCTTATGTTTGAAGGTTGGAACTGCTGTGGTTACTCGAAGTGATGGAAGATTAGCATTGGGAAGACTTGGAGCACTCTGTGAACAGGTATATAGCTATATAACATCTTGAACTGTAAAACCAAAATAGCATTATATTGCATATTTCAACACTTCGATGAAATTGAATGCTCATATATAGACCAAACCAAATCCATATCCAATAAAATACCCAAATATTTTTATTCAAATGTACTTATTTTTTATTTATAACTAACTTCATTGTTGAATCAGTAATGCTTATTGTACATCGAAAATACATCAAACGAGTATCCAACGTGTGCTCAATGTCATACGTAATTTGTGCTATAAGTATAACACATTACGTATAGCACACATTAGGTATGACATATAGCACACGTTGGATACTCGTTTGATGTATTTTCGATGTACAATAAGCATTACTAATTGTTGAATAGGGAGAATCACCTTGTCCTACTATAGTATTGTACTAAATTTACAAATTTGGACGTGCTTGATATTCTTTTAGTCTTCATTTGTCTTGTAATTTTGGTTGTGATTGAAAGCTATTTTTGTTTTTTGCAGCTTAAAGAACTAAATACTAAGGGATATGAGGTTATATTAGTGACTTCAGGTGCAGTTGGTCTTGGCCGTCAAAGATTAAGATATCGCAGATTAGCTAATAGCAGGTAGTGTTTGCAAATTCTCTTCTGCTATATAACTGTACAATTTTCCTTTACATACATATAAAGTTTTCAATAAATAATTTGTTCATTATTTCATTACATCAATTTGTAGAAATAGGTAAAAGCTTATTCAATAGGTAATATCCTGAAAAAAGAGAAAGATTTGATTTTTCTGTGCAATATTATACTAAATTAAAGCAAATATCTGTCATATGACAATAAAAAAAATGTTTGACATTGGTAAAACTGTTGTTTTTCAATTATTAGTTCAAGTTTTTAATAGTACAATGCAAGCATGGATATTACTGTAGCTTTGTTTCGTTTTTTATCTCAATAGTTTAATAAGGATTAGACTTGAACATGATTGAAGGAATTTTGTGTTTCTAATAATATGATGTTGATTTTAAGAGATAGAGGATTTATCAATCTTTATGACTTGCTCCTACGGAACTGAGGTACAAAAGATTGAGAAATAGAACCATCTTATTTGATTCGTTCTCAATAGCCACGAGATGATCATCTTAGGGCGATCCTTTTTGTTGATGGGTGCTTCTATTATACTTGTAGTCTCAAAGAAAATTATGGTGCTGAAATAAAGGGTTTATGTATTATGCAGCTTTGCTGATCTTCAAAAGCCACAAGGTGATGAACTTGATGGCAAAGCATGTGCAGCAGTTGGGCAGAGTAGTCTCATGGCTCTCTATGATACCATGTTTAGCCAGGTGTGAACAAAATTACCTTTTAATGTTCAATAATGTTTGTTGTACAACAGAAATACGTCCAACAAGTATCCAACGTGTGCTATACATGATATGAGATGTGTGCTATTTGTATAATACACATACATATAGCACACGTTGAATATTTGTTGAACGTATTTATGTTGTACGAAAATCATTATTGTTTAATTTAATGTTTCCTAACCAATATACACATATCTTATGCTTTAATAGATTAACATGTCTTGTGTTTCATTAATATCATATTAATGCTGATATGTGATTTTCTTGGTGCAGCTTGATGTGACTTCATCCCAACTTCTTGTGAATGATGGCTTCTTTAGGGATATAGCTTTCAGAAAACAACTTTCAGACACTGTGAGTTCACTATTAGATTTAAGGGTCATCCCCATTTTCAATGAAAATGATGCTGTGAGCACCAGGAAGGCACCATATGAGGTATCCTGATTTTAATTATGTAATTATACAATTTCATTTGAATTAATAAGGATTGCTCAATGCCTGAGACTTCTACCTGATGGGATCTAGGTTGGGAAGGATAAATGTATGTAGCCATGAATCCATTTTAGATCACAAGGAAACCATCTTGCATTTTCATTTGAATTAAAAAGGGCAACCCAACTATTAGCCCCACACAGGGTTTATGAATAAGCGATTGCCTTGAAAATATAATTCAATAGATACTTTTATGGATGTTAACTAAGTACATCCGGTTCCCAACTGGTTGGGTCTAGGGAGGGCAGATATACGCAATCTTATCTTAGTCTTATAGAGATGCTGGTTATATGAACCTTTAACCTTTTTTTATTTATAATTGAAGACAATGAAAGAGGTAATCAAAGGGAGATATGGGAGTTAATGGGCTAAGCCCAAACATAATTTATGATAGGGTGCAATGATATTGTTTGATCTATGTAGGTTCATTTCGTGGGATAAGACTTGTTGCTTTGTTGTTTATATTGAATCATACTTTTGACTAATATCTATTCCTAATATTCCTTTGTGAAATGTTACTTTTGAAAACAAGTTTGATTATCATGTTTTTATGACATAAAATTACATTTAATTGCAAGCTCTGTCCACAGGATTCCTCTGGTATCTTCTGGGACAATGATAGCTTGGCTGGTCTATTGGCTTTGGAACTGAAAGCTGACCTTCTTGTTCTATTGAGTGATGTTGAGGGCCTTTATAGTGGGCCTCCTTCTGATCCAAATTCAAGGCTAATTGATACATATGTGAAAGAAAAACATCAAAAGGAAATTACTTTTGGAGACAAGTCAAGATTGGGAAGAGGGGGCATGACTGCCAAAGTCAATGCTGCTGTTTGTGCTGCTTATGCTGGCACCCCAGTGATTATTACTAGGTATCTTCAATTTCTAGTTGTGATTTTACTGATTTAGAAAAGTATTTACATTTTAAATTGAACTTAACTACTTTTGGTTTAACTTTACAATCCTCCAGAGAGAGATGAGTTATCATGATTGGTCATTTATTTATTTATTTATTGACAACATCCAAATTAGTCTCTGTAAACTTTTTATCGGACAAAATAATACCTTCAGAATCAAAAACTCAAAATACACCTCTCTCAAATTAAAATGTCGAACAAATTGGTTCTCCAAGAAAAAATTAGACAAATTAGTCTCTCAATATTCATGAAAATGGTCAAATTAGTCTCTACCAATTAAAGATTTTAGACATTAATCCTCCTATTATAGGGATCAATTTGACCATTTTCATAAATCTTGAGGGACTAATTTGTTTAATTTTGTCTTTGATGACCAATTTGTCCGGCATTTTAATTTGGGAGAGATATATTTTTGAATTTTTTATTCTGAAAGGACTACTTTGTCCGATAAGAAGTTTTGCAGGGACTAATTTAGGCATTTTTTCTTATTTTTTTACTATTAAAAGGAGTCATTCTAATTATAAAATTAGATTCTCTAATAATGTGTTGGCTTATAAAATATCTTTATGTTTTACTAGTTGTGAAACTACATAAAGGGGTGCATCCATTTTTACATTTTTATAAAAAAATACCAACATCATGCTTGTTATGCAGCAATATGATTCATTTCCCTGCACTTTTGCCATGTTCATTAGCAAAAAAAAGTGAGGCATTCTGATATAAGTTTCTATATCTTTAACTCATTCAAAAATTCAAAATTATGAAAATAGATTCAAATTTTTCTACTTGAGTAATAATGTTCATTCTTCTATTATCTATATTAGTTTTGAACTTTTGAAGAAAAAAATGTGTGTATTACATAAGTACAAATGTACATGTTGATTTTCACATTTTTGCTGACTTTAATTTTATTTCAATCTCCTTTGAAGTGGCTATGCCACAGACAATATCATAAGAGTGCTCCAAGGAGAAAGAATTGGTACTGTCTTCCATAAAGATGCACATTTGTGGACCAACATAAAGGAAGTGAGTGCACGTGAAATGGCAATTTCAGCACGTGATTGTTCAAGGCGACTTCAGGTAAGTATAGTTACATGCTTACATGTTTGAAAAACACAGTTTACATTCAACTAACTTTTTAAGTAGTATTTGTTTCAAAACTTGTATAATACAATACAGAAATTCACATACAGAACAATATAATACAGTAAAATTTATGTATTTTGTTTTGTTTTTGTTTTAGTATGTACTGAACCAATTTATACATGAACCAATTTAGAGGACAATACATATAATTTGTAGTAAAAGTCCAAATCACCTTTGAATTAAAACCATACCAAAAAATTGAAGGGGTAAATTTGGATAAATTTTTTATTAAAGTTTCTGTATCTGTAAGTGTATTTTGTGTACCTACTTTGAATATGGACACAAAATACACAAAAAATATGTACAAATACAGACTGTTTTGTATGTGTACATCCTAAACAAACATGATACAAGTAACTTTGTATTGTATTTTGTGTGTGATCCAAACAAACACTGCCTTAAAGTTGAGATTTACCTTATACTAGTAAGTACTAGTTTATTGTCAAGTAACCTTTGTATTATATTTGTGATTTTGGTTTTAGGCTTTAAATTCTAAAGAAAGAAGCAAAATATTGTTGGCAATGGCCGATGCCTTAGAGAACAATCAAAGCATGATAATTGAAGAGAATGAAGCTGATGTAGCTGATGCAGAGGTTGCTGAATATGAGAAATCACTGATATCACGTTTAGCCCTGAAGCCTGAGAAGGTAAGACCTTAATTGGATACTCATAAAGTCATAATTAAAGTGAACTTTTGGTGAAGTTTTCTCTTTGTTAATGAATGTTTTTTTCTGACCTATGATCTTTTTTTTATTTTTTATTTTTAGATCTCTGGACTTGCAAAGTCTGTTCGGATGCTTGCAGAAATAGAAGAACCAATCGGTCAGATTTTAAAGAGAACTGAGGTCAAAACCCCATATACAATTATTTGATCACTCATAAGTTGATATGTGCTTGTGAAACATGGTTCTTTTAAACATTATGTTTAATGGTCGGGAAATGTCTGGCGAACAATGAATAACCAGCTAAATCAGCCAATGAGCTCATTGGACAATCTTTGGCAAAAAAAAATTATCTCTAAATAGTTAGTTTTTAGTGGGCTGAAATATTTGCGGTCCAAAATCTCTATATGGACTGATTTTAGCTGGTTTTTATTGTGCAAATAACAACATTGTGATAGTTTTTACTTTTTACTTGTTTCAAGTATGAACTATGAATGTTTCTACCTTCCAATAGTAGACTTTTCTAATTATTCAATTACAAATTCTGGAGTTATTTTTGTGACATATATGCAAAGATTTTGATCCATAAAAGCACTTTATTGTCACTTTTTTAACAAAAGATTAATGCTATTTGTTTCCATAGTTCTGACTATTGCTATTTGTTTCCAGCTAGCAGATAAACTCATCCTGGAGCAAATATCATGTCCTTTGGGTGTCGTTCTAGTTATATTTGAGTCTCGACCCGATGCCCTTGTTCAGGTTATGATAAGATTTTTTTCCCTTCTTATGCATCGTGAATCTTCAATAACTGCCGAAAATGCTGAACATATGAACATGATTATCAATTATAGATCAACATTCTTAAGTCAACTTTTTCCCAATGATGTGAATTGTGAGTTTTTTTTGTTGTGAGTTAAATATTGATGTAAGAGATTTTTGTCAAAATGGATTAACAGATAGCCGCATTGGCAATTCGAAGTGGGAATGGTTTGTTGCTTAAGGGAGGAAAGGAAGCTAAACGATCAAATGCAGCCTTACACAAGGTACCTTCAATTTATCTTAGTCTAGGAAGCCCGGACACTCTGATACGGACACGGACACAGAGACACATCAAACTAAAAAATCACATGACACGGGCACGACATATATATGAATATATAATAAATATTTTTTAATAAAACTTCTCTTACTTTAGGTTAAAAATACATATTTAATTTAAGTTTTTTTGAGTCAAGTTAATTTAGGTTGGATTTGATCTTAATATCTTCTTAAAGTATGAAAAGATCAAAAAAGGAAAAAAATATGTCATGTGCACGGTGTACCCGGCTTGTATATATAGTGTGTCACGACATGTCCGATGCGTATTAGACAGCGTCCACCGTGTGTCCAACGCGTGTCCGATCTAAAAAAAATTATTTTTTCTCGGACACGTACGGATGCGTGTCGGAGACGTGTCCACCGAGTGTCGGTGTCCACCGGGTGTCGGTGTCCACCGGGTGTCGGGCACGTGGACACGCCTTAGCATCGGTGTGTCCCTGCTTCCTAGATCTTAGTTAACACTCCTATTTAATCTGAGTAATATTAATCAGATGAAGTTTGATTTTTATTTGAAATGTGTTTATCTTTAATATTTCTTTCATTATTGTAGGTTATTACTTCAGTGATCCCAGACACAGTTGGTGACAAACTCATCGGACTTGTGACTTCAAGAGAAGAAATTCCAGATTTGCTCAAGGTAAGTAAAATTCTTAACATTTATTTTTCTGAGATGATTTTTTCAACTAATTATACTCTCCAACAGTTTGATGACGTGATCGATCTTGTGGTCCCCAGAGGCAGTAATAAGCTTGTTTCTCAAATCAAGGAATCAACAAAGATTCCAGTTCTTGGTCATGCTGGTAACACAAACATATATTTTGTTATACAATTTCTTGTGAATATAAATAAGGATTCTTCTATACTAAGTTGTTTTTTCTGCATGCAGATGGAATATGTCATGTGTATGTTGATAAATCAGCTAATATTGATATGGCAAAGCAGATTGTTAGGGATGCAAAGACTGATTATCCTGCAGCATGTAATGCAATGGTAATACTTATTGTTACGTCCCTTTGAATGCTCCTACTATCAGGTTTTCTGTAATGCTTATTGTACATCGAAAATACATCAACGAGTAGTCGAGTATCCAACGTATGCTATATGTCATATGTAATGTGTGCTATATGTAATGTGTTATACTTATAGCACACGTTGGATACTCGTTGGATGTATTACTGACATGTTTTCATGTGCATCAATCTCTATTTTTGTGTAGTCCTTATTGGCCATGCATTATGTGATTTGAACCAATGGATTATGCTCTTTAAATTTTTAATGTTTTTAGGAAACCCTTCTTGTGCACGAGGAACTATCAAGGAATGGTGGACTTGATCAACTTGTTGCTGAACTCAAACATGAAGGTTTGAACTTAGTTGCAAATGGATTTTATAAGGAACAATAAATGCATTCAGATTGGAGTTTTAACAACGCTTATCGTACAACATAAATGCGTCTAACTAATATTTAACGTGTGCTATATAATAAGACGTAATGTGTGCTATACATATAGCACACATTACGTCTTATTGTATAGCACACGTTGGATACTAATTGAACGTATTGCTGTTGTACGACAAACATTGATTTTTATCTATCGCAATTGGTTGATGACAATGCAAATACGTCTCATACTTCCATTATATAGAAATTGAACTCTTTTAAAATACTTTTTAATACTCTTTTCTATTTTTCTGTCATATGTTCAAATTTTGTATTTTTCCTTTTTATTGATTGCTTTGAAATATATGGTGTAAACCATGCTTTTTAAATGGAAAACATGCATAAAAAAAATAATATGGTATTCTAAATTAATGTTTCATCTATTGCTAGGCGTTCAACTCTTTGGTGGACCAAGAGCAAGTGCCTTATTAAATATTGCTGAAACAAGTTCTTTCCATAAGGAATATAGCTCACTAGCCTGCACAGTTGAAATTGTAGAAAATGTATATGCTGCCATTGACCACATACATCAACATGGAAGGCATGCCTTGTTTTCTCTGCTAAATCTTCAATTTTATTTATTTATTTTTGACTAAATACCCATTTTAGTTCTCCAGAAATATCATCACAGGACAAATTAGTCTCCCGAATTGAAAAGTCTAATTTGATCATTCACATTTCAAAAAGGAGGACAAATTCATCTTTCTGTACATGTCCGTACAACAAAGAAATCATTGTACGAACATGTACGGAAGGACAAATTTGTCCCCTTTTTTGAAATGTGAAGGATCAATATTGGACTTTCAAATTCTAAGGGAATAATTTGTCCTTTCTAGAGGACCATTTTGGGTATTTAGTCATTTTTTTTTTCTTTAAATCATCACTCATCAACACTAATATGCTAACATTACCTTTTATTATTGTTTCAACAGTGCTCATACTGAATGCATAGTTACAGAAGATAGTGATGTTGCTGAAGTTTTCTTACGACAAGTTGACAGGCAAGTCTAGATCATATATGAGTCTTTGCAACATGATTGTTGCATTCTTAAATTGGATGATAAAAATTTAGTTATCTCATCCATTTGGTAATATAAAGATAAAGAAGACATTGCATTCAAAGTTGAGGTGAAAGAGACTCACTATTTGAAAATGGAATCTTTTATTTCTTCTTTTCATCAACAATGTTTGACGTACAACATAAATACATCCAATCCAATAAGTATCCAACGTGTGCTATTACATAATACACAATGTGTGCTACATGTACAGCACACGTACGTATAGCAGACATTATGTATCATGTATAGCACACGTTAGATGTTAGTTGGATGTAATTCTCATGTCATCAAATATTATTGGTTTCCCATGTTTCCAATATAAATTGAAACTGTAAATATTAAATGGTAACAATGCATTAATTATGAAAAAAGAAAACAATGAAAAAACAAAAATGTAAAAAATTGAGAACAATTTCCATCTTTCCATTGGGCACAATTCACTCTTTGAGCACTAAACAACATTAATGTTTCTATGAAATTATACTCTTTAACTATTCTATGAATGATTCTTGTTCTTGACTTTATGTTGCTGATTGTGAAATAAGCATTTTTTTACTGATATATAAATAGTGCTGCTGTATTCCACAACGCAAGTACAAGGTTCTGTGATGGAGCACGCTTTGGCCTTGGTGCAGAGGTGGTGTATCATTTACTAAGCATATAGTAATATCCAAACAATTGTTTTTTTTGTTTAATTTGACTTTTATTTTCTCAACTGTTCTTGGTTTCTTGATCAGGTTGGAATAAGTACTAGTCGAATTCATGCTCGAGGTCCTGTAGGAGTTGAAGGGTTGTTAACTAGTAGATGGTATGTAATCCTACAATGTCTTTGTTGGAAAATAAACATCTGCTTTTAATGGCTCTTTCCAAATCATTGTTACTTACTCAAATCTCAATCATGCATACACCTTTGTTTTTTCTGACTCCGGGATGAGAGTCAGGAAGTCAGTGAAAAATTGACAGAGTGTTTGGTGCGAGGGTCACAGTAGCTCAGTGAACAGAGTCACAGTGACCCAGTGAACAAAATTGTCAATTTTTTTATCACTCCAATTTTGGAGTCACTGTCTGTTGGAAGGGAGTCATCGTGTGCTGGAAAGGAGACACAAATATATGAGGATGTGTTCGGAGTCAATTTTGGAGTTACTATGACTCTGACTCCTGTGACACTGGACTTCATGACTCCCTTGACTCTAACTCCAGAGTCACTGAAAATAAACACTACTTGTAGATTTTTTTTTTGAGACTTTGTCTTCATAACTATTTGTTCTTTTTTCTACATATGGTTAATTTATGGTGTAACAAATTATACAATATATTGCAGGATATTGAGAGGGAGTGGACATGTAGTAGATACTGATCGAGGGGTCACTTATACTCACAAGGAACTACCAAAAACATTTGAGTTATGCAACTAGAGATAGTTTAAGCCACTATATATGGACTAATATTGTGCACCTTATCAAACCAGTGACTTTTTTTTTTCCGTCTATTCTATTTTAAGTACAGAAGCTGTTGTGATTCTAGCAATGTAAAATCTCAATTATCATTTACCACTACTTGATTTTTCTTTTCTTGACCAGTAGCATGTTCAAATAACAGAAAATATTTGCATAAATATTATTATTATTATTTGAATATATACTTTGTTAATCTTTGATAAAATACTACTACTTGAGGTTGTGAAGCTGCATGCAATTCAATAACAAATAGAACTATATGTATTGAGGTATATGAAGCATAACAATCTCTTGAACTTGAATAATTATAAACTTTATGACCTATAAATGTAAGTTACTCTATTACTCTTCATATGAACATGACCAGAAGACCAATAATGTTTGACGTACAATAGAAATACGTCCAACTTATATAGATAGCACACGTTGGATATAAGTTGGACGTATTTCTATTGTACGTCTATCATTATTGAAAAACAAAATGGGGTCATTTAGAAGTTATTGCCACTACTCCGCAAATGGTAATATCCAACTACAATGTTGTAAACAAGATAGAAGAAACCATAAAAGTGTATGTAAAAACACAACTTCTACCGATGATGGTGAAATTGATATCATTTTTTATATTGGATATGAGCAGAGCAAATACAATTTTACAAAGAATAACGTTTTATACCAAGTACAAGCACTACCACAGAATTTTGACTAGCATTTATATATACCGGCATCATACTAATTAAATTGGTTTAAGCTAGAAAATTTAAAATTAACATTACTAGTTGCTACCACTCAAATTACCGACAACTAAGTGTGTGTTATTTTGCGTTTGTAAACTGGAGTTTGAATGAACTTGATTCTGTAGAATTGATTTTGATATAATAAATATTGTTTGGATGATAAAATCACAACCACTTTTAAATGTATAATTACCAAAAAGGATATGAATTTAATATTTTGTTATGGGTATCTATGCTAATTTTATTTTAAGTATATCAATAAACTATGTTTATAATATTATAAAAATATATATATTATTTAAATTAATATTATTATATAAATATTATAAATTTTTAATAATTTATTTATTTTTTTAAAAAAATTTGAATAATTTTTATTTATATTATTGTATAAAGAGAATTTCAAAAAGTAACCATTTTTAAATATCCACACTCATTTAAGTAGTTACATTTTAAATTTTAAAAATAAAATTAAAATAAATAAAACTACCAAATATGTGTCTTTTATAAGGTTAATATGATAATTGTAACTTAAAATAAAGTTTTAAAGTTCTCAACTCAATTGAACTCAACTTCAAAGCTAAAAATACTTGCTTTGAGGCCAACTGAGGTTTGAGAGCACAATCAAGTTGGCGTTGAAACTTTCGAAATCATCCAAACAATTTTTCGTGCGTTCAATAAAGTTTCAACCAGCTTTTGGAGTTGCAAACGGACAGGAGAAACAAACACACCCTAATTAGCGCAAAAATAAATTAGAAAGATACCAGATTATACCATGTATAAAGGCTAGGATTAGGGTACTGTAATGCATATATTAGACTCCAAAGAGATGGAATTTGTAAAGTTGTCTATAAAACTAGCTTAAGAATTCAGATTAAGAGTGTGTTTGGGACTGCGTTTGATTCCCTAAACGCGCTTTTAGTTTTTCTTGAAAGTTGCTTTTGTTGTTTGGATGTTATTTACTCTTCTAAAGCAATTTTGATTTTGGCCAGAAACTCCCGTTTAGTGGAAGCAAAAATTTGCTGTGTTAGCGTTCAATTTTACCCGTTGGAAAAATTAAATAAAAAAATTAAATTTTCTCTACCAACCTTGTCCTTCCCACCTTCAATAAAATATCATCACAAAATGTTTCATCAAATTTAAATATGTTTTCAAATTATTTTTCTTTTTATTTTATATTTTTTCATTTCCTATTTACATTACAATAATAATGATTATTTTAATATATAATTGTCAAAAAAATATATATTAATATTTGTTGACTATTAAAAATAGTCATAAACTATTCATTGACAATTAATAACAGTTGAAAATACTCATAAACTAGTTTTAAGTATTTTGTCGATCACTAATTGTCAATAATATTTTTATTGATGATATTTTTATTGACATATTTAATTTTGAAAATGCTCATTTTTTTAATAGTGTTATAAATATGATTTACTTTTGTGATAATTTGAATAATAAAATTGATTCAAATATCTTATAAATAAGAATATAAATAAAATGATTAAATAATTCAAAGTATAATTTAATGTCATGTCCTTTTTAGTAATTATTCATCTAAAAGTGAGTTTGACTAACATTATCCAAACAATATTCATTCAATCATAATCAATTTTGATATAGAGTTGCCAAACATAAATTATGTTGACTCAAACTCAATTTTACCCAAAATCAATTCTACAAAATCAAATTGATCCAAACTCCAGTTTAGTAAACGCCAATCCAAACACACACTAAAAAGCCATTCGGTTTGCAGATTATTTTTTTCAGGAATGTGAATGCAATATTTCTGTGTTTGGTTTGTCCGAGAATTTTATTAAACTTTGCCAGAAATGAGTTATATCATGTATTTGGTTCACAATAACATTAGTGAGAATATTTTTTAATTTTACAGACATATTCCTAACTATTTAAAGTGGAAAAATTAATAATTAACAAATAAACATATGTCTCAAAATTCTTAAAATTAAAATATTATTAAAATCAAAATATTTTAAACAAAATAATTCAATTAATTTAAATATTCAAATAGTAATCATAATATTTTGATTTTCTTCTTAAAGGTAGACCTTGCATAAATAATTTGGTTGATGAGGCACAAATAGTAAGGTTAGATTGAGTGTATGTAAGGTAGATAAATATGAAATATTTTAATTTTTAAAAGAAGATTTTTATAAGGGGAGGACTATGATATGATACGGATGCAACAATATATCATAGCACAATTGGGATGAAAGGAAGACGCATATGGGCGCGTGACTATGGTGGTGGCAGCTTTGGTGGTCGTGGCGGTGTAGATGGTGGTGGCAGCTTTGGTGGCAGTGGCTTAGATGGTGGTAGTGGAGGTGGAGGTGGTTATGATGGTGGTGACTTTGGTGGTGGTGACAATGTGGGAGGTGGTGGTGGCTTTGGTGGTTTTTTTATGTCGGTGGCCTTGGTGGTGGTGGAGGAGGTAGCTTTGGTGGTGGTGACAATATGGGACGCGGTGGTAGTGATGGCATTGACTTTGATAGTGACGATGGAGGTGGCTTTGGTGGTGATGCATGTGTGCTACTAATATTACACTTATTATTATTATTAATTAAAGAAAAACAAAATGGCAGCACCATGAAATACAAAGTGGCAAAATGTTAAAAAATGAGAGAGGTGATGACAGCTTTGACACGTGACCATTTATGACTACAAATTCCAAGACATTAAGATATAAAACGACAAAGAAGGTGTCGTTTTAGGTTGTAAAATGGCATAAACCAGTTGTACATTTGCCGGTTTATGTATTGTTAGTTATTGTAGATAACGACACATGTCCCGATTTAATAATAAATATAATTTTAGAAAAATTCAATCAGTATATATTAGAGATTAACTTTCTCTCCTTATTTAGGAAAATTAGCCTACATTATAAAGCTTTAGGTGAACTTAATATCAGTACTCACCTTCTTTATTACATGATATTCTAGGTCTAATCTAATATAATAAAAATTGTAATACTTCCATTATATATTTTAACTTTTTCCCTTGCATTTACATAACATATGTCATAATCCCCAATCGGATGATGAATAATATTATAGATGTTTTTTCTTATTAATTAATATTGCTACAAGAAATTAATTCTTTCCTTTCAACCGAAATTCTTGGTGCACAATAAAAAATTAAGTAAAACAACCAATAATTAGTGCACAACATATAATATGTAATATCACACCGTATATTACATATTATGTACAACATATGTGACATATTGTGCACAATATATATTACAGGTGGTAACATTATCTTTCTTTACGACATATAATATATGTTATGCATACCATTGGGTGTTTTAACTGTTTTTTTTTTTTTATATAGCAATGCTCTTCCTTCAATCTGCATCCGACAATAAAAAGTCAACGCCAAATTACATCATGCGCTCTTTATACAGGATAGGACAAATAATTTTGATTTCATATTTCTCCATCCCACACTTCTTCAAGACTTCTGTAAGGACTAAGTGTTTCATGGACTGCGAATTCCCCTCGAAGTAACCTTTGCTGCATTACAAAAAAAAAACGAATTAATTGAAAAAAAAATTGTTGGATATAAACACGAGTTAAATGTCGATGCATGACCATTGAAGACGTGAATAAGAGAAACAATTTTATTTGTTGATGTGAATATATATGATTGGATAATAGATATGATTGGATAATAGTGTAAATATATGTTCAAAAATCATGTCTTTAATGTTTTCAAAGTCATTGGAACCTGATGAATCTGTGAGAATTTTGAGAAGAGCTCTGAAGGGATGCTCCAATCAAATAAGTTAAGATTCTCCTTAATCCTAGATTCATTAACACTCTTGGGAAGAACACTGTGACCACTTTGGAGTCCCCACCATAGTGCCACTTGTGCCGGAGACTTGTTAAGCTTTTCAGCGATCTCAACCAACACTGGCTCCTTCAAGATTTCCCCTTTTATCCATGACCCAGGAGAGCCTAAAGGAGAATATGCCTGCAATAAGGAATCATTTGTTAGTGATAAAACACAGGAAAAACACCCTCAAAATACATAAACAGAGAAAAATACAGGACCAGAAGACATCATTTAGATCAGTCGGAGAGTAGTACTGTGAGATGAACACCAGTGGACTTGCACAGATTGTGAAGACTAGGTTGCTGCCACACAGGGTGGCATTCAACTTGGTTAACTGCTGGCGGAACCTTAGCATACCCAAGCAAGTCTTGCAGCTTCTTAGTCGAGAAGTTGCTCACGCCGATCGCACGTGCCTGACCTGAGGCATATAAACCTTCCATTGCATTCCATGTCTCTGGAAGGCATAATGGAGCCATGACCTCAGGGTCCCAGCCTCGAGAACCTGGCTTTGTCCTAAAAGGCCAATGCATCTGTGACAATCATAATTTAACATCAAAATCTGCATGTTTCATGATATCATCATCTTCTGTTTAAGCATCATTGCATAGATAAGTTTAGAATCAAGAATCATACAAGATATAGATCAATGTATTCAAGCTGCAGATCCTCTAGAGTCCTAGTCAATGCCTTTGATACATCTTCAGGTGCACAGTCACTTGTCCTGTATGGATAAAAATTCAAAGCAACCAGAGGCAATTCATTACACTCTAGAAAGAATAGACACCAATTTAGTGTCATCCGATACATGTCAGACATGAACACCCAAACACACCAGTACAACATGCCTTTGACATTTATGACGAATCAGTATTTGTATGAGTAAATTCTTATCCAGCTTGGTAGAAATGTACCATACCCAGCTGATTATGTTTACTTTTCTTACTTTCTTGAATATAAATTTATAGTTTCATCAAAATCAAATAAAGAGTAAAGGACAAATAGGTTCCTATCGATTTTTGTCGTGGACACATAGGTCCCTAACCAAAATAAATAGTAAAATTGTCCCTAACCAATACAAATGTTAGACTCATAGGTCCCTCGGTTATATTAGTTAGGGACCTATGAGTCAAACGGTAAAGGTAACCGAGGGACTATAAGTCTAATATTTGTATTGGTTAGGGACAATTTTACTATTTATTTTTGTTAGGAACTTATGTGTCCACGACAAAAATCGATAGGGACTAATTTGTCCTTTACTCTCAAATAAATAAATGAAATCCATAGTGAGTGCTTTAAATTACATCAACAACTTGATTCAAGTGTTTCCTTTTGAAAACCTCAAAACCATGATTCTGTCAAAAGCTACTCTCTTGCAGCTTTTGTACAAAACATAGTTTTGAAGTTTCAAACAGGAAACCAAACATGCTATCAGTGAGGTCAATAATTAGTTCAAATGCATACCATATCTTTGATGTGATGAACAGATCACTCCGCTTTACTACCCCAGAAGAAAACAATTTTTTCAGTGCCTCTCCAATCTGCATTAAGCATGAACTATTTTGCATTAAGAAAGCCAAAGCAAACAAAACAAAGTCTTCTTATCCACCAAGAATACCATTAGACATAATTCTAAGTATTAGAATTGAGTGACCTAATTCAGCCCAAAAGCTAACTCAACAGTCAATGGTTGCCCAAGATTTATATATCTCGACCTTATTTCAGGCAATGTAAGACTCTAATACACTCCTTCGCGATCGATAAGGACTTGGAGCGTGAAATCGACTAGACATGTGTGTGGGGTGTCCTAATAACAACCATAGGATATACTCTGATACCATATTAGGAATTGAGTGAGCCTAACTCTATCCAAAAACTAGCTCAAGGACTACCTCGTGCTTATCTCCGAGCAAAGTGGAACTCATCTAATTATACATTTCTCATATTCATCGGTTTTAGGATTAGGATACAAGTACAACATTTACCTCTTTTTCATTATCATATACCCGAGCACAATCTATATGCCTGTAGCCAGCCTGGACAAATCAATGGGAAAAATTCAATCAAAGCAGAAATTAGCTCATGAAGCTCCCCATTTTCTGCATATTATGAACTCAATCTCTCAACACAAAGAAAGAAACAATGAAACAAAAAATCAAACACCTTGACTGCAGCAACTACAGCATCACCCACAACACCTGGAGGAGCTTTCCAAGTTCCAAGACCAACTGATGGTATCTTTGCACCGGTATTCAGATCAAAATATAGAGGCACATGTGCATTCTCTTTGTCCATGTTTACTGCATATAATCCAAATCAAAATGCAGAACAGAAACACTAATCTAAACAGATAAAGTATGGATAAAATTGTTCAAACTTTGAAACCTAAAGTAAAGTGAAGAGCATAAATAGAATTCACATCAATAACACACACCTATTTTTTTGCCAAATTGCTTTAGATTTTTTTTTCGAGTAGAGGATGGATCTTTAAAAACGCAAATTTCAAGGGAAGTACAACCGCTAAATTATTGAAACAAGTATTTATGATGAACGCAACTGTGTTATTGTGCCATGAACCAAAGGTTTAGGCGTAAAAGTTGGATCACTACATGATTCTTTTAACTAGAAATTCGGAGCTATCAATAAATAGAAATCAGGGGAAGAAGTCATCTTTACCCAAGTCACTTTTTGGCAACGAGGATTCCTGTGATTGTGATTGTGATTGTGATTGTGACGAAGCGTGACAGATTCTATGTTCAAATTAATATCTACAACTCCTTCCTAGAGCTAGAATCGTGATCGAATAACGAGTTTTTATGATAACATTTTGCCAAAAATACATGAGTTGTTACTATACTCAATTTTTTTTTATTATTATGTTGGTCAAAAAAATTAAATGGTTGTTAATATTTATAGTGTTTGGTAAAGTAATGCCCAAATAAAGCATAGTTATTATTCCCAAAATTCAAAAGTATATTTGAAGAAATCCAAAAAATATTACATTTTCCATGTGTATTTATACATATTTTGAATGTAACATATTTGGCCTTTTCACTCATATAAAATAAAGAAAATCAATATGTTCATGTACAATTTAATGATATCAATATATACACAAATGTCCTGTTTTTAAATTAATACACAACTAATTATTTTTATTAATAGAATATTTGTTGAATTCAGTTTTGATAATTAGATTTTATCATTGTAGGTAATTATTTTTTTTAATAGAATATTAGTTGAACTTCGTTTTTTTAATTAGATTTTATAGTCGTAGGTAATTATATATTTTTTTCAATAGAATACTTATTGAATTTAGTTTTGGTAATTAGAATTTAGTTTTTAATAGAATATTAGTTTTGTTGAAATTAGATTTCTTAAATTATTAATTTTCAATGAGGATAGAAACTATTTTCTGTCATAATGTACTATAGGATTGTGTAAAAGTGTGTGTATGAGTTCTGGAATGCTCGTATTTTATAGACACCGGGGGCGAAAAGCAGTTATTTCGTGCATTTCCACTCATTTTCGCCCCCTTGGCGAAAATGAAGTGATTTTCGCGCGGGCGAAAATTATAAACAAATCTCAAAAACAGGACATTTGTGTATATATTGATACTAAATGTATATATGTGATAATATTGATTTTTTTTATGTTTTTGGGTCAAAAAACCTATTAATATATAATATGGATATAAAAGGATAACTGTTATGTTAATATTCATACTCATTTGGCACCAAATTTACGAATTCACCTCCCCTTGCCACTTTTGATGGAGGACCATGTTGTGTACTGGAATTATACCATCTGCTTACGCACTTTCTTACCCAATTTTTATGAGCAAGGTATATTGAGATAATTGTACCCAATTTTTATGAGCAAGGTATATTGAGATAATTGTAAATATTTCTTTAAAGTATTTAATTTTATATGTAAAGAAATAATATGACTAGACAAACATTACAAATTAATAAAAATTCAACTTGACAGACATAGAATGTATAACATGGGAGACTATAGTTTAACTTAAACTCTTAAAATTAAATCAACTAAACAATTATTTTGATCCTTTGTGTTCATTTAAATTTTGAATTTACTCCTCTATATTTTAATTTTTGTTTTATTACAAATCGTCTACAACGAAGGAGTCCTCCATCTTGTTTGTCTCAAAAATGAATACTAGTGATGTCACCATTAACTATGTTAAGGTATCTTATTTTGATTTCAATTTTTTCCTGCATATCATTCACAAAGTAAAAAGAATTTGTACATTTTGATATAGACTAAATACTCATTTTAGTTCTCCAGAAATATCATTGCGGGATAAATTGATCCCTCATAATTGGAAAGTCCAATTTGATCCTTCACATTTCAAAAATGAGAACAAATTCGTCCTTTCATACATGTTCGTACAACAAAGAAACCAAACCATTGTATGAACATGTACAAAAGGACGAATTTATCCTTTTTTTAAAATGTGAAAGACCAATATTGGATTTTCAAATTCTGAGGGACTAATTTGTCCCGAAATGTATTTCTGGACTACCATTTTAATTATTTAGTCTTTTGATATATCAATCGATTTGGTTAAATTTCATTCATTCCGTTCTTTCAGATGAATCTTGTACAAAAAGGACAAAACAGCGATATCATCGATGATTTCAAGGGAAAGATGACTTCATTCTCTGAATCTGTCCAAGATAAACAGCAGTGAGCATTCAACACATTTGACCAAAATAAGAAAATGGCAACACATTAAACTTACATCTCAACGATTGCAGGTAGAAGCACATTTGGATAAGCACCCATAGACTAGTAAGTATTAACTGAAGGGTGAAGTTGAACTATTAAGAGCAACCTAACAATGGTAAACAATATAGTCTATTAAAAATTATTTGTCCCCTCCAATACTTCTCATCATGATACAAGAAGGAACCAAGGGCTTGTCACCATTTGATAATCCTCAACTGTAAAAATTAATTTGTTTTTAAAATCATTTCTCAATGAAGTTCTTCAGGTTCTTCAGCCAGATCAAGTATTCCTTGTTGTCCTTACTAAACATGTATTCCTGCAAGAAGTTGGTTGTGCTGGGCTTGATCCCTCTTATCTCAAGATACTTGTGAAAAGCCTTTTGCAGATTTTCATCCAAATCCCTGTAAAAATAATGAAACAAATATATTCAGAAAAAGGAATAAGGAGCATCATATGATAAAATTAGATGATGCCATATGATTACGTGAACTCGGGTCCCTCATATGCAAGTTGATCTTCGGATTCTTCAGGATGCTTTATTGATAAGCTATCAATGGCAATCTCATCAGGGAAAGCAGTGACACCAAACTCCAGACAAACTCCATTTCCTTTTATCACACTCACAACTAAAGGAATGCTAGATTCATTACTACCCTTCTGACCATCGTCCTCGTCTTCATTTTCTTCAAATCCTACAGTAGGGATGTCAACCTGAACTTTGATAGTTTCATCCTGATATTGTCTCTTAAGTTGTATGGTTCTTTCTCCAGGATTGTCCTCAATCTCAAAAGGAAAATCATCTGGGATTTCAATCTGGAAAATTATACGAGTCAATGAAATCAGTACCTGACCCAATATGAATGCAAATCTACAATACTAAGAGCAACTCGATTGGATAGAAGAATCCAATTATCATAAAAATTGATCTTAATAGCCACTCGTCAAAGGAGGAAAAATGATGCAGAGAGAACGGTTAACCCGTTGGGTTAGGGGGGGAAAGGGAATAAAAAACAGGTTTTTAATAAGTACAATAGCAGCTGACCACTATTCAGGATGAGAATAGCCAATGGCGACACTATCATGCTATATTGAATACCCTGACTTAAAAACAATAGAATTTCATTACTACAATACACAAATCTCAAATATACGAGCAAATAAAGTAAATCACTTATTTATGAGGGAACAAACATTGGAATTCTTGGCATAGTGAGGAAAACAAGATCAGAAATACAACAACAGGGCACTGAAATGTAATAATTTTAAACTATTAGAAGGCCAAATAAACATTGGAATGAAGAAACTCACAAAGGCAGCAGTGAATCAGATAAAAACAAATGAGAGACAAATCTAAAGATACAGACTGCAATTGAACCACCCAAGATTCTGTGGAAATGGGCACATCATCATCATATACTGCTAACCATTGAGGACTAAAAAACACACATTCTACTTCCTTCATTCGAACTATCTTCTACAAATCTACAATCTAGCACCTTTCAAAAGGAGCACTTAAAAATCCATAAAAGCTAATAACAAGTATTTGCAAAACTTCTAGACCATACAAGGAACAAAGCTTAAGGAAATTGACTACCACTAACAACAACAACCACCAAGTCTAATGAAGGGGCATCGTTTTGGTCTAACAGTATAAAGAATAAGAAGAACTAAAAACAGAATTGACGGATTGGGCGTAAGATTCTACTTGCAAAACCACCTTCTACCTATCCTACTAATGAATAAAAAGCAGAAACCAAAAAAAAATTGAAACTTTCACATCGAAAACGTAATGGTTACCCGAAAAAACAACTTTAAAGAAATCGGTAACGAATAAACACTGCCATAGAAAAATAACTATGAGAATGGATTGAACTTAATTGTGTAAAAAACTATAAGAAAAAAGTGAGGATAAATTACGTGTTGCGATTGGTGCTCGTCGTGGGCACAATCGATCTCAGATTCGAGGACTTGGATGAGGTTATCATCTGCGCTGGTCTTCGTGGCGAAGCTATTAGCGAAGCGAAGAGAGGGCGCGACATTAGTCGTCTCTCTGCGCAGGAATAGGCCAACGGAGATCGCGCTGTGGAAGGTTCTGGAAGACGACGATGACGCTGAAAACCGGCGCAAGGCCAGAGGGAGCACGGCGGATGAGGCACGGCGGAGCGCGGCGTACATGGCCATTTGTGGTGGGGAAGGGGTTTGGCCAAACAGAGAAGACACAGGCGCAAATAGGGTTTAGGGTTTTAGAGTTTTGACAGGCATACTGAGATCTTTCTACTTATATAGATGTCATTTCCTTTTCTTTTTGGCTTATAATGCCCCTTTTATTTTTGTATAGTTTATGGATGAGTTTGGATAAATATCTTAATTCTTTTTTTGGTTGTCCATAGTTTACAATAAAATATATATATATAAGTATTGATAGAAAAATTTTCTTTAATATTTTTAGTTAGAAAATAGAATAATATTTTTAATTAAAAATATATTGTTTAATATTATATTAATTTATGATTTTTTACTTTATTATTTAAGAAATTGAATTTTAATCAATTATATTTATTAAATTAAAAATATGTCGAGAATATAAAAGAAAATTAATTAATCTATATTATACATAATTATTTTAAATAATATTAAGCAATTATTTAAATAAAATAAAAGATATATATATATATATATATTAGATAATAATATTTAAAAAGATTCATTAAAAATTTGAAAATATTTTTAAAAAAAAAAGAAATAAATGATGTCTAAATTAGCATACATCTCATATTTACATAGATTTAATTAATGAGTGAATTGATATTTAATCGTAATCTCTTTTTTACAAATATTACTTTTCTTTCATTTTAAGTAACCTTTAACTAAAATATACTATGTATATAGTAACCATTTCCTGTCACCTACTAACTACTAGTTTCTTTTGCTTACATATCTGACTGCAATTATCATAAGGAACTATGAAAATTTCAAAGCAAAAAAATTTTTGCTACATTTTGGCTCAATTAACACTTAGTTGGTTTAAGCCAAACTAATGATAACCGAAATGCATTCGACTATGATTCAATGTGTGCTATATATAAGACATAATGTGTGTTATATGTATAACACATATTATATTTTATATATAACACACGTTGCATACTAGTTGGACGTATTTTTGTTGTACGACAAACATTATGGCAAAATAAGTACATTTAATTTAAGGTTTTGGAATTCTGACCCTTAACAATATTAATCAAGTATTCAATTTCATCTGAGACTTGTTTCATAGAAGGCCTTTTTTGTCTCTGATCATCCAAACATGCAGCTGCAAGATACCCCAAAGATTTCATTGTATCCAATTCCACATTGCTAGCTCCTTCTTTAAGCAACGGATCAACAACTTCCATGAAACTCTCCTCAGCCAATTTCCTCTTTGTATAAACTGCCAAGTTCACATTCTCTTCCTCCCTAGTAAAATCAATTGCTCTCTCAGCAGTTACAAGCTCCATTAGAACAACGCCAAAGCTATAAACATCGCTCTTATCGGTCAATTGGAAGTTCCGGTAGTACTCAGGGTCAAGGTATCCTAGTGTCCCCTGAGCACTAGTGAAGATATGGCTCTTGTTCTCTTCAGCTAGTTCAACAAGCCTAGACAAGCCGAAATCTGAAACCTTGGCATCAAAATTGTGATCAAGAAGAATATTGCTGGATTTCACATCGCGGTGATAAATGGGGGGAACAGCAGAAGAGTGAAGATATGAAAGGCCCTCTGCTGTTTGGTATGCAATTTTGAGCCTGTGGTGCCATTTAAGGGGTTCCCTTTGGCCCAAAAGTTGGCGATGAAGGTAATCAAAAAGTGTCCCATTAGAGACATATTCATAAATTAGCAAAGGGTGTTCAAGCTCTAAACAACAACCTAGAAGCCTCACTAGGCTCCTATGGTTCACTTGGCAGAGTACTCTGACCTCATTTTGGATTTGGTCAATGCCTTTTGTGCTTCCAAGCTTTGCTCGCTTGATGGCAGTGATTGTTCCATCGTCGAAAGTTCCTTTGAAGACTTCGCCGAAGCCGCCGGAGCCGATGAGGTTGTCCTGGGAGAAGTTGTTGGTTGCTTTCTTGATCTCTCTGCCTGTGAAGATCCTTGAGGATAAGGCACTGGCTTTGGCACTTGTGATTTCTTTTTTTCTTTTCTTTATGGTCTTCTTTTGTTGTTTCTTTGATTGGCTGTGCTTCATAAAGAAAAGGGCTCCAATTGCTATTGTAATAAAGACTATTCCTCCTATGGAAGCAGCCACACCTGAAACAAGCAGAGTGTAGAAAATAAGAGCTGACACATAGCAGTTGACAAAGGCAAAATCTTGCAACATTTACAAGTTTTAAGGTATTACTCCCTCCGTCCACTTTTATTTGTCTTTCTAGGAAATTTATTTGTCCACTATTATTTGTCATTTTAGATTTTCAATGAAACATTTACAATCTTTTTCCAGTTTTATCCATACATACACTCTCTTTTTTATCTCTTACAATTATTATTGCACAAAAAACTATAAGGATAATTTTGTCATTGTACATTTACTTCTATAGAATTTTTTTTGTTTTCATCACCTTCTTAATAAGTGTGCAATACTCTAAAACGTCAATTAAAAGTGGACGGGGGAGTATTTGTTTGTAATGACTCTAGTTCAGAGTCAATGGAGTCATGGAGTCAGTGTCACACGATCTAAAATTGACTCCGAACACACTCTCTTATATTTATGTCTCCCTTCCTGCCTACATTGACTTCCTTCTACTACACAGTGACTCTAATGACTCCAAAATTGAAGTGAATAAAAAATTGGCAATTTTATTCACTGAATCACTGTAACTCTTTTCCCATCTGCACAATGACTCTCATATCAAATAGTTGACAGAGTCAATTTTTCACTAACCCTGACGCTGACGTAAGAAAAAACAAACACAACCTAGAGAACAAAACCCAAAATGTTATATGTAAAAATTTAAGAGTACGAATTTATATGCCGTTATAAAAAGTTCAAATTTTAACATATTATTCTTTATATCCTTAGAATATTATGTTAAAAGATTGGTGATATTTGGTTAGCACATATGAGAAGAAAGTTATCAATATAGTTATTAGATAGCCATAGTAATAGTATATACCAGCCATAAGCATTTTCTTTTTCTTCCGAGCTTTGCAGTGTTTACCCTTTTCATGTCCTTTGCACTTTGTATCTGCGTATGTATTAAACACTTTATTAGTATCATTTCTTAATCTCAACGTATAATTACAATTAATCAATAACGTTTCAGGTTAAATTGTTAAAAACAATTGGGGATTTGGTAAGCTACGACAAAGATAAAAGAAAAAAATAAAATAAAAATCCATTTTTTAATATGGAATTTTAATATACTGTTAAATTAGCGAGAAATTACTTTAAAAATTAAGGAATTCAATAATAAAAACTTAAAATTTCAAGATATTTAATTTGACAAAGTAAACATTTTTTTCATGACCATAAAACTTTATTTTCGATTCAGTAATTTTCATAAAAATAAAACTATAAAGAGATTTCATTCGACCAATTTTCTTTTTTTTTTTTTGTGAAGTTTGTCTAAAATATTAAATTAAATAAAATATAATAATAAGAATGTTTCACTTTCTTTGTCATAATTGATTTGGATATATAAATCAAACTTTTATATCAATATCAGCTCTCTAATAAAATGATGTGATAAGAGTTTGGAGGAGAGGATAGAGCTGTGGAAAGTTTTGAAGGAGAAGATGAGGAGGAAAATGGAAGAGTGAGAGGAGATAATTTCTTTTTGAATATGGCTATATGAACAATAATAAAATAGTCAAAATATCAATATATTATATTATGTATAATAAGTATTATGTAATATGCACAATATATACTATATGTTGCACATGTTATAAAAAAAGATGATATTGCAACATGTGATATATGTTGTGCATATTACATAATACTTGTTGTGTATAAAACGTAATATACGTTGTGCATATTACGTATTATATGTTGTGCACAATCTATTGGTGTTTTGACTTATTTTTTTATTGTGCACTAAAATTTTTCCTTTCTTTTTATTTTGAGTTTAAAAATCTTTCAAATTGAGGAATTTAAAAATAAATAATTTTACCATATTTTCTCTTCTTCCTCTCTTTTAAAACTCAATTTAATTATTCAAATATCCACAAAGTCTATCACTAACTAATCATTTAAATAAAAGAGAAATAAATTTTGTACATCATAAAATCAATTATAATATAAAATAATCCAATAAATCATTATATACAAAGACTAATAATGATATTACTCTAAATAAAAGATATTATCAAAATTGAATTACAACTTTAGACGGATATTTTTTTTAAAAAAATCACCTTATTATGTTTAGCTTTTGTGCAAATATGAACTTACTTAGGTATTGATTTTGGGCTGGAGTTTGAAGCTGACACAATCCATTGATGGGATCCCACTTGAATCCAACATTGCACAAGCACCTTTGCACACCACCACTAGCTGGGCCCACCCCACACTTGGAGTTCAACAAATCATTGCAATCCATTGCCACCTTACAAACCGGTTCCTGAGGTACCACCCACTCGATCCCCACCCCTGGCTCCGGCCACCCCTTCCCCGGCGGCGCCACCACACCATCGAAATCCACGAAACTCTGATACGCCGCGCACCCACCATTGTGAACCCGAACCTCGTACTCCTTGTGGGCTACATCAGTTGTCTTGTACGCACAGCACAAGCTCACGCGCCTGCACGCGCTAGCATCGACGTGATCTTTAATGTAGGTGTGGCACGTGCTGCTTTCGGCGCAGTCCATTGGCGGCGCGTGAGATGGGTTTATGGTGCAATTCATCAGAAAGAGTGTATTGCCGGCTGCAATGATGAAAGGAAGGCTCTCATTGAGGCGAATACCTTCACTGTGGAAGTCCGTAGACACGCACGCGCCTTTCTCTAGCGTGGCGGGTCGGATTATTAACCGACGGGTTGCTGGGTCAATGGATCGGATCATGTAGGATGACCCGGCAAGTGTATCAAACCACAGGGCACCTGCGGTGCACCGGATCTTGTACCCCGGGTCACCGCAGTCGGATCCGGTGCTTAACGGGAATGGAACCGGGTTCGCACCACAATTCCCGCACCGGCGCGTGGCGGTGCATGATAGCAATAATGCTGCAATTGTGAATATTAACAACGTTGTAATCTTTTGTTGCTTCATTAAAGACTAAAGAGCAACAAGTATTGCAATGGAACCACATAGAATGATAGAATATAGTAGGAAGAAAGCAATCGTTGCTATATATCAATGTTCTTAGAGTCTTAGAGACTTTATTTTTATACTGAGTAATGCTATACTTACACCATAAAATCAGTTATCATATCAGCCACTAAGTATAATAATTTAATATTTTAAAACTAGTAATCCAACTATTATTATAATACATTAATTCAATATTTTTAAAAGTTTGATTACTAATTTCAAAATGTTAAATTATTACACATGGTGACTGATGGTGGTTGATTTTGTGGTATACACCAATCATTTCTGTTTTATATTATTTCAATTGAAAATTGAAAGTAGAGGCAAAAGTAGTGTGGGGGTGCTGTGCAGCTGGATATATGCATGTAGGGAAATGTGTAATTTGCTGCGCTTTTCCAAAAGATTGTGTATTTTTATGGAGATGTAATTTGATGTGGTAATTCCTAATAAGATGCAATGTCTACTAGAATACAGTGTTAAAATAGAAGTGACAGAAGAGATTAATGAACTCTGAACGTGTAAGTATATGTGATCTGGGAAACATTGCACGTAGCTGATTTAGGTTTGCTCAATCAGTATATGTCTACTAGAGTACATTATCTCTCGCGTTTCTAAGGGAAGATATGCACGTTTCCTTCTCAGCATGCATGGATATGATATCAATAATACATAATACTTGACGTACAACAGAAATACGTCCAACTTGTATCCAACGTGTGCTATCCATGTTACAGGATGTGTGCTATATGTATAGCATATATACGTATAGCATACATCCTTTAACATGGATAACACACGTTGAATACAATTTGAACGTATTTCTATTATATATCAAACATTATTGGAAATGAATATATGATAGAACTAATGTTATTCTCACCAAACTCATTGGAAATGCATTTGCTAGTAGAATCATATCATAACATGTGGCTATGATGGTGTGGCATGGACTCCAACTATTCCTAAAGCTTACAGTAGAGAAATACATTTACTACTACTATTTGTTATTGTTGTAGTGTTAACATATGAGTCAACTATTAACGTACAATATGTAATTAATAGAATAAAACATACAATCATTAATACACCATCAAAATATACATGTCAATTTAAAGCATATCACTAAAATTAATTACACTAAAAAAATTACAATTAAATTATTCCTTCCGTCCACTTTTAATTGACACTTTTAATTGACGTTTTAGAGTATTGCACACTTATTAAGAAGGTGATTAAAACACATAAATTTCTATAGAAGTAAATGTACAATGACAAAATTATCCTTATAGTTTTTTGTGCAATAATAATTGTAAGAGATAAAAAGAGAGTGTATGTATGGATAAAACTGAAAAAAGATTGTAAATGTTTCATTGAAAATCAAAAATGACAAATAATAGTGGACAAATAAATTTCCTACAAAGACAAATAAAAGTGGACGGAGGGAGTACATAGATAAAAATAATTACATCACACAAAACGGTGTAGTTAAACATATTACACACATCAATTAAAATGAATTACACATACCAAATTAAGTGAATTATGCATACAACTTAATGTTAACACAAAGTCTTAGATAACAATACTTTTTCGGTCAAAACAACAACAAAAAACTCAATTTAATATTTTTTTGTTCAAATATCATTTTTAATCATGTGTGCTTTTTTAATGGGTTGAATGATTTAGGCTCAAACTTCTATTTTTGGCTGTTTTGACTGATATAATTTTGTACCTCTAGCAAATTCTAATGTTAATTACACATACCACTTAAATTAAATTACACATGTATATTTAAAGTAAATTACATGTTGTTAGCCGTCACATGATTAACTGCGACAAAACAGTTAGTCGAGCCGTAACAGAAGTAGTTGTGACAAAACAGTGTTTGCCGAGTTGTAGCAGAAGTAGCTTGGACAAAACAACCAACCGAGTCGTAGCAGAATCAGTCGAGTTGAGAAAGTATTATCCGAAACGGAAATAGTCGAGGTGAAAACAGTTTTATGTGGTACGATTGGCTATATAGAAATATGGACTACTTAGAGTTAGTTTAGTAAAATGAATCCATTCGGGACATGCAAATTGAAGTTGTTAACTTGCTGTGCATGAACGGATAAGTTGGTGGTTACTAAAATCATGGGTAGTGGATCTTTACACTCATCTAATAGATTCATGACACAAAAATAAGAAGAAACAATTATAAGGTCGTGGGCAACATGGAGCTTGGAACCAGGAACCAAGAGAATACTATATAAAGAGAAACTTTTGATTAAAATCAAACATCTCCAAGATCATTTTATCTGCACGTTTACCTTTGTTGTAGTTTATCCATATAGAGAAAACATTTTCTTTACTTTTTTATCTGTATAATTAGTGATTATTGAATTAATGAAAGTTTTCTTATTCACATTCTTTACTTATTGTTTGAAATCTTGTTCCTCTTAGATATTTGGAAAACTTACTGCTAAGAGGTTGATTTCTCTCCTTAGCGTAATCATTATACTTGAAGATTAAAAGTGGTTATTTTACTATTCTTGACTACCTAGAGTGTAAAATTGACGCTAACAACTGCAATTTCCTATATTTATGTGCATCTTATTATACATAATTTGCATTTATATCTATTGGTTTTTTATGAACATTTTCTTAATAAATGATGTGTCTTCCCTTAATATGCATATTAAATATTGTACACATTTATTAATTATTTTCACTGAAATTTTATTAAAGACCAATATTTATTGTTAATTTGATTTTGCTTCTCATCTCAAAATGCTATAATTTGTTCTCTCTCATCTCAAATGTTATTTTACCTCTTCCTCCATAATTTTCTTCTCTCCCTCTTTAATTTGCTCTGCCTGTAAAAGAGGTTATATCAAATGCTCCTTCTTTATGTGATAGACAAAAAAAATACTTACCATGACTACAAAACTTGTAAACATACATAATTATAGAATTGAGACATTTACTTTTAGATGCTCAAATAATATTTTTTAGTAGACATGATTATTTAGACCTCCAATAATGTTTGTCGTACAATAGAAATACGTTCAACAAATATTCAACGTGTGCTATACATGATATAAAATGTGTGATATTTGTATAATACACGTATGTACAACACACATCTCATATCATGTATATAGCAGACGTTGGATACTTGTTGAACGTATTTTTATTATACGACAAATATTATTGTTTAGATCTCTAATACCCCAACCTTAGCATCAGTAACAACACCAATAATGTACTCAATCTCATCAGCAACATCCTTCATTGAAGGCCTATTTTGCCTCCTTTCATCCAAACACGAAATTGCAAGTGATCCAAAAGCCTTCATACTCTCCAACTCCATCCTACTAGCACCACATTTCAACATAGGATCAACTACATTCATCAACTTCCCTTCCTTCAAAGCCCTTTTAACCAAAACCACCAAATTCACATCCTCCTCTTCCCTATTGAAATCAATAGCCTTCTTTGAACTCAAGAGCTCCAACAAAACCACCCCAAAACTATACACATCACTCTTATCCGTGAGCTGAAAGTTCACATAGTATTCAGGGTCAAGGTACCCCAATGTCCCTTGAGCACAAGTCGTTATGTGCGTGTGACTCATCTCACTAGCATCCAACCTCGAAAGCCCGAAATCGGATACCTTAGCATCAAATTTCTCATCCAAGAGAATATTACTTGATTTTACATCCCTATGATAAATTTTAGGTATTGCTGCATTGTGAAGATAAGAAAGCCCTAAAGCAGTTTGATGAGCAATTCTTAACCTTGAATGCCACCCAAGATGGATCCTCTTATCGGAACCACCTTTGTTATTATTATTATGAAGATGTTCAAAAAGGGTACCATTGGAAATATACTCATAAACAAGAAGAGGCTCATGAGGAATCTCAACACAACACCCCAATAGCCTCACAAGGCTTCTATGGTTGACTTGGCAGAGGATTTTGACCTCATTGAGGATTTGGTCAACGGCTCTTATGTTTCCAAGTTTGGCTCTCTTGATGGCGGTTATTGTTCCGTCATCGAGGAGTCCCTTGAAAACCTCGCCGAAGCCGCCGGCACCGAGGAGGTTGGATTTGGAGAAGTTTTGTGTTGCCTTTGTGATCTCTTTGATTGTGAAGATCTTGGCTGATTTGCCGCTGGTGTTGTCTGCGTTCAGGATGCTGCGTGCCCTTCTCATTAGCCTTTGTTGGGTTTCCAATTTGATCCTTTGCCTTCGGAAGTAAATGGCCAGTGCTGTGATCATGCCTCCTGTTAGCATGACGGCCCCAGCAAATTCCATACCTGAGAGATCATCACTTCAAGATTCTTGTTAAACTTTTCTCCTTTAAAAAATACTTATAAGTGACACAAACCTATACGTGTTCATGTATGAGATATTGACACTTGTAATTGCAGGTTTTTTAGAGGGGTGGTATTTGCACAATAAAAAATCAGTCAAAACCAGCTTATATAGAGATTTTGGGCCACAAATATTTCAGTCCACTAAAAACAACCTACTTAGATAATTTTTTTTGGGTCAAACGTTGTCCAATGAGCCTATCGACTGGTTTAGCTGATTATTCATTGTTCACAAAATATTTCCCTTTTTTATTAGAACGACAATGATCCTTATTATGAATTTAAATTTTGAATAAATACCATATTTAGTCATTCAAGAGTAATTTTGAGGACAATTTAGTCCCTCATGATTTGAACGTGCCAAAATAGTCCCTCAAGATTAATTTTATAAGACACATTAAATGAGAAAATAGTCTCTCCATTAAGTTTATGTTAATTGAGTTGATGCAGTGACGTGTATGACAGATTATATGACATATCACCTAAGTTACGTCATGTTTGTAACTCAGTTAATCTAAATTTAACAGAAGGACTAAATAATTGTCACTTAAAGTGTCCTATAAAATTAATCTTGGAGGACTATTTTGTCACTTTCAAATCATGAGGGACTAAATTATCCTCAAAATTAATCATGAGGGACTAAATAAGATATTCACTCTTAAATTTTTAAGGACTAAAATGTAAATATTAAAAAAAGATTTATTATCTAGAAAATCATGGTAATGACCAAAACTAAATTACTATAATAAAACAGTTGAACTGTACGGTATGAACATTTATTTTTTTTAGTGAATATAGAAAACATTTTTCAAATTGTTTTCTTTATAACTATCACATGTAGTTCCCCATATGTTGGGGCAGTTACTCTTATAATAATAAATATAGAGTGTCTTAGAGTTTTGATGTTAGATCTTATTGATATACTCTTACAAATTGATCAGAACGTGACTGTTGTTACCAAGATATCTTTGATTCATTAAAAACTATACTATGTAGTAATCCAGATTTATGAATTTAATCATGTCATAAAACCTGAGATTATATATGTTATCATCATCAGCAGAACTTCCCCTATCCACATGCATGCGTACTCAAAATTCAATAAACTTCAGTGCCAATTTGTGAGTGACACCTAATAAATACAAGTTGTGTGGATCCGAAGAAGCTAAGTTACCTTCAATAAGCGGGGTTTTCTCAAGATGCTTGCATCCTCTTCCATGTCCACACTTGGTATCTAGAAAGAAAATCGGAATGCCAAATTAGGATCTATTTTACTTTCAACTTCTTTTTTCACATATCATTTAATTTTCTGCATGTTTTTATACTAATCACTGCACAGTTTATATAGACACGCAAAATTCATTGAAATATTTTTTTATCTTCTAATTTTTTAACACGTCAATTTAGAAGCTTGTTTGTTTGGATAACACTATTTATTTGTGTTTTTTGTTAAGAAAACAGTTCTAAGTTAATATAATAATCAATTATTTATATAATTATTTTTTTATATAGTCGGTTATTTGAGAATAATCTTTGTTAGATACTTTAACTAGAAAGTAGTTTTAAATTAATATATTGTATTTGAATTGTTAAAAAATAATTGATTTTTTTATAATAAATTACTAAAAAGATATCAACTCATCTACATAAAGCATATATAAGATTAAAGAGGATTAATTAGAAACTAGAAAGAAAGGAATTAAAAGATGGAAAATATATGGGTGTTTGTTCACTATTCACACTAATAATAATTAAATATAGAAGTATTGAAAATTGTCTGATAGAAAATTCATTATCAGACCCTGATTTTGAACACTATCATGCGTGAGTATTGTGAAGAAAATTAATATTTATTAAGACATTGACTTCGAAAACCCACATGGTCAAGTCTAACGTTAATAACATATGCGTATCTCACTGAATGCATCATTTAATGTTCTTTCGTGAAAATAACATGAACACGCTCACAATTTGGACGAATGCACCAGTTTGATCCATGTCCATGACTCACTAATAATTAACATTAACATCAACTCTAAAAAGATAAACAATAAATATACCTAGTGTGAATTTTCAATTCAATTTACTGTATACTCTTTCCATTCTAAAATAATGTTCATTTTGACTTTTTTAGTTCATAAATTAACGTACCTAGACATAAATTATGTATAGATATATTAGTTTTCAAATGTATAAGAAAAATCAAAACAATCATTATTTTGGTTTTGGGATGGATGTAGTAATTTAATTGACAAAGCAACTTAATAAAACTAAAAACACAATTTCTGTATCCTTATTAAAAAGGAAGTTCCATGTTACGATCTCATCACTTTGCTTTAAGGTTATCAAATGTTCTTGAATAACATGGTATTTTACTTAAAAATTAAATATACAATAGGTTATATTTTAACAAAACAAATCAACATTAAATACCAAACACTATATTAAAAGCCATATTGACATTTTTATTCACAAAAATGATAGTCTCAAAGAAATTATTTTTCAAATAAAATCATGGTTGTTTTGAACCGTGATCTACAAATATAATTGCAGCACATATATTGCTGTTGCAACGTCTTCCTACAATCACATCTTAACAGCAACTGGATAAGTTGCTAAGTTGATATTTTCCGGAATTTTCATATTGTAGCTAGCGATCACAATTAAGTTAATAAAATAAGTAATGTTGTATATGTTTATTAAAAGAAATTAAAATGTTAGAGTAAGAGCCATGTTAACATTTAATGGCATAGAGTATGAAAAAATTAGATGTTAAAATAATATTTTTTAACGTTATCTAACAATTTAAAATCATGCACAAAACAAAAATAGTTGAAATTCCTAATTAACTTATTAATAATGCTAAGTGTACAATAAAAAATCAGTCAATACAGCCTATGAGCCTATTTTAACTTTGATTTTGGTCCAAATAATCATTGAAATTGTAATCTATTTAGTAATTATGGCCCAAAATTTAATTTTTATTGTACATTTAATATCACTCTTAACTTATTGCACTTACCTTGACAAATTGTGTTCACAGGATCCCACTGAAAGCCAGTCTTGCACAAGCACTTCCTTCTCCCACCGGCTGCCTTATCCGGCGAGCAACTAGAGTTTTCCAAATCCAGGCAATCCTCAGCCACCTTGCACGGTGGCTCCTCCGGTAGCTCCCACTCTATCTCCACCCCGGGCCGCCACATACTGACAGGCAAAGAATAGTCCAAATAGGGAAAGCTAGCATAAGCAGCACAACGCTCATCCTTAGCCCTAATCCTATGAGCAGTTGCGGACCCACCAGTCTTAATGTCACAACATGTTAGTCTTCCATGGCTCAATAAAGAAGCTCCACAAGCCTTGGACACCTTAGCATTGTCCTTAACGTACTTGTAGCAAATGCTACTTGAGGAACAGTTCCACAACATGGTTAATACCTCTTGGGAGCAGTTCATGAGGATCAAAGTGTTGCTTGAGGTGATGTTGAAAGGTGAGTTTGTGTCGAGCCACATCCCTTCGTTCTTGTAATCACCTGACATGCACGTCTCGTTGTTTGCCAGATCAGGTGGCTGAACAACGAGACGCTGCAATGTCGGATTGATTGAGGTGATCCGGTATGAGGATCCGTTTATGGTGTCGAACCAGAGTGTGCCCGCATTGCACCGAACCTTGTAGGATTGGTCACCACAATTTGGTTCGGTGCTCAGTGGGTACGGCACTTTGATTAGACCACAATTTGGGCAATGTTTGAGGGCTTCCACGGATAGGGAGGACATTGTTGTTTGGAGGAGGAGGAGAAGAGAAGAGAGTTCTATGATCCTCATTGAAGAGAATTAATTGTAGTCAGTGATGATGAGTGACTCAGATGCAGTGTGGTATGTAGTATGTAGTGGAGTAAATGAAGTGGCTCTAAATAGTTTCATGAAATGAAACTTCTATTCATAATGAACAAGAGGTACAACAAAAAAGAACTAGCCAAAATATATAATAATAAGAAATTTGGCCCAAATCACAAAGCCGATTGAAAAAATACACCGAGTTAATAATATTATTTGGACTAAAAATGTTAAAATGAGTTTTGTTGGAGGGTGTGTTATCGATCGATGGTGTTAGTTACTTTATTGGAGAAATGAAAATGAATCATAGAATGTGGCACACGCATAGAAATTGGCAACGTGAGGTTGCTCCCACCCATAACTTAACCTCGTACGCGAAAGAATTGTTGGTTTCGTCCTCCAACAGTTTAACAACTCTATTTTTTTACAATAATAATAAGTTTTTTATTCAATAATGCTAAGTGAATCATAAAAAATTAGCTCATACAATCAATAGGCCTATTTTGGCTTTGATTTTGACCCAAATAATCATTGAGATTGTAATGGACTGAGTAATTATGGCCCAAAATCTCATTTATTGACTGGTTGGACTGATTTTGTATTGTTCATTTAGCATCACCTTTTTATTTGGTACCCGGACAAGATATACGATATGAATATTCAACTGATTGATATATCAAGTAATAATTAATTTATAGAAAAAATAATTTAAATTTATGAACTTCGTAACATTAACTTCGAGAAGCAAAATATTTTAATTGCTGTATATGAATATATTTCCAAAGAAGTACCAAATGTTGACTTTCGAAATTATTTATTTATAATTCACTTGAGGTTTGTACTCCTCCAATAGGGTCTACACAAAATCCGACAACGGTATCAAATCTTTCTTGAGATTTGATTTTAGAAGCCAATTTGTATGTTCAGCTTTATTTGATCAATGTCATCATTTTAGAAACTAATCTTTCTTGAAATTATTTGATCATTGTTAACATCTCAACCCATGGTACTGGAAATATGAGCAACTCCCTCAAGTTAGATACAGATCACATGAAAAAAAAAGTTTTATATCATTGCTAACAGTTATAACTGTTAGTCCTATTGCTGGTAAATATTTAATCCAACAAGTGGTATTAAATTGAGGTCATATTATAATTCAAATCCTTAAATTAGTATCAGGGATATGAGTAGCAGTGAAAGAAAAGCTAATGAGACAAAAGATAGTTAGTGGTAGTTATATCTGTTAGTTACTGTTATCTTTTTTGTTCATTTTTGTTATATTTTTCCGCTCATTTTAGCTAAATCTATTGATGTAATACTAGCTATAAATATCTCAATTCTGTAATGTAAAACTCAGCTTGCAATTCAGAATCAATATTCACTTTCAATCAAAGCTCTTTGCTCTCTCGTCTCTCTGTTGTTCTGTTCTTGTTCATAGACTGGTTTCTGATACCTTTCATGGTATCAGAGCCACAATCGAACCATGGAGGCCTCACCAAAATCCGATTCCATTCAAGCTCGATGAAGAGAACTATACAGCATGGAGGCATCAAGCACTCATATGCATCAAGGCCAACAAGTTGAAGGATCATCTCAACAAAAAGAAAATATCACAGCAATTTGCATCCAATGAAGGTGAAACAAAGGAAAAAGAAACTCAATTCACCAATCGATTGGTAGAATGTGAGTTTGCACATGAAGTGTGGACAAAGATTGAAGAATACTTTGCAACAAGAATGAAGTCAAAGATCAAGCAGCTGAAAGCTCAGCTAAAAGGAATAATGAAGTCAAGAAAACTACTGATATGCTTGTTGCTTTGGGTGCACCTGTTTCTAGAGAAGATCATGTTGAGATTATTGTTGATGGTCTCTCTGAGAAATATACTCCCTTAGCTTAATCACTTTGGTAACGGCTCAATATGAAACAATCTTTGTAAATGAAGTAGAATCATTAGTTCTTGCTCAAAATGATATAATAGAAAAATTCAAAAAGACTGAACTTGGATCTATGCAAGTGAATCTTGCACACAGCAATTTACATAGTCAAGAAATAGGAGCAGCATATGGCAGAGCTCAAGGATTTTGTGGCCGTGGTCGTGGTAGAGGCCAGAGAGGGGGAAGATTCTGGACTACAAATGGAAGGTCGTAGGGGGCGTTTGGTGCATTACCGAGAAAGATTACCGGTAATCTAGATTATCTTACAGATAGATTACCTCAAATTAAATTACCGGTAATCCACATTACCTTGTTTGGTATATACAAATAAGATTACCGGTAATCCGCATTACCTTGTTTGGTATATTATCCACATTACAAGATAATATATATATATATATATATATATTACTATAATACCCTCTAAATAATTATAAAATGAATTAATCAAATATAATTATATTATATATATTATTAAAATACGTAAAATACATATAAAATGAATTAATCAAATATAATTATATTAAATTTAATATCAATATTTTTCAGTTTTGACATTAATATAATTATTTACTAAAAATAAAAATCCATTAAAATAATTATAATATTCTTGCAAAAAGTGCAACATACAAAAAAACAAATATAACGCAATAAATTAAAAAAAAAACACTAACAAGAAAGGTTACGTGGATTTTTGAGATAAATTAGGATTTGTGTTAGAAAATTATAAAATTAGAAATAGTAGTGTATTTTATTAAAGGGGGTAATGGTGTAATAAAATAAATTAAAAGATTACTTAGGGTGGTATTCTAGATTGCCACCTGATACGAAGGTAATCCACATTACCACTTTGGAGATAATGTGGATTACTGGGTAATCCACATTACCAATATCTTTGGCAAAACAAACGAATCAATCTGAATTACCAGGTAATTTAATTGCAAGATTACCGATAATCTATGCAGATTACCTCGTACCAAACGCACTCTTAGTGCCAATTATATGGAAAATTAGGACACACAGTGTGACAATGCTGGTATAGGTTTGATCAATCTTTTCAAAATCCACAAAAAAATAGCTACTAATCAGCCCCCACCACCACCTGGATCTTTCCACAACCCAAACAACTCAAGCATCTCTAATCAGCATCATCAGCCCCCTCAAGCATATCTTTCTACTCCTGCAACACTCAATGATCCTTCTTGGTATCCACACTGGTGCCACAAATCATCTGACCTATGATGAAGAAAACCTTGCTGCAAGTGCTGAATATGAAGGTCCAACTCAAATGTATATACTGGTGATGGTACAGGTATGAGTATTGCTCATGTTGGCAGTACACTCTTACACTCCTCAATATCAAATATGATCTTTAAAGTCAATGATATTCTACTACATGTTCCCTCTATCACAAAAAATCTCATTAGTGTTTTCAAGTTCACTAATGAAAATGAAGTTTTCTTTGAGTTTCATCCTAAACTATGTCTTGTCAAATCTCATGTGTGAAAGGACTTTCTCCTCCAAAGAACTCGTACTAAAGGATTATACAAGTTTGATAGAGTCTCTGTGTTAAATCCACATTTAGTTCCTAGTCTGTATAACATATTTTTTAAAAGCAATATTTCTTTATTTGATCTTTGGCATCAACGATTTGGACATGCAAATTCCAAAATTGTAAAGCAAAATCTATCTTTGTGTAATATCATTGATACCATCAAATAAAACTTTATTTGCCCTAATCATTGTAAATCAAATAAATCAGAGGGGGAAAAGATACATGTTACAAATAATTAAATCTACATGAAGTGAAAGGGTGTGACAATACGACTATCAAGACAAGATTCATGCTTGATGTTGTGAATGATTCACCCTAATTATTTGTGTAGATATTTAGTTGAAATTTCTTCAACTTTTAGTTTTTAAGGTATTTTAAAATAAATGTACAATTCCCTTTTATTTCATTATGCAATCAGGTCTCTAATTTGTCTCATCATGCAATTAATAATCACATTCATACTTTATTTGATAAGGAATAAAATGCATTATATTGAGCTTAATTTTAAAATTTAAATTTAAATTGACATTTTCGTAACACAAAATCAATAAGTTATTATTAGATTTTAATTAACAGTTTTAATATATACTTAAGATGACAAATTAAATAACTTTAGAAATTAGAAATTCTAAAAAATTAACATGTGGCAAGACATTTATTATTTAAGATTTGTAAATATTCTATACAATTGAGTGAAACCAACCAGGGTTGACACAAGTGGTAAGCGACTCGTTGTCTATTAAGTAAAGTCTCGGGTTCGAGTCTTGTTGATAGAAAAAAATCTTTGTTGGGAGCCTCATTTGCCATTCCCACAGAACGACGGATTAATCGGGACGAATCTCCTTACACTATGAAAAAAAAAAAGATGAGTGAAGTTTTTTTCCTGCCAATATATAGCCAAAATAATATGTAGTTTTTTGTTTTTAAACATCAATTTGAGAGAGAATCTGAAGAACTTAAAAAAAAAAATCATCTATGGGCTATCAATTTCGACCCATTTTTATATGAGCAGGTAACATCCCAACGCCTAGATATTATCACTCATTCACGAACATGATCACACGATAAGATGAGAGCAAAATGAGGTGGTTCCAACACCACCGGTTACAACCACAACGCTACCTTTATCTTCTTCATGCTCATGGCTTCCCTAAGATTTTATATTTCCCTAGATACCTTCGATTCAAAGGCCACAATCCCATCAATTTATAGTTGCGTCCATGCAAATGGAGCTTGCCCGTTCAAATCCCTTGTCAAATCGAAGCACATTCAAGTCGAGCTGAACCTCAATTCCAAGCTTCAAGTTCGGAACAAGGCTCGAAGTTCGAAGAGGGTACCGAACCGACGAATCGGAGTGGACTCGAAATTCAATCACGCAACGAAACGCAATGCTCCGCTAGACACGGACAAGTTCCTCGTACGCGATGATGATGGCGGCGGTGCTGACGTGGACTACTCCTCCATCGGCGCCGAACTGAATACGGAGCATTGCAATGCGATACTGAAGCGGCTCGAGAGTACAGGCGACGACGCCAAAACGCTGTCGTTTTTCGAGTGGATGAGGGGAATGGGGAAGCTGGAACAAAACGACGGTGCTTACAACGTCGTCGTTCGCGTGCTGAGCAGAAGAGAGGATTGGGAAGGAGCAGAGAAACTCGTTAAGGAAATGAGGTCCGAATTCGGCTCCGAATTGAGCTTTAGGGTTTTCAACACGCTTATATACGCGTGTCGTGAGCGTAGCTTAGTGCAATTGGGAGCGAAGTGGTTCAGAATGATGTTGAATTGTAATGTGGCGCCAAATGCCGCCACTTTTGGCATGCTGATGGGGCTTTACCGGAAAGGTTGGAACGTTGAGGAAGCAGAATTTGCTTTTTCACAGATGAGGCAATGTGGGATAGTGTGTGAATCGGCATATTCAGCTATGATTACCATTTATACCCGTTTTGGGTTATATGAAAAAGCTGAAGTTGTGATTGGTTTGATGAGGGAAGATGGAGTGGTTCCTAATTTGGAAATTTGGTTGGTGTTGCTTAATGCGTACAGCCAGCAAGGGAAATTAGGGGATGCTGAGGAAGTTTTGGTGTCAATTCAAGAAGCAGGGTTCTGCCCCAATATTGTGGCCTATAATACTATAATAACTGGGTATGGAAAAGCTTCCAACATGGGTGCTGCTCAGAGGCTGTTTTCGAAGTTGAAGGTTGTTGGGTTGGATGCTGATGAGACCACTTACCGTTCTATGATTGAAGGATGGGGTAGAGCTGATAATTATGAAGAAGCAATGTGGTATTATAAGGAACTCAAGCGTTTGGGGTACAAGCCGAATTCGTCGAATTTGTACACGATGATAAAGTTGCAGGCTAAACATGGAGATGAGGAGGGTGCCATTGGAACTCTTGCTGATATGGTGGAGACTGGATGTCAGTATTCGACTATGCTTGGCACTCTTTTGCATGCCTATGAGAGGGCTGGCAGGGTTGATAAAGTGCCACTTTTGCTGAAAGGATCCTTTTATCAGCACATTCTTGTTAACCAGAATTCTTGCTCCACTCTAGTCATGGCTTATGTGAAACACCAGCTGGTGGAAGATGCTATGCGAGTATTGAAGGAGAAAAAGTGGCATGATCCGCGATACGAGAATAATTTGTGTCATCTTCTGATTTGCTCTTGCAAAGAGGGAGGTATGCTGGAGGATGCAGTTAAGATATACAGTGAAATGAACAAGAATAATGACAAGCCTAACATGCATATCGCGTGCACCATGATTGACATTTACAGTGTAATGGGGCTCTTCAATGAGGCAGAGATGTTGTATATGAAGTTGAAATCTTTGGGAATTTGCTTGGATATGATAGGCTTTAGCATTGTTGTAAGAATGTATGTCAAGGCTGAGTCTTTGAAAGATGCTTGCTCTGTTTTGGATGAAATTGATAAGCGGTCGGATATTGTTCCAGACAAGTTTCTCTTACGTGATATGTTCCGAATTTATCAAAGATGTAACAAGGTTGATAAACTAGCTCATCTTTACTATAAAATCTCGAAAGAGCGTGTGGATTGGGATCGGGAAATGTATAACTGTGTTCTAAACTGCTGTGCTCAGGCTCTTCCAGTAGACGAGCTTTCCAGGCTTCTTGACGAGATGCTTCAACGCGGATTTGCACCCAACACAATTACCTTCAATGTCATGCTTGATGTCTTTGGGAAAGCTAAGCTTTTCAAGAAGGTTAAGAGGCTATTCTGCATGGCTAAGAAGCAAGGCCTGGTTGATGTGATCTCTTACAATACTATCATAGCTGCATATGGAAAAAATAAAGACTTCACGAACATGTCTTCGACGGTTCAGAAGATGCAATTTGATGGATTTTCAGTTTCCCTTGAAGCCTACAATTCAATGCTGGATGCTTATGGAAAAGATGGTCAAATGGAGGCTTTTAGATCTGTTCTGCAAAAGATGAAGGATTCAAATTGTACCTCTGACAACTACACATACAACACCATGATCAATATTTACGGGGAACAAGGATGGATCGAGGAAGTTGGTTGCGTGCTTACAGAATTGAAAGAATGTGGACCTGGACCTGATTTGTACAGCTATAACACATTGATCAAGGCATATGGAATTGCTGGAATGGTTGAAGATGCTGTAGGTTTGATCAAGGAAATGAGAAATAATGGAATAGAACCTGACAAGATAACCTACACTAATCTTATCACTGCGTTGCGCAGAAATGACAAATTTTTAGAAGCTGTTAGATGGTCATTGTGGATGAAGCAGATGAAATTGTGAACTTCATTATACTATGTCATTATCTAAGTGGTCCTACTTGTGTATAATCTCCAACCTTTAGAGGCCAATGTTGGTGTGCTCACCACCAACTTTGAGGTCATTGATTTTCTGTGAGCTAAATGAGCTTTGAAAGATCCATCAAGGGTTATTTCCAATCTAATAAAATCTGAATACAAGGTGAGGTTTGTACTTGTCTTGAGAGGATAACTCATTTTTTTAATACATGACCTCAATTTTTGCTAATAGATGGTAATATAGGATAACCCTTCTTTACCCCTATTTTTATGTATTTAGTTTATCATTGATAACTTATTGTATCTTCGACACACCATTTTTTCAGACATTTCAAAGTATATTGGTTTTGCAGGACATACAAGTCATTCAACTTGTGACCTTCCTAAGTTGCCGTACCATTCCTTAAAGTTTGACAACCATATGAGGTAAGACATTACAATGTTGCTGTGTAACATACTTTAAGAGAGCCATGAATTTCAGTTAGAGAAGCTTGATTGTTAATTAGTCTTGCTTTGATAGTCTGTTTTTTATCCAACTGATTAGTTAAGCTTAGTGTTCCCTACCAAGAATATCTTTATGGAATTATAGTCATCATATTTCACATGGTCAAATGATTGTGTAGCTTTCACTAGCTTATGGAAACCGTTGACTGAAAGTCTGAAACATACTTATCTAAGAAACAATGGGCATCATAAGTTCAGTAGTTTAATCATCAGGTACACATAATTGATAAATAATAAATTTCGATTGTAGATTCCTCTTAAAGACATTGCTGTCAGAAACTAGTTTTGATTGTTCTTGTGAAAACATTTTCATACAGTTTCTGCCTAATAATTTAATCATACTAATCAAACCATTTGTGAATTTTGTTATTGGCATATTTGAAATGCTTGAAAAGAAACTTATGAGAATGATGTCCAAATTACAACTTGAAGGATGATAACTAAGGTTCATTGGTTATATGGATTTGTGCATTTTGAAATGTCTATCTATAAAAGAACGTTTTTAAGAAGAACTTCTCATGTACTCTGACTTGCAAGGTTTGTTGAGGGAATTAATGTAAGCACTGATCTGGTGCTAAGATGGATTAGATCTAGGGAACAAGTAAGGTTGGTTCATCTTATAGATGTGGATGATCTATAATGTATTTGTGACTGGTTGTGTGTTTGTGTGGTATAATTATAATGTATCCATGCTAAGAAATGCTTTTATGTACACCATAAAATCAGCCATCATATGTAATAATCCAACATTTTAAAACTATTAATCCAACTTTAAAAATGTTGGGGTAATGTATAATATGAAAAATTAGATTAATAGTTTTTAAAAGTTGAATTATTGCATAAGGTGGTTGATGGTGGCTGATTTTATGGTGTACATGTAGCACTACTCTTTGTTATTATATCCAAAATGATCCAAGACATGCTGAGCATAAAATAGAGTAATTACCTAACAAATGACTAAAAGAAAAACATTATTTATTGGTGGTTATTTCCCGGTGATTCCCTTAACAACATTATTTATTGGTGGTTATTTCCTGGTGATTCCCTTAACCGGCAAGTAAGCAAGAGATTTGTGTCTGTTGAACTATTTTGCTAGAAATTTTTTAATTTTGTGGTTGTTTTGATTATCCTTACCGGTGCTAATAATTTTTTTAAATATTTTTATCTTTAAATCATTTATTTTGTTTTTATATCACTTTCACGGTTTCACCTCTCTCTCTCTCTCTCTCTCGCCCCCTCCCTCTCTCCCTTAATTGTCTTTGACATAGCTCTTTGTAACCACCAAGATCGCTGCCATAGCCACTGTCGTGACGTCATCACCACCATAATCGCTCCTAGCCCCAACATCTCTGCCTCCACAGCTGCTTGGATTCATTCTCTCCACCAGAACTTTCATCTCCGTCTTCATTGTCTGTTTTGTTGCGCTCTACGCTGTCGCTGTGCCATATTCCATCTACACCAAGCGATTAGATTCATAGGATTTTATGTGTTCCTCATAGGGTTTGTGTCTTATATGGACTTGGGAGTGGTAGATCACAGGGAAAAGTGTAGGAGAGGAACAGAAGGAATCAGATGATGCAATGGTGGATTGTGACATCAAAGTTACAGGATTTGTGGAGGATGAGAATTGCAATTCTGAACTGTGTGGAGCTTTTTAATTGTTATGTTTAGTGTCATGTTATGAATTTTGCTTTTGTGATGTGTTTTGTGTGTTTATTTTTTAGATTCATTATATTTATTTGATACTTTGGTAATAATTAGGCTTTGAAAATAGGATTATCTTATTTATGGTGTTTTCAATTATTGAAAGCCTCGTGATTTTTTTGTCAAATGATCCAGCATTTAGATAACTCTTTTGAATTCAGTGCTCTGTAGAATTTTTTTTTCTCTTTCCAATCTCGTGCATGGAGGCATCTAATTGTGTATTATGCTTTTAGATTGTGATGGTGATCAGTTGAGCCTTGATGTTTTTTGTGGGATGGTTATGCAGATTTGGACAGGGAGTGGCTGAGGGGGCATGACCAATCCAATACAGTATGTTGACAATTTTTTACTTCATTGTCCTGTAATTACTATTTTCTTTACTACCCTATAAATTTAACAGTTGTTCTTTTTCATTCTCCATCATATTTTAGATTGGCTAATGCTGTAATGGAACATTGTTTGTGCTATTTAGTCTTTAGTATTATATCTTGTATCAATGGTTAAAGTTGAGACTGATCCTAGCAAGTATACTTTATATAGGATGAAATTTTGCTATCTAGAGAGATGCAGGAGATTAGCATGAGAACAAATCTGAGACTGATAGCTGCACAGGTATGAATCTAAATATACAAAGTCCTTTTACAACACTCATATTTTGTAACCTTGTTAACTTTTATTAACTTTGATTTGATAAAAATTCTGATCTTATGGTATGAGTTGCAGCTTGCAGGAAGAATTAGTGGAAGCTGCAAAATAATATAACTGCTCAAGCCACCAAGTGATGAGAGATTGGCTTCTGGTTTCCTTGCCAATCCCCTATGCAGAGACAAAGAAATAATCTTCCATCCTAAAGAAGTTTGCAGAAGATATTTTCACTTTTCCAAGCAATAATTTTCTGTGCAAGTGATAAAACAAAGGTCTTAAAACACTTGGTCCTATCTTTAGAATGCAGCATCCTTCTATACTGTACTTATATAGGTCCATTCTTCCTTTAGAATGCATCCTTCTATTCTATACTTATATAGTTCCATTCAATTTCTTGCCCTGTTTTTGGCTGTCTATGCAGACCCCACTTGAACTGTTGACATTTTGAGCCAATTCTAAGAGAGAATATACAAAGGTGTTATTTCCATTTAATTTCTGCATGGTTCTGATAGAACCTTGGTATTGATTACCAAACTCACCAAGAATCCTTAGAACGATACAAGGGGTGAGGAAGATTAAGAGCTCCTCTACTCTCTACAAATCTAATACTTTCTAATTAATTCTCCAAAGACTCCTAAACTATTCCCAATTTCCCTTATTTATAGCTAATCAAAATCCTAACTAACCAACTACTCCAACTAACTAATCTATTACTAACGTAATCCTATCAATACTCTCCCCCTAAAAAATCCACCTTGTCCTCAAGGTGGGCTTAAAAAAAAAAAAAACATAAAAAATCCACCTGGGTCCCATTGTTAAAAAACTAAAGAGTTGAAATTCCCTTTTATAATAGGGTTCTTCACAGTAAAATACAAAAAATTATTCTCTTCAAATAGAGCACAAAATAAGGGTCTTTTTGATTTTGAATGAAGGATATGGGCCAGAACACAAAAGACCCGAATACAAACTCTATTTGTTTTGATGGATCTCCAAGTTGATGCTTCTCTCTTTTGAATTAGGTCTGGCCCTTTAGGTCTGAAACAGATCTCCTTTGTCCATGGGTTACTATTATCATTGCCTTAACTGCTCCCACCCTTCTGCCCGAGTTGCTGTGAGGACAGCATGCTGCTAGAGTCGTCATCGCCCTCGCCTGTACTAGGGTAACCATCGCCGGAGCCCTCCTGGCCATCGTCAGAGCCCTCTTGGCCGCTGCTTGCGTTCTCATCGTGGTGGATGCCTCCTCATTTCCTTCCCGAGCGCCATCTTCTCTTTTGGTGTTTCTCAATAGTCTTCCACGTGACGATTCCACCTCGACCTCTCCTTGTGCCGCAGTTGTCTTCGCATGTGCCACCACCGCCTCCGCCTTCACCAGTGTTGCCGCCTCCTCTGCTTGCGTTGCTGCGGCAGTCTTGCGATCCCATGGAAACACCGCCGCCAAGGGTGGAGGTGGCTTGGCCACGGTCAGTAGGACGCATTGGAACCCACCGCTTCGCAGATCTCTGTTGAAAATCGCTGATGCCGCCTCTGTGCGTCGCCTCTGCGATAGAACTCTGTTCTTCGGCGGAAACAAAGCATTGAGAGTTCTAGTATGTCGAACCACCATCCTTCTGTAGACAATCTTCCACCTCTGATCTGTATCCCTTCATTTCCTTCATTATTTGGCATGTTTCTTGCGCCAGAGAAGACACAACAAGATTTTGATGCATTTCTTGGGCTCTTTCTCCAATTTCTTGCACCCTTTTTGCTTGAGATTGTTGTTGTAGATGTCTAGGCCTTTTTGTTCTTGATATGGTCCTTGAACCCCAACCTCTACTTCTTGAATTCTGCCTGTTGATTCTGAAATTGCATCATTTGGTTGTTGCTGATTTAGATTCAGGTTTGCCTTAATTTCTTCCCATTCAATTTCCCAATCTGCAACTTCGTTCCAGACAATTTCAAGCAAGACCGGACGCAAATCAGGTTGAAAACGATGGAGAAATGCAATATCGAATGTTTCCCATTCCGCGGTTGGATTGTGATGCCTCCATAGCTGAAACCATGTCAATGCTCTTCCCGTTAAACCCTTCTTGGCCTCTAACAATCTTTGTTGTTTCGGGGTGTTTCTTGCATCCCAAAATCGCCCGGCACAAATGACCCACCAATACCTGTTAATCCCATCGAACATGGGAAATGCCTCCATGCTTGCTGTGATTAGAATCCTTCCCCAGGATCCAAGAGAATCTTGATATCTCTAGGATGTGTTTATTGATTACCAATGGGGATTCTTGGTAACTCACCAAGAATCTCTAGAATGATACAAGGGGTGAGGAAGAGTAAGAACTCCTCTACTCTCTACAAATCTAATATTTTTTAATTAATTCTCCAAAAGACTCCTAAACTATTTCCATTTCAAGAGTACTACATGTACATCAATATATAGATCCATCAACCATCCATCAATCGTATTATACTATTTTAGGCCCACCATTTTAAATAAAAACCAAAAAACTTACACATATCTCTCAACCGCCAATTGAAATAATATCTGATGGATGCTTGATGGATAGAAATCTGATGTACATCTATCATTTCTCATTCCCATTTCCCTCTAATCGAAACCCTAACTTACCAACTCCTCCATCTAACTAGCTAATCTATTACTAATGTGATCCTATTAGGTTCTCTTTGTTGTTGTTTCTACTTTTTCAACACCAGCAATTTCTAACTTAGTATGAATCTTTCAATTTTTAACTTTTGAAGTAGATATTTAATAACTGAAAAGCAATTTGGAAGGATAATGATAAATGCATTTTGATTTCTTATAAGCGAGATACAAGTGGACTGAGAACAATGGAGCAACAAATGGATTGAGATCAGTGTATGCGGGGCGAATATAAATTAGAAGATTGAAAAGCTTTTCATCTAACTATATTGTTTAATTTTCTATCCGGAAAAGTTGGTTGTACATTATACAATGTATGTACAGTATACATGCATACATTCTTTCCTATTTCCCACTCGCACTCAACTCAAATTTAGCTTCTTTTTTTTTTTTTTTCCACAACTGCAACATTTTCAAAATGGAATAAATGAAATTGAGTTAAACAATGAGGGATGTGTGTTATTTTCAATTTTTCTTTTTTATGTTTTCGTTGATTTTTTTAGTTTGCATTAATCACTTAGATATTATATATTGAGTTTAATTTTAATCCACCGTCAGTGTAAAGTAATTTTACACAAACATTCAATTATGGATTGATACATCAATAAAAGTTTTTAACTCAATTGTCCACTAATTAAAAAGTCACAGAAATCAATGTATGTGATTGACTGACGGTGTGCATCATAACTAAACTCATATATTTTTATCAATTTATTCGTCTTCAAATATTTGGTAGTGATTTAATTAAGAACACTACTTTAGCTTTTGATATATGAACACACATAGTTTAATATAACAAACATTTAAATTTTCAATTAAGGAATACACAAAATGAAGACATGTATAAACAAAACAAAAAAAGTAGGCACAATAAAAAACCAGCCAAAACAACCAACAATAGGAAATTTGGCTTAAATCATTCATCCTATTAAAAAAATACACATGGTTAATAATGTTATTTGGGCTAAAAGTGTTAAAATAGATTTTGTTGGCTGTTTTGGCTAGAAAAATATTGTTCCCCAAGCATTTATATAAAAAAAAAAAACACAACAAATTGTGCAAACAGAATACAACAAATTATTGAAAAAGAACACACTAGGAAGTCATAAAGGAATACATTATTGTATAAATAAAGGATATAATATAAAAATAAGAAAAACTACATACACACTAAAACAAAGAACAAAACACATTGTGGAAATAGAACACAAACAAACTGTTGGAATATAACATAACATCAACAACATCAAGTTATAAGGATCAGACTACATATAAAGATAAGACATAACATATATTTACAATCTCTCTTTGAGTCTTTGTTGTAACACTAAAACGTTGTACATGGAGCAAAACTAATTTATTTTGTCCTTTCTCATAAAAGAAAGAAACAAAGATAAGAATGGACTACGAAATTTTTTTAATTGGATCAGGTTATTGAGACGAACTTTCGTTTATATTTGGTGAAGACATTTTACCTTTGGCCGCCACCGTCCACCAAATATGATATTATTAGTTAATGGATAATATTAGTGAACATCTTGTTGGATGATAATGACCCAAATGTTTGACCAACTCCCTTGCTTCCCTTCCACTGGAATATGAATAAACAATCACACTGAAATTTTGATGATTACAGTGACAATTTCTTTGAGCTCAATGAGATTGTATTGAAGTATTAAATCAATTATATAGCTTTACTTATAAGGTTAAGTTTGTGAGTGGAATAAATTTATGATATGGTGTCAGGAGTCAAAATAATTAAAGAGGTTGAGAGTTCAAATCTTCCATTATGAAAAAAGTCCCAAAAATCATATTCATGTGAGGGGACATATCAAAGTACCCAACCAAATAACCAAATATTTTCGGTTGCTCACGCTATCAGGAGCTTCGTCCCGATTAATCCGTCGTCCCGAGTCGCATTCCTGGGAATGACAGGTGAAGCTCCCAACAAAAATTTTTTCCATCCACAAGGCTCGAACACAAGACCTTGTTTAAGGGACAACAAGTCGCTTACCACTTGTGTCAATTTTTGTTGGTAGTACGTAACCAAATATGTACCCTTAATTTATTTATGATTGCATAATAGAATGATCTATATCATGAATCTCGGGACAAGACTTTGTTGTTATTTATGGTTTTGGACAATTACAATTTCTTTCTTCTAATAGTCTTGAATGACTGCAAAATCTCAAAAGAAAGAAGAGCTGAGAAATCTCAATTCATGACATGAAACAAACAACGTATTGATTTGTCTAAAAACTCTCCTTAGTTACAGATACCCTTTGGCCAATAAAAGTATAAAACACAAATATTTTCTTAAGAGAAACCTATATTTACAACTTGCACTTTAAAATACCACTAATCAAAGCATGGGGAACTTTTTTTTTTCTTTCTTATTTTCCCACACGCTCACAAACTAAAGATTCAAACTTAAGAATCAAGATTCCCCATGATTTTTTTTTTTTGGAAAGAACAAACTTGATAGACTTGAATTAAGTCTGCACCTTCATCATCATCTTCCCTTTCATGCTCATGCTAGAACTCGACGGTGTGTTAAGCCTTGATGAGGCGATTGAACACCAGAAGAAACAATTACTTGTGCAGCAGCAGAAGAAGAAGAAGCAGGATTCGAAGTTGGTGTTGATGCAGAGCATGAAGCAGGGGTTTGAAACCTACCCGAATCACCGGGAAGCCTCATGTATGAGTAAGAAGGTGACTCACAAATCCATGTCCCTATAGAACCTTCGTTGCCATTCTTGTATTGCATAATAGCCTTGTAAACAAAAGGAATAAGACCCTCCATTTTTGGTGTGTGAACTTTGCAGAAAACAGGGGAAGAAACAGAGGAAAACAGAGGAAGTGGAAAAATGTTTATTTGGGGGTTTTGGTGAGTTTGAATTGGATTGGATGTGAGAGAGGAATGAGCAATTAATTGGGTATATAAAAGGGTTGGAGGGGGATGGTGACGTGGATGGAACAATGGTTTTTTGGATCAGAGTCTAGCTCTACACGCAATGCCACGAAATTTTCAACTTGAACTCACCACAATGACCTTGAAAGCTATGTGTTAACTAACGAAAACAATAATTTACGAGTTAGACCGGAAATACGTCCAATAAATTTACAATGTGTGCTATTACATAATATACAATGTGGACTATATGTATAGTATATGTACGCATAACACACATTCTTTATCATGTATAGTACAAGTTAGATGCTAGTTAGATGTATTTCTATTGTACGACAAACATTATTGTTAACTAAAATGTATCCTCTGTCTCTATATCCAAATTTCACAGTGATAATGTCATGAATAAATTTATATTATTGACTAGATATGAATAAATTTATATCAATTGATTAGATATTTTATGCTGAAAAAGTTCTGAAATACAATTAAAAGTAGCAAGCAAACTTATAATTAACATAATTAATATTGATTTAATTTAAATTTTAATTGATGATATTTTGAGAAGGTTTGATATTTAAGATACAGTAATAATTGTGTATTAATAGTTGGTTTTTTTATTGACTACTATTGATTGTATATGTAAAATTACTCATCTTATGAGATATAAGTTAGAATCAATTTCTTTCAATCAATTTTGTAATTTGCACGTGACGTTATTATCAAACTTACAATAAGTTTATCTCAATAAATTTAGAAAAATGGTAAGTTTAACTCTCATTCTCCTAATATCTTAGTTAAATAATAATAATAATAATAATAAAGACATTCTCGGCTAGCACATAAATACTTAAAGAATATCCCGTTGGTTTTTTTTTATTTATTTTGGTGAATTAAATCCCGTTGGTTTTACTATGGCTCAGCTGGTTTTGGTTGATGGGTTTGAGCTTGTGGAACAAGATTGAATGGTTTGGGTTTGATAGGTTCCTTTTGTTTTCTTCTTTTTGTTTTTTAATTTTGTTTTAATTCCCTTCCAAACCAGTGACTGACCATTGGATTATTCGTGCTTTGGTTTGGACTTTTATTATTTTAATACAATTTGGGATCTATCTGTTTGTTTGCAAGTTGTTTTAAAAGTAAGGTGCTTAATAAAATATTAATTTGTTCATTCAATGGAGGCCACCTGTATCTGTGTGATATAAGATCTTTTATATTAATCATGTTTTGCATATTGTTATTGTCCGCACCTAACTTGTGGCATTCTTCATCAAGACCTGATTTGGTTCTATCATTATATCCACTTATTAAAATTTGTTCCTTCTCCCATACTTTTGAGATGTTCTTCTTCTAATAATTAATACTTAAAATAAATGGGGATAATTTATGCCTTAACTTGAATCTAGGTATGAAATATAACATTAATTGATCAATAATATGAAGATGAGAAATTATTGTTCTAATATTTGTTCAAGATTTGAAAATAATTTCCAGAAAAATTACATTCCTCAAAATGAAATATGTCTTCCACCTCCTATATAGATATCTTAGATTCTCATAGGAATAAAATGTTATAACATCATTTGACTATCGTCCAGGCTCGCCAGCCAATTAGTCGGGCATATAGATCCATCACCTGAACTCATTGGCCCATCACCCAAGCATGTCAAGTATGATTTTTTTTTTATAAAAATATATTCCTGAAAATGTTATTATGTGAAACAAACGTCTCATGAATAAAATCTCATTTCGTGACCCAAACATTCCCTAATATTTTCGTCTTTTTTCTTAATGCCAAGATGCTAAGCTTACAGAAAAGAGTGGTAAAAAAGCCTTAACTTGTGTGAAACTAACTGTGCTTATATTGTGCTACAAAGTATAAACTATTTTTTTTTTGTATTTCAACAATGTTTTTTAACAAAAAAAAAATCCATATACAACATTCATGCATTAAATGTATATTCATCGTACATGGATCGTATGACCCATAACTAATTAAGTAATTATACATTTCATAAGATATGCAATTTATTCTTATCCACGCATTTTGCTCACTCACTCCAAACACCTGGAACTTATTTATTGATTCAAAATCAAAAGTTTGTTATAGATTTTTTTCACACTGCAAAAGTTCCCTCACTTTCCTCACCTATTCCAAGTTCCCTTTTCAACTCTTTCGCGCTCCCTTTTCTTCGTTGTTCAACCTTTGATTGCGGTGTACTTAGGGATGACAATGGATATCTGGGAATGGGGAAATTCGCGGGAATATCCGAAGTTGGGGATCCGATGATGGAGAATTTAATTTGTCCCCACGGGAATGAGGAATAAAGTCCCCCGTGGAAATTTTGGGATGAGGACGGGACTATACCCCCCGTCTTGTGGGGATCCCCGCCCCGATGGCACTTCAGTAATTTTTATGGAGCGGAACATCTTTGTAATTTACAAATAATAATATTTAAGTCTTAAAAATCCTAGCCCCAAGTCCCCATTATGCGCCGCTTCTAACTCACACTTCAATCACATTTTACTCAAACACTGTTACACTCACTAACACTAACTCTCTAAGACTCTAACTCTCTTTGTCTCTCAAGTCTCATGGCCATTCTCAGTCCCTAATAGCCGCCACCTTTCATCCACCCTAACCCTAAAAGTTGTTGTTGCTCATCCACCGAACACCACCATCTCTCCCTCTTGATCTCCCTCTTCACTACTGATTGTTCCGTGCCTAGTTCCCTCTCTCCCTCTCGCCTCTCGTAAACTCGCATCTCACAACCCTAAGAGTCGTTGTCGCCACTCACTGGAGCATCGCATCGATCGCTCTCCGGCCTCCGCCTCTCGCATACTTCTCCAGCCTCCTTCTTGCCCGCTCTATACCTCTTCCTTTTCACTAACCCTGTCGTTGTTGTTGAAGGCTTTACCGTTGCCGGAGGAAGAAAAAAGGGTCGTCGCCACTACTATACTCTGCGATGGTTCTGCAACTGCAGTGGTGATATGAGCATTGATCGATGATGTGAGGATATGTAATTTTTTCATCTGTGTTCTTCATTCTTTTTATGTTGTTTTTTTTTTATTTATTTTTCTTTGGTATAGGTGGTGATGAATAATGAGAGTGGTGGTGATGCTAGTGGTTGAGGTTGAAGATGATGGTGATGATATTATAATGATATTGTCCAATCTTGCCCTTTCTTTGTGTGTTTTTTTTAAATATTCAACTTTTCTTTCACTTATGAATTATTGACATGTGTTAGATCGAGACTTTGTTTAGTGCGTATGAAATTACTTCAAAACATATTGTAAACTAAGCAATTTTTCTATGATTGAAGCTAAAATATTGAATTATTTTGAAAAAATATATTTTTTCTTAATTTTCTATAAAATAGGTCTTTCTAAATTTTTTTTCTTACTCTCCATTCGGGGATCCGTGAGTATTTGGGGATCAGTGGGGATTGAGTTTGAGGAAAATTTTTCCCCATGATGGGGATCGGGGACGGGGACGGGTCGGGGACACTTTTCTCTGTTTGAGGCGAGGACGGGGACACTACTCCCTACTTAGTCTCCACCCCATTGTCATCTTTAGATGTACTCCATCAACTCTATTCATCTTCTCGTCATTCTCTTTCAATGTGTTACATCTGTTTAATCTTAACGTTATTGGTATTTGTTAAGTTTCTTGCTATTGATCACCAAATGAAAGACTTGTGGATAAGTGAAACAATGAAGTATATTCTTACATCTTTGTTTTTCTTCTTAATTGTTTTGTTTTATTTTATTATGGCTTTCAAATTTGATCTTCAGGATTCATTCTTGTATCGATCGATCACGTTTAGCACATTCATTATATTCATGTAAAATTAACATGCAGTTTAACTTTCAAACACACATAAGTGTATGAGCTTAACACACGTTATTCACAAAAAATACACATTTCACTTACTATAAAACACACTTATTGTTTGACAAAGAGCACAACACAATGTTATTCACAAAAAAACACACATCAGGATTATTATAACACACACTTGTTGTTTAACAAATATAACACAATTATTTATAATAGAAGCACAAATGAATTTATGAAAATAATATAAAAATTCTTGCGGGGAAACACATAACTAGAAATCACATTTTTTATTTAACAGAGGGCACACAATTAATTATTATAAAAGTACACATTTCTACGGTATATGAACACACATCTAATAATATAAAAATCATACACTATTGATTTTGTTATAGGTCTACATGAGTTCATGCATTCAAGACGATGAATATCCAAGAAAATGAATACACACCAAATGTTGTTGGAAGAGAAGTGTTTCAATAACGTAATGACAATGGAAGATGAAAAATAAGCATTGAGAATATGACAATGTAAGAGAAGATTTCACTAACAATTAAAACATGCATGATTATTCCTCTCAATTTTCTGATGCATTGTGTGCGCGCGCCATATTTTGATGTGTTCGTGTTTTTCTCTCTTCATCTTCATGTTTTAATTTTTTCTTAGTTTTGTTGTTCTTTAATGGCTTTGAAATGAAAATTTGTGATTCTTGTCAATTTTGTGTATTCTGGCGTGCGATTTTTGAAGTGTAAGTGTGTGTCACATACATGCGTAGTGAATGTCAGACTTGTGTGTAGAAAATTAGTGAGTGAGTGGGATCAAACTGTATAATATATTGTTTGACGTATAACAAAAATACGTCCAACTTGTATCCAACGTGTGTTATTCATATTACAGGATGTGTGCTATACATATATCACATATACGTATAGCACACATCCTATAACATGGATAGTACACGTTAGATACAAGTTGAACGTATTTCTATTATATGTCAATCATTATTGTATAATATACGTTAGATGAAGGATTGAATATACAAGTATATATATATATTGGAGGACGGGTTTTTTACTAGTATACTTTTCCCACATCCTTGTGATTAAAGTATATTTTGGAAACTATTTAAATTAACTGGTCAATTTTACCAGCTCAAAAGATGGAAGCTTATTCAATTGACTTCGAAGATTATGACTCAATTTTATATGATGCACTGTGAGTAATGTCAAAACTCCAAAAGTCTATAGCCAGATAAGTTCAAAACCAACTTGCCTCTAAACGACAGGAAGTTTATGTGAAATTTCAAATATCGTATAGCCAGTGATGTGATATTATACTTCAAAAATAAGCAAAGAGAAAGTCTAAAGAGCAAGAACATTCTTTAGGGATTAAATTAATTGCATGTCTTATATTATATTATATATATTTATTGGAGAGGCCTTTTATTATTCTGAAAACGCCAAATTAAACTCGTCTCTATTTATAAAGTATGTTATGATTAAAATAATGTTGCAAAGTCAAATAGAACCTTTATTTAATTTAACTTGTAATAAAAATATTAATACATATTTTTCCTCCTATATATATCTCTACCACACTTATTCTATTATTTTTTTTTTATTTTTTATACGACATTACTTTTAACAGCCAAGTTTTTCTTTTTAACAGTTCTGTAGTCGTAATTCGTAAATAATTCTTATTACTTTTATATATGGTGAGTGATTGAGTCCTAATTGCAACAAAGTGTTTGAATTATTTATTTATTTATTTTGTAGTTACCAAGTGTTTGAATTTTCTCAAATAAAAATATATTAAAAAAAAGTTACTCTTTACTTTTAATTTCAAGAACTTAAAAGTAAAAAGAAATAATACCAAGATCATAAGTAAGAAATACTAGTTTTCAATACAGAGAAAAAAATTAGGTATTAAGAAGGATTACTTTAATTTTAATTAGAGAGAATAACTATTTAATTTTTTCAAATTAAATAGTCAAGATCATCTTTATTAGAGATGTTAATAGGTATATTGTTCATCTTTTATCTATAGTTAAAAATCATTGATAGATACCTGTTTTTATAAGCTCCATTATCGGTAATTAGGTGGTTATATAATCTATAATTGTTATCATCAATGAGCAATATCTATATTTGATCAGTCAATAAAAGTTATATATTTAATGACTACTATGTTTATGCATGATTATCAATTATTATTCATCTTGGAGTTCTCAGGAGTAATTTATAAAGATTTTTTTTTACTTTGCACTACTTATATTTTAATATATAAATTATTTTATCTTCTTATTTGAAATTTAACACTCTTCCTTTCTACTATAGTTGACCTTGTAGATTATGTTAAAGTAAATAATTTTTTTTGTCTAGGTGCACCTAAGAATTTTACTTTATTTAATTATTATAAAAAATTATACTTTACTCCTTGAATTATAGTCATGTGTATTGTTTTCCCAATAGTTATATATAGGTATGTGTTCTTTAATACCAAATTTGAAAAGGAACGTATATATAGTCGGAGCCTCAACTTTGCTCATCAACGTATAACGTTCCCTTCTCCCTTTTATTTTCCTCCTCCATCGTCTTGAATCTTGATTTTAATGTTGTTTAAGCTAAGTATGTTTTGCCTCTTGCGTCTAACACTCATTCTCTTACTACTTCTCCTGTATTTCTTAATCTATAATGCTTGACTTACAACAGAAATACGTTCAACTTGTATCTAACGTGTGCTATCCATGTTACAGGATGTGTGTTATACGTATAACACTTATACGTATAGCACTTATACGTATAGCACAAATCCTGTAACATGAATAACACACGTTGAATACAAGTTGGATATATTTCTGTTGTATTTCAAATTGATCTCTTAATGCGTGAGCCTGAAATTCCACATTAAACAACGGAACACAACTTCTCATCATCATTACCAGCAAATATTATTGGGGACTTGAACTATCTGACATGGTCAAATATTATTGGCAAGACAGAGAATTGGGATAGAGGGAGTAGACAGAAGATTTCTATCCAAATGTCTTGGTACTTTGTGATTTTTATGAAATAAAAGAGAGAGCAATAATTAAACCAAGTAAAAAAAAAAAAAACCAAATGAGATAGTGGATTTAACCTATGTGGACTAATGTTTACCACTCATGAATGTTGCTAATATTTTAATCGCTCAATATATTTTTATATTAAAATATATAATAAAAAATATTTAGAGACCTGTAGCTTCTTTAACCTCCCCGGTCAGTGTGAGGCATGGCTTGAAAATTTAGGTGACAGTGCAAGTGGATTTTGCAACCTGGAGAATAACTGGGCATTTACTGCACAACACTTCAAAAGGAGAAGATACAAACCATGTTAAACCCATATATTAAGGTATAGTAGAAGCAAGATAGAAAGCTTCTAATAGTGAGATAAAAATTAAAAAAAAATGTAGAGTAATGTTACATGTACACCATAAAATCAGTCACTATCAGCCACTATATGTAATAATTCAACATTTTAAAATTAGTAATCCAACTTTTATTATTATACATTAATCCAACATGTTAGACAATAGATTCAGATTCTGTTACCTTTTAGAAGTACATATAAGACTTATTTAATTTAAAATCTAATTGATCGGCCTAGCTTACTTTTATCCTTGGCCTAATTACATTACAATTCTAGTGAGAGGGAATTAAAAATATTTAAATACTTATCAAGTTTGACAAGTATATATGGCATGGCTGATTCCTTCAAATACTTACGCTATTCAATCTATCGCAAGTAATGCCTATATATATAATTATAAAGTGATAGTCTTTGAAAAATCATTAATATACGTTTTTCCACCAAAGCAGAAGAGGAACTAAATATTCAAATACGTTAAGTTTGGCAATAATATTGTATATCCTTCAGATACTTACTCCACTGTCTTAATCGTTATTAAGTCATGGTTTACATCATGAGGAAAATTGCGTGGGGTTTAAATTGTGTATTCATATAATTATGACCAAAAATAAATTTTGTGTTCATAATAATCAATGATTAATTAACACACCGTGTCATTTTCTTTCTCATCATTTTTCTACTTTATTTTAATTCAAAGAAGAGTTCTATGGTTGCAGGTGTTAATTAGTAAAAGCCATAAACTGTGTGCGCCATTAATTTCTGTGGGATAAGTTAGTCAATAATGCTTGCCGTACAATAGAAATACGTTCAACTTGTATTCAACGTGTGCTATCCACATGTTACAGGATGTGCGCTATACGTACATGTGATATACGTATAGCACACATCATATAACATGAATAACACACATTGGATACAAGTTAAACGTATTTTTGTTATACCTCTAGCGTCAAACAATATTGTAAGTTAGGTGAAGGTGTGAGAAGAGATCCTATCCGATGTCAATGGTCTTATTAGATGCCGTAAAATTTTCATTTGAATTTAACTTCCAAATAAACAAAGTGAACTTTTTACTATTTATTTATTTTTGCTTGATAAGAAACAAAGTGTATAGGCAACATCATCTTACATACACACTATATTTTTGACAAAAATCAATGTCCAAGTGCCACATATCTTGTATCTATCAATCAGTTTTCCAAACACAAATAATTGGATGCTGATTTAATCCTTTCATAGGAGATAATATAAACTTTTGCATAAGGATAAGGTATTAATTATTAATCATTAGTATATGTTAATAGGTTAATGAAGTTATTGAATTTTTTTTGCTATAATAATACATGTTATATTTATATAAGGAATTAATAGTCAATAATTCAAAATCTTCGAATAGAAAAGTCTTACTTTGATACAATTTGACACTAAATAGCATTCGATTCAACTTTGATACAATCTAACATTTATACTTATTCAATTTAACTTATATCCTAACTCAATTTAATATTATATTCAAATTTTTATATTGAAACAATGACAACTTTTATATTAACACAATTCAACATTTATATTTATTCAATCAAACATTTTATATTGGTGACTGATTCACTTTTAATGTACACATAACATTATTAATATTTAGTATATCGAGATTGGTAGTATAATTGCATAAATTTGGCATTTGGGTCAAATGAGTAGGCTTTCATATTGGGCCTTATCTCTCCTCCTTCATAGGCTTCGTTTTTTAGATTTAGGGCCCTTTTTTCAGTTATAGGCCTGTTTTTGCAAATAGGTTCTATATTTCAAGATAATTTTCAGGGGAAAAAATAAACAATTTTAACTATCCATCGTTTATTATTTTAAGAATTAAGAAAAAAAAAAGCATTGTTCTTCAAACCCCCTTCCCCCAACCCAATTAAAAAATCCAGTATAATATTTTTTTTTTGTAAGCAAATATACGGTATAATATGATATTGAGTATGTTAACTGTCATTAAAATTTGAATGAGTTTAAATTTTATGCATGGTTAGAAGAAAATATTTTTACATAATTTTACTATCATGTGTTATGGAATCAGTAAAATTAATCGAGTTTCACACTTACTAATTAATATTTAAAAAGATATTTAAATAAAATAATTTAATTGGATCAGTATATAAATTAAACAATAATGTTAGATACACAATGAAAAACCAGCCAATGTAAACAATTGGTCCATTTTGATTTTGATTTGAGTCCAAATAATAATTGAAATTGTAATTGACTGAGTAATTATGGCCCAAAATCTCATTTATTGACTAGTTTGGTTGATTTTTTATTGTGTATTTAGCATCACTCTAAATTAAATTCAAAAACGAATTTCTTATAAGATGTTATCAAACTGATGATATCATAAATTTTAAAATAATAGTAGATAGTATATAGAAGACCAGAACGACAAAAATCACTCCGCTTATCTTTTTCTGATCATCTACCACAATAAGCTTGTTCTGTTTCTTTCATTTGCATTTTCTCAATCAAATTTTAAATCGAATATATATCATCAAGCATATATAACTTTGGTCCTTAGTAGGTCGAATAATTGTGTAACATTATTAGAATGTTTCACTCTAAAATGCAGCTAAAGTTTCTGAACTTGTCGTGAGACACCCATCATTTTGGAATTGGACAAGGAGTGGTCCATGCATTGGAGGGCCACTTAAAACGTAAAAGTGGTGAAAAATGGCCCATTGTAGGCGCGTCTAATACACGCGGAGATTGCGTGTGGGCCTATAGTCCTACGAACATAGGAAACACTGCAAAAGGGTTTCAGAAACACAAGAACAGTGAGGAGATGATGACGTAGGGGCATTGCTTTTAACAAGAGATTATTGTACACATATATTCGATAAAAAATTGATAATATAGACTCGAGTTTATCGTGAATCATACGCGTGGTAACATATTAAACAAGAGTTTTATAATATTATTATAGTTATAACTTTTAATTATGTCTTGAATGATTGATATATTACCACATGTAGCGTTTAATGTGAACCCTAATCTATATTAATATTACTCTTATTTCATATAAACTTATTTGTATATTTAATTTTCTTATATATTTATTTTTTAAAATTTTAATTTGACCTTCATTCAATATTAAATTTTTCTTAGGAAGAAAAGTTATCATATGTCTGTTATTAACTACCTTATAGATTCTAAAAAGTTATCTATTATATCCTATTTGTCAGATTATAATTGATTCAAAGTTTAAAATGAATTTACATTGTGAATAATTAATCTCTTCTTCTTATTTATTAATAATCTTGATAGAATATTGCATAAATATCCAATTTTAAATATTCATACAACATCACTACATGCAGGTTATAAAGCAAGTACATATTTATCTTATCTATAGTTATATTTTTTAAATATTTATATGACTTTTAAATTTTACAAATTAAAATGTGTAGTTAAATTTTAAAATAAGGATGAATTTATTATACTTTTAAAAAAGGTATTAAATTTTTCGCATTCAATTTCTTTCTATCCCTCTCTCTTTCTCCTTCCAAAAGATTATATATATATATATATATCCATTTTATTTATAATCACATATTTTAAGTGTTTTCTTATTATTTATAAATACTACAAATTAAAATGTGTAATTATATATTTATATGCTCTATGTGTCCAAAAAAACTGAAATTATGTCATTTTGGATTGTGCCTTTTGTTTCACTCCACCATTCACTTAAACAACTTCTCTCCAATAATAACACCTCGCTTATTCTCTTACAACTGTCTCCATCCGTACAATACAAAAAGGCATATATATCCCATTACTGATAGACACTTGGATCTTCATCACTCAGCCAAAATTAGAATAACTTTAGTTTTTTATTTTTTTAAATTAATTTTATGGTCCTCACTTCCATTTTATCAAATTGTCCATCACATACAAAAAAAAAAAAAACATCTCAGTCCATCCATTTAAAAAAAAATTAAAAGGTTATTATATTTTTTTTAATGGAGGACTATATATAATGTATAAAAAAAATAGAGGACCATAATAAAGTCCCAGTATTTATTATATTGTTGTTATTAAACGGATATAATAGTCCCATGATGTCTTTATTTAAGGACATTTTAGTCATCTCTTAAAAAATATAGACACATTTTAGTCATTTTTTAAAATAGAGAAACTGATATATTTCACGTAATGAAAGTTAGAGGACCATGATAAATAAAAAACCTAGTGATAAGTGGTCATTTTTAGAAGTTTGGAGATTGATTTGAAATTTTAATATAATAATTATTAGTATATTGAATATGTATTCTCATGAGCATGAGCAATAATATACAATTAAAAATATGGTTGTATTATGCATCATATAAAACAATGACATAGCCAAACAACTTTGTTAGAGGTGTCAAACGGATTAAACCTACCCAATTAGGTCCGATCGACCTGTTTATACCCACAAGTGCAATAGCATTTATAATTACGAGGCTTTTTATAGCAAGTCATGTTGGCCCGTAATCATGAAAGATAACCGATTATGTTGCACTATGTTTTAAACTCATAATAGAGAAGGGTAAATAATTATGGATTTTTTATGATAAAACTCATAATCATGTAGGGTTCACAATTATGATGAGTTTAAAATATATTGCCATATAATCGTTTATCCTTCATGGTTATAAGTACAATAACGTTGTTACATACAGGAAGCTAGAAATTTATTTTAAAGGGGGCCAATAGAGATGAAATTAGACATTTTTCATAGTACTAATATTAAATGATTATAAATATAGGCTTGTGATAAGTGATGAGTATGACATAACGATAAAACATTTGTTTTTTATATTTTATTTTTATTTATTGATTTTTTGTTTGAGTTATTGGTTAAATTTGGTCATATTATAGAAATTTTTTAGGGAATTTAATTAATTTTCTTACCAATATAGTGTAAGTTTTTACTGTTGGATTGTATATCAAATAAAATTCAATAAAATATGATACGAAAAAAATTAGAAGAGATTAAATGTATAATAATTTTATTTTCACAAACAAAACTACAAATTTTAGGGGGGGTCGTTGCCCCCTTCCCTTACACCTAGCTTCGCCCCTGGTTACATGTATATCACAAGGAAAAATCTAGAGGTACAACTAGTCTAGCCAACTAATGTGCCAATCTATTTAATGTTTATCCAAAAAATTAAAATTAAAAACATAAATTAAATACTTGATAATAATCAATCAATATGTCATTAATTACTTAGATAATTATAATTATTATTTGATTTAGTTCTAATATTATTTTAACTCATAGAGGATCAAATGACTCTAATATCTTTACTTGATATGTGTAAATTCATGTATTTGTAATTCACTATATTTGATATGTGTAATACATTTTATTTGGTATGTGTAACATCTTTTATTTGGTATGTGTAATACCTTTTATTTGGTATGTGTAACATTTTTTATTTGGTATGTGTAATACCTTTTAATTGATATGTATAACAACCTTTATTTTGATATGTGTAATATATATTATTTTTATACGTATAATACTCTTTTATTTGATATGTATAATACATTTTATTTGGTATGTATAATGTTCTTTATTTGATATATGTAATTATTTGGTACGTGTAATAATATTTATCTTGGTATGTGTATTACTCTTTATATGGTATGTGTAATTCCATTTATTTAATACATGTAATATGTGTTACGTTGTTTTTCAAAAGTAAAATCCATTTTTTTAGATTTGAGTAAGATAAGTGCATTGATTTTGTGAATTGTGAAAATTGTGAGAGATTTTTTTCTATTTGAATAAGAGTTTGTTTTAGAAAGTTTAAATGATAGATTTTATAATAAATATTGTTTATTTATCATATTAATTACAGATTTTATATATATAACTCCTATTTATTAGTTGGCTACTTTAGTTGTACATGTAGCGTTATTGATATCACAAATATCATCTTTCGTATATCAATTGTATAAAAGAAAGACGTGACACATAAATCAATATAATGTGCATACTTTATTTAATGCAGAAACACTTTTTACTACCACACATTTCTGTAGTTTTTTTTTGTCTGCATTTCTATATGTTTTGGTGTGTACAATTATAAATGTTTGGTGTATGCATTTTGTATATTTTGATGTGTGCAATTGTATATATTTGGTGTATTCATTTCTTTATGTTTGGTGTGTGCAAAACTATTATTTTTTTAATTAAAGAGATAATTAACTATTAACCCTCCAAATATTTTTTTTTTAAATTTTGAAGTATTTAATATCACAAAAAGAGAATGTATTGAAAAAATATATAATGAAATTAAACTAAATAGGAAAAAATGGTGGGTTACATTATTAAAAAAAAACTTATGAATTAGAATGAATTAAGATGAAAGATTCCATTGAGCCCCTCTTGTTTGACTTCAATGTAGATTTCCATATAATTATAAATTAAATGAAATATAAAATATTAAAAGATTTATATATATATATTGCATATATAATTATTTATTTTGTTTTTATAAACACACCTCACCTCTTTTATTTTAGTGCATTTTAACTTTCACATTCATGTAGTTGTTACTCTAATCTTCACACCACAATCACACTATTCACCCACATCCCACCACCCATTTGTAGCAAAACTTCCCACACCCACACACCCTACCTCACACACAACCATCCACACACCCAGTCATCACCCATAATATATATGCATTCTTTCTTCTCCTTTTATTGATAGTCATTCCTACGTTGATAGTTCCTTTAGAACTATTTGGATGTAATGTAAACAAGAATGGTTTCAAAGAAATAATGGAAGAGAGTAACTCAGAAACTATCACTCACATCACAAATGTAAGATAAATATTCAAAATTCTAAACATCAAATCCTAACCTAAAAAACAGAAACAAAAATCATTTTAATTTTCAATAATTTAGAAAAACCTTATCAAGAATTCTTAATCAAAAATAGGAAAGATTCAATTATCTTATTTTTCCGTGTCTCAATATGAACATCATGAAATTGCATTAAAAAAATCGTTGCTTGATTTTTGTTTTTCTCCCAATATGAATTGACTTTGTTAGGTTTTATTATTGAGATTCAATGTTTTAAAAATTAAGGTGGTTATGAGGGCTGAGGCTCATGCTCGATTATATAAACCAAATCTATATAAACGTATGTTATTTTTAGATTATATCAAGTAATAAAATCAATTGAGTGTGACAGAGAAGAATGAGAATTCATAAGTAGAAATGAGAGAAAGATAAAGATTATTGGGCTATGCATAAATGTAAATCCTAATTCATATCACTCATGCAATACAAAAAATATATCAATAATGCTAAGTGAACAATGAAAAACCAGCCCATACAGCCAATGAGCCTATTTTGGCTTTGATTTTGACCCAAATAATCATTAAAATTGTAATAGGCTGAGTAATTATGTCCCAAAATCTCATTTATTAGCTGGTTGGGCTGGTTTTGTATGGTTCATTTAGTATCACCCAATATATATATAATAACTAGTCAACTAAAGTAAACACGAAATTCAAATAGTTCTAATCCACTTGATGGATCATATATAAAATCTATCCACTAATATAATACATAAACCATATAAAAATCCTATTAAGAACTATTTTAAAATACAGAGACACAACAAAAAAAACCAGCCAAAATAGCCAATAAAGCCCATTTAACACTTTATTATGACCCAAAGAGCACTTTTAATCATGAGTATATTTTTAATGGGCTAGGTGATTGCGGCCTAAATTCCTGTTTGTTAGCTGTTTTGGCTGATTTTTTGTTGTGCCCTTAGCAATGCTCTTTAAAATAACAATTTTCTTATAAAACAAGACAAATAGTACGTATTTTATATGAAACTACAAGCTAAGCTAGATGCAAGGATTTGGGTTGGATACACGAAAGGATGAAAAATTAAAAGAAAAAAAAAAGTAGGGATCTTCTAAATGATAGTCATTCCTTTATAAGTTATAACATATAAAAATGAGAGTTAAGGGCAACGAAAACACAATTTTCAAACAAAACCTTTACCAATCACTAGTAGACATATCACATATGTGCTGCAAATAGCAATAGCAAAGAAGTTTAGTGCTCTCATAGAAACCAAGTGGTCTCTTTCATGTTTGAAGATGAAATATAATTTAAGTGTAGATGCAGCTAATTTGAATGGTTTTCTTCCATTTCTGTGGTCGGTTTGTCTCTACCAAGAGGTATTTATCAAACTGACCTATATGATATTATATATATATATATATATGTCAAGGCACTTATCACAATTATAACTTATAATAATAATACACATGTGATGTGACATACATCATTTTGTTTTGTGTCACAAGAAAAAGAAAAAAATCGAAAGGGCATTAGTTACTTTAGTGCAATTTGAGAACTTTTTTGACATTAATTTCAGCATATGAGACCCCATACACTGCTCTTGCAAAAGAGGGATATTGGTGGTGGGACATTATTTGACACTATCGGAGTTACGTTTAATATAGATTAGATAGAATTTAATGGAGGGATAATTTTTTTTGATGATATTAATGGAGGGATAATGAAGTATGAGAAAAAAAAGGAAAAATGTTGATATAGAGATTAAAAAATATATTTTCTCTTTATAATATTATTAGGAAAAAAATTCAAATTAATGGAAAAGGGAATTAAGATAAATGACCGGTATTACTCACTTAATTAGTTTATTGAATGGATATTCAATAAATATTTATATACAATAATTAAATAATAATGTTACATGTACACCATAAAATCATCTATCATGAATCGGAATAATTCAACTTTTTAAAACTATTAATTCAATTTTTAAAATATTGGATTAATATTGTATAATAGTAAAAATTGGGTAATAGTTTTAAAAAATTGAATTATTATGTATGATGATTGGTTTTATGATATACGAAAAGTATTTCTCTTAATTAAAATATCAAAATATAATTCTTGTACACCAAATTTTTTAGATAATCTTATATTGAAAATATAATAATGCGTACAACAAAAATTTTTACCATATATAGTTGACTTGCACATGAAGCTTCAAACAAAAACAAGCTGATCAGTTAGCTAGTAATTAAACAGATTTAGCAAATGTAATTACACATATATAGTATCTAGGGGTGTAAGCGGTTCCGATCCACCCGATAGAACCGACAAATCCGAACCGATCCGAAGGGTTTGGATCGGATTGGATCGGATCATCGGGTCTGAACGGATAAAATCCAATAAATCTGATCATTGAGTGGTCCGGATATCGGATTTTAAAAATTTCGATCTGATGGAACCGAACCATCTGATTGATCCGATCAAAATTAAAATAGATATAAATAATATATATATATAATTTATATATCTATATATAATTATATATTATTATATATAATATATTTATATTTAGTATTTAGTATATTTAGTTAGTATATTTAATAAATAAATAAAATAATAAATATAATTTAGTACTTTCTAATTCCTTAATAATGACTTTTTAGGAATTTTTGTATTTTGGCAATTTTTTCGGTATTTTTTTGTATTTTTGACAATTTTTTCGGAATTTTTTTTTAATTTTTTTGTCAATTTTTTAAATTTTTTTAGTTTAATCAGACATCCAATGATTCGAATCGAACCAACCGAATTTTAATCGGATTCATCGATTCGGATTTGCTCATGAAAAAGTAATCCATCCGATCTAATCCGAACCGAACTTAAATTGATTGGATCAGATCATTTTTCCTTCAAATCCGATCCAAACCGATCCGATTACACCCCTAATAGTATCGATCGTTCCTGAGACAATGACACTAAAATTTGATTGTATGTAGGCTGAGTTTGGTAAAGCTTTTCGTTGGGGTGCTCCTGCTCTCAAAAAGCTGGAACTCCTATTTTGCGTTTGGTAAATAAAAAAGTTGGACTGCTTTTGCTCCTAACTTTTGAGAGTAGGGGGTGCTCTTGAGAGTCATCAAGAGTAGTTTTTCAGATCCAGCTTTGGCTCTCTGAAAATAAAAATACATAAATGACCATCATTTACTCAATATCCTTTAATATTATGTCTATTATGGTCATTTTATATCTTGGAGCCACTTTTGCACTACTTTACCAAACATTATAATGATGATTTCTGCTTATTGAGAGCAACTTTTGTATTATTTTACCAAACGATACTATTATAGCTCTCTAAGAGCAGCTTTTGGAGAGCTCAAGGAGATCAGCAACTTTTCAAGAGCCACAACTTTACCAAACTCGGCCGTAGTAATTCTGAACTCGATCGTGGATCCATTACCAAATCATGTCGCAAATTAAGCCTAGAGTGTAGGATATATATATATATATAGTTTAATTTTGATGCATTGACAGTTTAAAAATATTTTACATTTTTATACAAACAAAACACTTTATTTGTATAGTTTTTCCAGTAGTCGAAGAGAGAAAACATAATCATTAATATGACAACATATAATTGAATGAATGCATAAAAAAGTTGTATACTACCCGTGCATATGAAAATTAAATTCATATTAAGTCATCTTTCAATGATGCTAAAGCTATTTTATCAGAGGTTAAAAGGAATTCCATGATCAAATGAATCATACACAAAATGAAAATTAAAGATAACTTGAATATATATATATATATATATATATATGTGTGAAAATACTTGTTCAATTATCAAAGAAATATCAATAATACATGATAATAATAAAAAAACAGTCAAATTAATGAATAGATTCATTTGGTAATCTTTTTGTCAAGAAAAAACTCATTTAAAAATTATTTTTAGTGGAATGGATAATTATGATATAAAATTCCTATATATTTATTAATTTTAATTGATTTCTCACTGTATAAATAACAGTATTCAGAAAATATATGATCTATAAAAAGAATAGACATAAAAAGCTTATAAGGTATTTCCCTCTTGTTATTTTTACAATTTGTATCTATACATTCACTTCTCTCACAAATCAAACCAAATCAAGTCAACATCTTCGATAATCAAGAAATAATTCCACCTAAATTTGCTACTAGTCATTGATTGTCATATATTCTCCTTAATTGCTTGTATATTCTCTTTAATTGATTGTATATTCTCATCCTTGATTTTATACCTTTGATGATTCATTTCCTTTCTTGGCTCATGTAATACTCAGGATTTTTTCCCCAGTAAAATAAAAAAAAATGATTAATTCTACAAATGCAGTGAAAGAGACATTATTTCCAAAGAATGGTCTTGTATTTAGTTTTATTAGAAGAAATCGTAGCAATCCCTGCAATTAGTATATGTGTCTGGAAATCGTAGCAATCCTACAATTTCTTTATTGTTGTATTTTGTTTCTAGAAATCATAGGACTCAAACGATTTCTTTATGAATTCCTACTATTTCTTTCTTGTTGTTTTATGTCATTATTACTAGCATGGATGATACATCCTTACTAGCATGCATGATATCATATTACATTTAATTACTTATATTTATATATGAGACAAAGAAGTGAATGATTAAATTATTATGGATGTTATTTTTATCTTTCAAATTATAATAATTTTTTTCTGATAAATTATTATATATTTTTAAATGAATTAGTATATTTTTGTACGAGTTTTGCTAAGAGTATAAAATTATACCAACCAAAACAATCAAAAATAGGAGTTTGGGCCTAAATTACTCAGCCCATTACAAAAATACAAATGCTTGGGAACAACATTTTTCCAGCCAAAATAGCCAACAAAACCCATTTTAACACTTTTGACCCAAATAGCATTATGAACCATGTGTATTTTTTTCAATGGACGGAGTGATTTAGATCAAATTTTCTATTGTTGACTGGTGTCTTTTGTTGTGTTTCTAACAAAACTCTTGAAAAAATACATATGATTAAACATGAGAGTGATGCATCCCGTGGAATGTGTTCCATAGATAAATTCGTATTAATTTAATATGCCATTCAAATAAATATAAATATGAGAAAATAAAGTATCAATGGATTAAAATTATTGTCTTTTATAAATATAAAAGTTGATGTTTTAAATTTAAAAAGATGAATTTAATTTTAATATACTAATATTATAAATGTATTTTACAGTATCATTCAATTAAAATATTTTATTTATATAATCTTTTACATATATTACTTATTAAACTTCACTTATTTCACAAAACTCTACGAATTAATATACAATCTTAAAATGCACATATTATATACACATTTTGATAAGATATATGAAATAAAATTAATTACTATCCATTAGATTTTCCTTAATAATGATATATTTAATCATAAATACTTATTCATTAAATATAGAGTTTAATTAATTATGATGCATTATACTACCAACCAATCGTATTCATTAATTTGATTAAACATGACAGTCATGCATCCCGTGATGAAATGTAGTGAGAGAGTCATGTTTAATTATGTGTGTTCTTTTAATGGGCTGAATAATTTAGGCCCAAACTCCTATTTTCGACTGTTTTAGTTGGTATAATTTTATACTCCAAACAAAACTCGTACAAAAATTATACTAATTCATTTAAAAAAATATAATAATTTATCGAAAAAAAGTTATTATAATTTGAAAGATAAAAATAACATCCATAATAGTTTAATCATCCACTTCTTTGTCTCATATATAAATATAAGTAATTAAATGTAACATGATATCATGCATGCTAGTAAGGATGTATCATGCATGCTAGTAATAATGACATAAAACAACAAAGAAAGAAATCGTAGGAATTCATAAAAAAATCATTTGAGTCCTACGATTTCTAGAAACAAAATACAACAACAAAGAAATTGTAGGATTGCTACGATTTCTAGACACATGTACCAATTGCAGGGACTTCTAATAAAACTAAATACATGACATTCCTTGAAAATAATGTCTCTCTCACTGCATTTGTAGAATTAATCATCTTTTTTTATTTTATTGGGAAAAAATCCTAATACTCACGTGTATATATTGGTTGTTATTACCATTTGTTAATAATACTAAATAATATCCTTCTCAATATTCCTTTATACCATCTAACCAATAATGGTTGTGGTATAACAGAAATACATCCAACAAATATCCAACGTGTGCTATATATGATATAGAATGTGTAACACCCCGACTTTTATTAAGTCCTAATTAAGTGAGATTAAGGGTAATTGACCTTGGTTAGGATTTAATTCGGTTTGGGTGGATAAGTTTCTTCTAGTCAAACCCTTATGTGTGACGTGATTTAAGTGTGTATATATGTGTTCATTCTATGCTATGTGAATTACATGTGTAAATTATATTTAATGATAATTATGTGTATTTATGTGAGTGTTCATTGTGTGTGGAAGAATATGTTGGATGCATATATGAGTTTTAATTGGTATTTAGATGATGCATGAGGTTAGGAATGATGATATAAAATATTTATATGAGTTACATGATGTTATTAGATAATGTTAGTGTTATATATTATTATTTATTTTATTTTATTTTATGTGACTATGGGTGTATTTTAATTTATATTTAAATATTAGAAAAATTATATGAGCATTATAGTATTATTTGGAAGGATTTGGAGTGTTTTAGTAATTTAAGTGACTGTGGGCCCCACAATGACTCTTGACCTACCCACTCCCTATATAAACACTAGTAACCCTCTCCAATTGAGAAAAACACTCTCCTCCTTCTTCTGAGCCGCCATAGCCATCTTTCTCTCAAGAGCTCCCTAAGTCATTGATACTCCAAACCACGAAACACCCGTCAAACCTCACCCAATCCAGAAAATAAATTCATATTCTTAATCCTCTCATCAAGCCGGAGCTTTCTACCGATTCTGTTTCTCCGTTAAGAGTCTCCGGCGTCATCGGACCGTTCGTGGGGCTAGAGAGAGAGGTTTCCAACGAGAGCAACCGTCGGGAAAAAAAGGGTTTCTCTTTGCATTCTAGCATTTTGTCTTCAAGAGGTAGGGGTTAGGCATTCTATTTTCATGCATATTGGTGATGATTTTATGAGATTAATTTAATGGTCGTTTTTCCCATTAGGGATTTTTGTGCCTTATTATTATTATTATTATTATTATTATTACTACTACGTAGTTCTATATATATAATAGCGTATGACAGCGAGCAGCGCTTGACTTTTGTGTTTCTTGGCTGCGTGAGTATATATATAAATAAATAAATAAATAAAAAGATAGTTTACTAGTATATGTATATTACTATTACATATTATTATTACATAAACTTATATCTATTAGCATGTATATTAGTTAATAATAGGTAGATAACAGGTAGAAATAATAATAATAATATGATAATGATAGTAATATTAATAGGGAAGGTAATAATAAAATATTAATCCTAATAATAATAATAAAAGAATAATACAGTAAGAACAACAACATGTATAATATATGATATGTAATGATAATAATAATAGTAACAATAATAGTATAGAAGACAAGATTGATGATGAATAAAATATAAGAGTTTACAAGATACTTAAGGGTAGAGTACAAAGTACAAGTAAAACTAGAATAAAGTATAAGTAAAAAATAATAATAAAATAAACGAGATCATATGACATGAAAGATATAGAAGCACTGAGAATAATATTTATAAGTAGTTGTATATCATGTTTATTTGATAAGGAGTTGTATCTATTTATTCTCCATGATGTCTGAGTAAGTAAGTGTATGTGATATGTTTATTCCATGATGTTAAAGAGTATAAATTGACATGTTTTTACCCTTTTATGCTCCCTAATGCGTTATACGACTTGTGTATTTGAATATATGATTATTTATGAGATATATATGTTATACTGAGTATATGTGTTGTTTTTATGATGAGTTAAATTGTTGACATGATTATATGATTTATATAATGATTAATGATGAGATATATGTGATGAATGTTATATGCGCCTATGATTATGTAATGTTAAAGTTTAATAACCAAAGCGCGCTCAGTGACGCTATGTTAAAACGTCACGAAGTGACGCTATGTTGAAATGCCACTGGGTGACGCTATGTTAAAACGTCACAAAGTGACGCTATGTTAAGGGATTACCCCCTCTCCCTATTAGTTTAGGATGAGCTCATGCCTAGGGGCCGGTGATGTGGAGGATAGGACAGGAAGGCGGTTATGTCTCACAGCTAAAGAAAGATAAAGATATTTAACGTGTTGAAATGTATTTTATGATGTATTTATAGTTTATGATTTAGTTCCTCAGATATCAGAGATATGTTTTATTTCCTTATCAGATGTTATGATTTTTATGCTTCTGCTACGTTTATTCATTTATTATGTTTTCTGAGTCCGGACCTTTGTTAGTCGGCAGCTATTTATTTACTCATATTTATGGTGGAGTCTCATAGGTCATAGTTTTTTGCTTATGGGGTGAGACCTAGTATTTATTTCATGTTTGTTACTTGATGGGAGTTATTTATATGAAGAGGTATTTTCAATAAATGTTTGGATCGCTTATATTATCGCTTATCATATGCGCAAAGCCCTTATTTTCTATTCCGCGAATGTTTACGAAAAATCTACTCTCGCCTATTTTCCGCGTATTATATTTTAAATATAAAGATAAAACATGATAACAGGAGGTAACCCTTATGAAATAGCCTAAAATGACTTAAGCGTTAAGGGCTATCTAGTAGGGTGTTACAGAATGTGTGCTATTTATATAGTACACGTACGTATATCACACATTCCATATCATGCATAACACACATTAAATATTTGTTAGACGTATTTATGTTATATCACTCGCATTATTATTGACTATCTAACTCCTTATAATGCTCCACTTTAGCTATCTTATTTGGGATTATTCATTCAATTTTTGTTTTCGAATTGAAATGATTACAAAGTTATAAATATTTTTTCTTTTTTATTTGTCACAAGCTTTTCTTCCATGTTACATATCTTCAAAAAGCTTTATATTCACTTTGCTAGTTATTGAAAACGTGATAGTATTATACATAATAGCATTGCTAGAGGTACAACAAAAATCAGCCAAAATAGTCAATAAATAGGAATTTGGGCTATAATCACCCAACACATTAAAAATATACTCATAATTAAAATGCTATTTGGGCCATAACTAAAATGCTAAATGAGCTTTGTTGGCTGATTTTTTATTGTTTTTCAAGCATTTGTGTATATATAAATTACATTAAATCATAGGTATATAGTAGCAAATTATGTATACAACAATCATAAATGCTTGGGAAACAACATTTTTCCAGCCAAAACAGTCAACAAAGTCCATTTTAACACTTTTTGCCCAAATTGCATATTAACCATGTGTATATTTTTAATAAGCTGAGTGATTTAGGCCCAATTTCCTATTGTTGACTATTTTAGCTGATTTTTTTGTTGTACCTCTAGTAATATGCTCTACGACAATATAGGGACACATTCTGTTTTTATTAATTAATGAATTCAAAAGAACTTAGGGTTTTGTATAAAAAAAATAATGAGTTTACAGAAAAATATTATTCAATAAATTAGAGCATTTCCAAGTTGGAAAGTGAGTTTAATATATCCCATACACTTTTGACAGTAACATAATATATAAAAACAAGAAAAATGAGTTCCATTCTATTTGAAATGTGACATGTATGTGACGTAAAATATATAATTATACAGAAAAATATAAAATATTGTTGAAAACAAATTAACATAGAACTAATATATGAAAGATCAACCGATCTCAGAATAATGGGTTGACTTTCATTTCTTATCGGTAGGTTGGGTGTTATGTAGTTATCAAACAATTAGTCTCTTGCATAGCTGGAGTTTCATATAGTATAATATACTTTGGCACATACGATAATCAAAGTTTACCTGCTATAAATTAATGTTTATATGCTATAAATTAATGTTAATTATTATATAACACGTCAATATATATGTGTGTGTAGGTTAATTAGCAGTTATAGAAGAAATCTTTGTTCCAAGTGAACTTTTTTAATTAGTTTCGGCATTAATTGATGCACTGCACATATACATATTTATTTGCTTTTGCTTGATAGAAGAGTACAATAGTGAAAATTATTATGAGATTGATTTTTGTTAAGCAAAGATATATATTTTTCATTACCAGGAAAAAAGGATATATTATCCAACTACACAACTAATAAAAGTAAGTAAACAAAATAATATTAGTGGTAAAATGTACAAAGTACTCTTGAGATTTACACAAATAAAAATGTTATTGGTACTTACAATAGTATTATCTATTCATTTTCCCATCTTATAAAATATTGACAATTTTGATAAATTTTAGTAAATTGCTAACATATTCATCAAAGTTACTAACATTCTATCAGTTGAAAAGAGGATTGATGATACTATTGTATATACTAATAGCACCCTCTTACACAAATTATACATAACTCAATCTTCTTCAAATATTGCACCGCACCACAGTACTCTATATAGTAACTAATATAAAATAATTTTACTATTTTAAATAAAAGAATTATTATATTTAATAATTATTATAAATAAAGAATCAAACAAAATTAATAATAATTTTAAATAAAATTTAATAATCACTGTAAATAAAAATAATTATTATATTAAATAAAATACTTATTATTTTACAATAAAAATAATTATTATTTTAAATATAATGATTCTAAGATTATCACATGAATAGTATTCCAAGTGATAATCTACATTGCCACATTCTAAGGAATAATTCACATCACCACCAAAAAAGTAACCTGAATTGTCATGATAGTATGAATTATCAATAATGTGATTTCGTCAAACAATATAATATTGTGGAACATGTAATTATAAACATTACCAACAATATAATATTGATAGATTACCTCATATAAAACATCCTAGGTTAATTACTTTGCAATATTTACATTGCATTACAAGAAATTTGCCATATAGCTACATAATTTTTAGTGACACATAAAAATTGTAGGTATAAGTAATTTTTGAGTAATCAATAAAGCTGCAGAGGGTACCGCCCCTCTTTCTCTAGGAGTCTTTCCCTGGACTAGAACGCAGGGTCGTATCATTTGGTTCCTTCATTGAGCTCCATCATTCTAATCTCAACCCCCGACATCTCATCATCTCCAACATTCCACCAATTTTTGCATCTCCAGCATCTGCCATCATGACCACTCCACATTCTGATCTTGCAAGCATCATTGCAGAAATGAAATCAATGCAGGAAAGTATGCAACTCCAATGGTCCAAGATTTCTGAGTTTATGGAATCTTGCACCTAAAAAATCCAAGAACTGCAGCTGCAAACAGCCAGCAAAGCCAACAGCAATTCCCCTTTCGCGTCATCTCACCAACGAAATCTGACTCTGAATTTCAAACACGAATTGCCACAATTCAACGGAGACGACGTCGACGATTGGCTTTTTCGGGTGGAGGAATATTTTGATCTTGCAACTACACCGCTCGAACAAAAGGTCAAACTGGCTTATCTCTTTATGACTGGGACCGCCTACGCTTGGTACAAATGGCTGGTCCGGAATAACAGCACCAACGACTGGGGAATATTCGTGGAAGCATTGCTTAAACGATTTGGGTCAAATCTGTATGAGAACCCACAAGAAGCACTAAAAGAATTGCGTCAGACCACCACTGTAGCTGATTACCAAACTCGTTTCGAGTCACTAGCCAATAAGGTCGATGGCCTGTCAGAACAATGGCTGATAAGTCTTTTCATTGCAGGGTTATTGGACCCAATCAAGTACCCCTTACGGCTCGCCCGACCCACATCTTACCCGGATACAGTGGCACTAGCTCGCTTGCATGAGCAAAATCATCTAGCTATTAAGGAATCAATCAAACCAAACCCCCTACCTGCAAATCCAAGACAGTTTGCAAGAACGACACTCTTTACAACTCCAATGAAACAACACTCAGCGACAACTCCTCCACTTGATTCCTCCTTATTAGGCAAACCCCAAGCACAACAGCAATCAGTGGCTTCCACAGCACCAAATAAACCCAACACAAAAAGATTCAATATTCAAGAATTCAATGAAAAAAGGAGCAAAGGTCTGTGTTATTATTGTGATGATCGATTCTTTCCATGCCACAAATGCAAGGCAAAATGCATGATGCTAGTGGATAAAGAAGACTTGGATGCCCTCTGTTTTGAGAAAGAACTGGCAACAAATTTGGAAGGCGATCATGAGGACAATCCTGAGGTGAGTTTCAATGCTCTAACAGGGGAATACCATCCCTTAACGTTGAAATTGAAGGGTCAATGTAATGTTTCTCCTATTATGATCCTTGTCGATAGTGGTAGCACGTACAATTTTATGCATCTTAAAACAACAGAAAGATTAGCTCTCACCACCAAGCGTATTAGACCATTCAAGGTGTATGTTGGCAGTGGCGACTTCCTCTGGTGTACCTCTGTTAGTCCCCGAACTACAATAATAATTCAGGGCATTGTATTTCAGATAAATGTGTTTCATTTGGCTATTGCGGGCTCGGATTTGGTATTAGGAGTTTCTTGGCTGAAATCGATTGGACGGGTGCTAACAGATTACAATGAGCTCACCATTGAGTTTGTTTACAAAGATAAATTCCACATTCTGTATGCAGAAAAATTATTGCGATCGGAACCATTGACTACAAGAAATATGAAGAGAATGATTGATAGTTCCCACTGGGAGGCTGGTTGTCAAATGCAGATGGTTCAGCTTGGTACATCCAAATCTCCAGACCCTCCTCCACCAGAAATTGCTTCTTTACTTCAGAAGTTTGAAGACGTATTTGCAGAGTCAAGTGCATTGCCACCAGCAAGGGGAATTGAACACCGAATTCAACTTCAAGATAACTCCAAAACAATTCAGGTTCGTCCGTATCGTTACCCTCATTTCCAAAAGTCAGAAATTGAACAATTGGTAAAAGAAATGCTTCAAAATGGTATTATTCAAGACAGCACAAGCGCTTTTTCTTCTCCGGTTCTTTTGATGAAAAAGAAAGACGGCACATGGCGATTTTGCGTTGACTATCGCGCTTTGAATGCCATAACAGTGCGCGATGTGTTTCCAATGCCAACAATGGATGAGATTCTTGATGAACTTTATGGAGCACAACTATTTTCGAAAATTGACCTCCGATCGGGGTACCACCAGATCAGAATGGACACAACGGACATACACAAAACAGCATTTCGCACTCATTCGGGTCACTTCGAATTCTTGGTCATGCCATTTGGCCTAACCAACGCCCCAGCAACTTTTCAGGCAACCATGAACAAGTTCTTTTCGAACTTTCTCCGAAAATTTGTGGCTATGTTTTTCAATGATATACTAGTTTATAGCAAATCATTGGAGGAACATATTCAGCATTTGCGAGTAGTTCTACAAACTTTGAAGGATAACCAGCTCTTTGCAAAACAGACTAAATGTGATTTTGGTAAGCCGCCAATTCATTATTTGGGCCACATCGTTTCTTACTTAGGTGTTCAGGTTGATGATGAGAAAGTCAATTCCATTCTTAATTGGCCGCAACCGAAGAATACTAGACAGCTAAGGGGATTTTTGGGGTTAGCTGGATATTATAGACGATTTGTTAAGGGATATGCTCACCTTGCAGCACCTCTAACGGAACTACTCAGGAAAGATGCTTTTTCGTGGTCTCCAGAAGCAACAGAAGCTTTTACAATATTGAAGAAAGCACTCACTAACACCCCCACTCTAGCCCTTCCTAATTTCAATGAGCCATTTGTTGTGGAAATTGATGCAAGTATTGTCGGAATCGGGGCTGTTCTTTCACAAAAGAATCACCCTATAGCATATTTCAGTAAGCAGTTGAATCCCAAAATGGCTGCTTCCTCAGCATACGTCCGAGAATTGTATGCAATTACTCAGTCAGTGGGCAAATGGAGGCATTATCTCCTTGGCAGAAGATTTATTATTAAATCCGATCAGAAAAGCCTCAAGGAATTAATGTCTCAAGTGGTCCAAACACCCGAGCAACAATATTATCTAACTAAGTTGTTGGGCTATGAATTTGATATTGTCTATCGCAGTGGAAAAACTAATGCGGCAGCTGATGCATTGTCTCGACTGCCAGCCATGTTTGCAGCCATGTACACAAAGATGGAGAGCTCTTTAATCTCTCAGATTCGGAAACTCAACAAAACTAATGCAGAACTCTTGGAGTTACATGACTTAGCAAGACAAGGGAAATTGCCAGCAGACTTTATGGAAAAAATGGGCTAATTATGTTCAAGAACAAGTTAGTAGTGCCAGCAAATTCCCATATTACAGACCACATCTTTCATGAGTTCCATGACCAACCACAAGGAGGTCATTCGGGATTTCTGAAGACATACAAGATGATTTCAGAACAATTTTATTGGACTAATATGAAGAACGCTATAGAAAAATCAATAGCAACTTGTACAACATGTCAGCAGTCCAAATATTCAACATCCAAGAGCCAGGGGTTACTGCAACCGCTACCGATCCCAGATAGTCCGTGGACTGAGATAAGCATGGACTTTATAGTTGCACTTCCAAAATCTGCAGGGTATTCGGCAATCATGGTGGTGGTCGATAGGTTCACCAAAGTAGCTCATTTTGCTGCATTAAAAACAGGCTATACAGCAAAAATAGTGGCAGAAGGATTCTTGGATATTGTGGTTAAACTTCATGGGTTTCCTAATGGAATTGTTTCAGATCGTGATCCTATATTTCTCAGCAATTTCTGGAAGCAACTCATGCATTGGGGAGGTACAAAGCTACACTTTTCAACCGCCTATCATCCTCAAAGTGATGGGCAAACGGAAGTGATAAATCGCTGTTTGGAACAATATTTGCGAGTATATGTTTCGGAACAACCATCCAAGTGGCTTCAGTTTCTTCCATGGGCTGAATTATGCTACAATACTACTACGTATCACTCAGCCTTAGGCATGACACCACACAAGGCACTATATGGTTATAATCCGAGACTCCTTCCTCTCTATACAGCCGGGTTGGCAACAGCAGCAGAGGTGGACGAAAACTTATTAGATCGACAATAGATCCAAGAACAGCTACTTCGTCACATCCAGAAAGCTCAACAGCGAATGAAAAGGCAAGCAGATAAAAAGAGAAAGGAAGTTCAGTTCACCACAAGACAATGGGTGTGGGCTAAATTCCACCATTATAAACAACAATCAGTGGCAAGGTGATTAAACTACAAGTTAGCAAAGAGGTATTTTGGCCCTTTCAAAATTTTGGAAAAAATAGGTACTGTAGCATATAAATTGGCATTGCCGGAAGGAAGTAAAATTCACCTAGTACTGCATGTTTCCCTTCTGAAAGAATACAAAGGTCCTGACCCACCAGTCACTCTAGTTTATGATGAATCTGATCAGGAAACACTACCCACAGTACACAAAATACTGGGTGAAAGATTGACAACAACATCAACAGGAGAAAAGCGTCAAGTATTAGTGCAATGGGAAGCTCAACAACCGGAAGATGCTGTTTGGGAGGATTGGCAGACACTTACAGACTTATACCCTTTAGAAGAACTTGAGGACAAGTTCAGTTTTGAAGGGAAGGGCAATGATACATCCTTACCTCCTATTGAAAGACTTGTTAGAGAGAAAAAGGCTCCAGCATGGCAAAATGATTTTGTGATCAGGAAATAATGAACTTAGAGATAAGTAGATAGTTAATATTTGTGTTTAATCAATAAAGTGCAACCCATCTTAGAATTCTCTCAGCACTAGGAGTAGTTGATATGCTTGTATAGATTTATGGGTTTATCAATTGGATTGTAAATCAGTTAGGATTTATAACTAACTGATAGGTGGGTAGTAGAGCTGAGAGTTAATATAAGAAGGGTTGACATTCATAGCTGTATTTGACAATTTTTGAGTAATCAATAAAGCTGCAGAGGGTACCGCCCCTCTTTCTCTAGGAGTCTTTCCCTGGACTAGAACGCAAGGTCGTATCAGTTACCCCATATTATAATTAGTGTACATTCATAATTTTGGTCATTTATGTAATGTGGTTTTAAATCAATATGACTTTAGTCTATATGGGTAAAAAAATCTATATAACTCAGCTAATTGATCAACTCCACTCCACAAAACTAAGGCATCGTGCTCTTTGCTTCTATAATGGACAAAGGTACAATGCATGCGGAAGTATCAATGTAGAGAAGGAAGGAATCAAATTGTTTTTGGATGGCATGATCATATATATGAACTAAGGTGGTGCAAATTTCATAATTAATCACTTGGGAAATCGTCAATATGTGGATATGATTGTATTATTACTTCCCTTCATCAATGGAAGCTAACATTTAAGTCAAACATTCTTTATTTTCATTGAAAACCTAAACCTAAAAATCTCAATTTTAAAGCCGAGATGCATAGCAAAAATGTCAACTACTATGAACTACTTAAAATCATGGGGGAAAAGTCAGCTATTATATTAAAGTTGAAAAACAAAGTCAACTAATTAACTAGGAAATGTATCATTTTCACCAAAAACAAGCCAAAGGAAAGACAAATACAGGAAAGGGTTTGTTTGAAGGATGAAATAAAATGAGGATACAATTATTTATTTAAATGAGTTTCAAATGCAATTCTAATCAAATAAAAGCTTTTAGTCTAAAGTTACAATAGATAATAAAGGAATGATAAGTCATACTCTCAAATTTATATCACAAAAAGGTTTGATATATATCATAAACCAATTAATTCTCAAATAAATTTGTATTAAAAAAATGCTAGAGAGCATATATACACTTTATTTATTACAGTAATTAGTTTTTAAACTACCTAGATGTATATATTCAAGTAGAAGTGGCTGGAGTCAGTTTTAGAGATTAAATTTGATACAGTGAGAATGTAAAAAAGTTTTAAGGATATCATGTAATCATGAATGATGATGATATTTAAAAATATTATTAATTAACTTGCACTATCATTATAATTAATAATTAACTAGGATGTTAGAGTACGATAAAGATTTTTATATTTTTATTGCATCAAAATTAAATTCATATTTTCTCACTTAAAATTACTTAGTAAAATGATTAAATATACTTCTTTTATATATTTATTACATTAATAATAACGGTAGATAGTAAATTAACATAATATTTAACTAAAGTCATTTTTTAGAAAACTAAGATAAAAATATTAGAAAAGGTTTTACTATAGATAAAATGGTTCCATAATAACCACCTCCTATCTTCAAATGAAATTATTTTTAATTACGTGTGATAATAGCTAATTATATACTCATATCAATATAAAATTATTTTTCATTTATGCTACACGAAAACTAAAAATTTATTGATAACTGGGTAGCAGATTCTCCTCCGCCTACCAAATTATTTAGTATGGCAGTTGACACATATAAATGTACTTAAACAAATTGGTATATCGCTATCGTAAAGTGCATTACTATCAAACCAATTTTTTAAAAAAAATGAAAATAGTCAGAATATTATGCATAATATATATTATATATAACTAGCGTCTTGTCGGGCACTTCGTGCCCGTCAAGACGCTTTTTAAAATTTTTTTTGTCAATTTATGTTTTGAATTTTTTCTCATAATAATGGATAAAAAATAATAAATAATAAATAATATAGAAGATGATTATTAAAGGAAATTATATTTTTTTTAAAAAAATAATCATAGTAAATTTATATGTAAAAAAAATGAGGTAGTTTAAATGTAATTTAAATTGAGAGAATAGTTATTCTCTTTATTTATTTAATTGTTTTAAACTTTTTTACTTAATTTGAATTGAGAAATAAAAAAGTAACTAACTTTTTGACAATTCTCTTTATAAATAGTATAGATATATATATTAATAATATTATATGTTATATATTATATATTATACAAATAAACTATATATCATATATTATAAAAAAAATTAAAGATTATGTTAAAACAAGTGATATATAGTATGAATAACATGTCATATATGATGTGCATGATATGTAATATATGACGTGCATATTATAAATTATATATTGTGTATAATATATTGATTATTTTTACTAATTTTTTATTATGTACCAAAATTTTCTATATCTCAATTCAATTACACCACTTTACGTATACTTAATATTAAATCAGTTGTCTAATCAATGATTATAATTTTTTTTTTGCCCACGATGATGTCCGAAGATTTTTTCGACTAATTCGTCATTCCGGGTCGCGTATTTGGAAATGACAAGTGAGACTTCCAACAAAGATTTTTTCTATCCACAAGACTCGAACCCAAAACTGAATGATTATAATTTACATAAGACTTTATTAAAGAATTATTTACATATTGACAATTGTAAATTTGGAAAATTGATGACATGATATTAACGTTAGGTCCAAATGAGTGTTACACGTCTGAGATTTTTATTGGTTTTCGATGTCATGCAAAGAATTTTAAATTATGAGTTATAACCCACCTGTTCTTAAATATTTGAAAGAACCTGACAGGTTAGAGCCTTTTAATCTACTATACATTTGAAGATTTTACTTGCCAAAAATCATTATTCATTTAAAAATTTATATACTATAAGTAAGTTATTTTTTAAATTCCTATTAGATAGTGAAAAAGAGAAAATAAACAAAAATTAGCTAGTAGCTAGATATGGAGAAATATGTGAACAATCAAAGTAATTTTATAAAAGATGTCAGTAAGATTTTAATATTGATACTTTTTAAATTATTTTCTTACATATTTAAAAATCAACCGATGTTTAATGATATAGGTAAAAATATTTAGATAAATGTTTGATATGCTAAAAGTAAAAATATATATGTAATTGAGATTTAATCAATATCTATCTTTATTATTAAATTTTAATATAAACTTTACTCTTACATCTAAAATGAAAATAAATGTTGACTAACTTTTAGATATACATCAAACATTTACTTAACATTATTTAACCATCCCATGATTCATACCAAATAGTTTAATTAAAAATAAAATATAAAACATTTTTATTTATAGAAATTAAAATTTTTTGGGTAGATAATTAAATTCTTTTTGTAAGTGAAGAAATTAAATTCTTAAATTTATAATCACCAAATACTTTGTTTAACGGAAATGAACTAGTAATCAATTAAATTAATGAGTTACTTTGGTTAATTTACCCCTTTTATTAAAAGGATGTTATTTCAACATCTAGAAATGAAGAACACCTCAACACCCAAGATATAAAATAAGGGAAAAATTGAGAAAAAAAATGAAGAAATATGAAAGGGGAAAAAATATAAGAAAAATATAGAACGTTTCAAGGTTGTTGGGTGTTGAAAATTTATTCGTGTTATATTAATTTCGTTTCTGTGGGTTTAGTTTGACCATTTGGTTAACAATGATTGCTTTCGTTTTTCAATAAATAGTCAAAAAATATATTTTAGCCAAACCTTCACAATATGGAATCCTTCTTCTTCTTTTTCTATCTTTCTTTCTTTTTCTTTCTTTTTTTTTTAATTAGCAATTTTTTTTTTGGCAATGAAGAGAGAATCCCGAGGAGAAGATTCAGCAAAGAGCAGAACTTGTCTGTGTTACATAGTCCTACGGCTACTATTAATGTCTTCTGTCCAAGTTTCCAAAATTCCTTTTCCCACGCGCCACAAAGTGCAGTTGAATCATAATATTAATATTTCTCTATTTTTTATAAATTTAATTATGATACACGTGAATCCATAATATTACAGTAATATTTGTCTATCTTTTATGAATTTAATTATGATATATTAATAGTAGAAATTTTTTTTTGACAACACATAATTGAAATAATGTGTAAAATATTGGTTCATATTTAGTGTATGAAAATTAAATCATTTAAAAAAATGAATAAGAACATAATCGAAATAAAAATTCATTAAACTATCACCTATATGTTCATAATTCAATAACTCCGTGACTTCACTTTTGGAGTGGATAAAAATATGAAAAAGTTGTTCACGGGTCGTACGGACCCCATATCTCTCTGATTGCAGTAATGTTTGATATACAACAAAAATATGTCCAACTTGTATCCAACGTGTGTTATCCATGTTACAGGATGTGCTATACGTACATACATCCTGTATCCTGTAACATTGATAACACACGTTAGATACAAGTTGAACGTATTTCTGTTATACGTCAAACATTTTTGCTCTGATTGTGACCCAAAATTAAAAGTCACTTTTTCTTTGACTATATAAATGTGACTATATGACTCCGACTCTTGAGTCAGAGAAGACAAACGCAACCGAATGTATTTTAATTATACATAAATTGAATAAAATAATACCATTAATAACAATAAGCTAATGTCCTTGTTTGCGGGACCCACATTCCACTCAGCAGCATCTTATGAATTCCGCTTCTGAATCATTTTCAAGTCCGTGGACAATAACAATAACAACAACAACTAGAGCAATACAAACAACCCATGATCATCATCATTTCCTATATAAAAAAGCCTCTATAGCTCTTCTCCTCTTGTCATTTCTTTTCTCTGCCTTTTGTTTTGTGGAGACTTTTGAGTGCTAAAGACAAACTAGTGTTGCTACCCCTTCTGTTTTCTCTGTTTATTTCCACTTTTTCTTTGGACCTTCTTTGGATTTCGATTCACCCCTAAAAAATTCCCTTTAGATTTTTGAAGTCTCAGCTAGCTAATCTCTCATATGGAGTGTAATGAATTTGTGCATGGTGAAATTATTTAATTCCATGGTCAATAATGTTAAATTGGTAAGCTGCACAAGGTTGTTCTTAATTTGTTATGCATTTACTCTAATGTACAAGTTTGGTTGCCAAGAAAATGAAGCAGGACCCAGAAAAAATAAAAATAGGAGAATGAGTTTTGATTTCATGAGTTGACTTCACTCAAAATTTCTTTTTCAAGCAATTAAAAACAGAACAAATTCTGAAACGAAGTTAAAGTTTTATGCTTTGGTTTTCTGCAGGAAGGTGTTCTTCAAAATTGATGAATCTTCAGCTTTTGGCTTCAAAATGGAACAGAAGATGGCACTTTTGAGCCCTTCTGGTCATAATTATTGATTATTTATTTGTGACACTACGGCTCTATACGTGTACTTTCTCAAAGTTCTGTGTTGGAGGAACCACTTAGCTATGGTTGTTGTTTTCATGCTGCTTGGTACAATCATAGGGCCACCAATCAATAGAAGAAAGGGTTTGAGGATTAAACAAGCTGGTAGAGGTTCATACAGAGGAAGCTAGCCTAGGTGTGTGTGTGTGTGTATGTGTCTTTGAAGTTGTTCAATTGTCTGTGAGATTTTTTGTGTTCCTTTTGCTCTGTTTTTTGTTATTCCCCACAAAGTCATAGAAAAAATTAGAACAGATATATGGAAGCCAATTCTATAACGCAGTTGTTGAAGGGCTTTTGTGATGGTTCTCAATGGAAATATGCTGTTTTTTGGAAGCTTAACCACCGTTTCCCCTTGTAAGTTCTTTTTGACTATTGATGTTGCTTTTGCTTTTGTTTCTGTGCTCAATAGAGTAAAATTGTTGTCCTTTTCATTTGATGTTTCATAATCTTCTTAGCTCAAGAGTTATTATGCTTCATAAATAGGATCATACAAGTAACAATAATACCTGTCGTACAACATAAATAAGTCCAACAAGTATGCAACGTGTGCTATACATGTTATGGAATGTGTGTTATTGAATAACACACATTCCATAACATGTATAGCACACGTTGCATACTTGTTGGACGTATTTCTGGTGTACGAACAACATTATTGTTTAATTATAGGACAATTTACATTTACCTCTCATGAAATTTTGTGAAATTCATTGCACTACCTATTTATTTATAAAATTTGCTTTGGAGGTCCTAAGCTTGAGAAATCATTACACGACCTGCCTTCAATGGTGAGTCTCACCTAGACAAAGAGAGAGGAGTTGAGATGAATTTCACCGAATCTCAGGGACGTGAGTGTAATTTTACGATTAATTATTTAGTTGTTGGTGTAGACCGGCATTACTTCTTTAAAAAGGGTTGAAAATTGATTGGTTTATTAACTGAATTTTGGTTGGTCTGATATTATGACAATAAAGTTGATTACTAAGTTTAGAAGTCATTCTTTAAGTTGAAGTCTATGGCTCTATGTTTCTTTTCACAAATTTCTCTTTATATTAGGCCTGTTTGATTGTTGTGTTTCCATTTTTCTTTTATTATTTTCTATTTTACTTCCTTGTTTGTCATTTTGTGTCTTATTCTTCAAGATTTTTTTGAAAGAAATAGTAAAAACAAAGAATCTTGTGTCTTGTTTTTTTATTTTCTATTTTCACTATTTCCTTTGCAAAATTCATGAAATGAATATAGAAAACATATACAGAAACTAAACATGCCCTTAGGGTCAAGATCAGTTTGGTCAAACTGAAAATTAAGACTGGTAGAGATCATTCAACAAAAAACATATCAGACTTTTATTGATAAAGCTGGTGAGTATATTAAAGTTCATTATCCCATCTAGCATGTCAATTTATCATGAATCTGAATTAGAACCTATTTCTTCTAACTTGAGTAAATGCCTTATACTTTTAGTATGTTTCATGAATTATTTTAGTTGTTTAGGTTTAGATTTCTTGTTTATAACCCAACTCTTTTGTTTTTAGGACTTTGACCTGGGAAGATGGATACTATGGTTTCCAGAAAACTAAGGAGGCTGCAGAAAGTATGTGGGGTGACATGGATTTCAAATTCATGGATGAGGTATATACTTCAAGAGGCGAAAGTGCTGATGATTCAGCAGATTATTCAGCTCGGCTACTCATAACTGAGATGTCTCATCATAATTACAGTTTGGGGGAGGGGTAAAATCCTATGCTCTACACATGCTGAACTTTTTGCAAATTCATGTGCTTTATATTTTGAGCTTACTCTGTTTGTGAACATACATGTATTATTGTAACATCCAAACTCACCCACTTGTGATATTGTCTGCTTTGTGCCTCATCTCTTCCGATGAGCCCTCATGAGTTTAAAACGTGTTACAAGATTACATTCCAACCCCTAACAAGGCCTAACATCCTCATTGACACATCAAGGAGACTCTAATACCATCTGTAGCATATCAAGTGGGTGAGCTAGGATGTTAATGTTGTTCAGATTTCAGAATGGATTGTTCTAGGATGAGTCCATGGGAACATACATTGACGCTGAATCACTTTTCAATTTCTTCATAATTGCACAAGCAAGTGACTATTAAGATCAACTCGTTGACAAACTAGCCTTAAAAAGATGTTTTATCAGCTCGTGGTATATCAATAATTAGCAAATTGACATATTGGACCATTAAGATCAACACAGTAACAAAATAGTTCTTAATATATCAATGTGCTAATAACTAGTCCATAAAATGTATTTCATTGACACTGGCAGAGCCCATTGGCTATAACAGAATCAATCGTTGAGGTATTACAAATCTTTAGACAACTTTTAGGGACTAATTTATCATACGTTGATCTTTTGACAGGTTAAAATGATAGCTTACTCTAATTTTACGGATGTAGCTTGCCTCTAATTGTAGTTTTGTGCATCAGTTTTAAAATTAAGCAGTGGTTTGACATATTGCTTTAATTGTTCATAGCATATCGCATGTAGCATTTATCTATGCCTTCTTTGAGGAAGACTTGGATGTTGCATTAATTATAGTAATCTTGTATACTCCATTCAAGTTGTTGTAAAATGATCTAGGGAGTTGATGCAGAGTCTAATTAATCTGGTATAAATCTGCAGGATTGTTGGTAAAGTAGCCCTTACCGGCGATCATTGTTGGGTTTTCTGTGAGGATTTTCTTTCCAGCAAATTTGACACTACATTAATCTCTGAGGTATTCTAACTATACAATTTCCACATAGAAGTAAAACTAGTTAATGATATCTTGAAATACCTAATACATGCATTCTTTTCCTCCTCCAGTGTCCTGATGAATGGCTTCTTCAGTTTGCATCTGGCATCAAGGTAACAATATCTTTGACTATATATATTGTTTTGTTGATACTACAGGATAGAAAAAAAAACTGATTTATGTTTTTATTCTGTAAAAATTACAAAGTATTGCGCTTGTGCACGAATCAATGTTAAGGAACTAGTCAACTCAACCGATATCAGGCATGTCTTGCCTAATAAATCTGCTATTTACATTGCCAATTCAAGAAAATTCTAAGCTCAGAATCTGATGTTTATTCACAGACTATTGTGCTGGTACCAGTTCTTCCTCGAGGAGTTTTGCAATTCGGTTCATTTGAAGCGGTGCGTATACCTTTCATATTTAGATCCTGACCTAGACAAGGTGTGTGTTTTACAATTTAGGAGTAACATCATTAATTCATGATATGATGCACCAGCGGAAATATTTATAAATCCTTTTGCCGTTACTCGGGTCACTTATCTGTGATATATGCCTTACCTCAAACGTTATTTTGGTTTGGTCCATGTCTCTTCTTTATAGAGCTATTTTAGGTGTTTGTGTTTGTATTGTTCCCCCAATATGGCTTTGGGTGCAAAAATTGAAGTTATTAGTAGTGAGCACATTTATTTCAGTTGCAAATACTTTGCTTTGTTCTTATTCATCTCACATGAGACTCTTTTCCTGTCAAGATTTTAGGTTGCAGAAGACCTGGAATTTGTTATCAATATCAAGGAAAAATTTCATTGCTTTCATCTCCTAGAAGCAAATACTACATCATTGGGAGTTAATTATCAACATTGGCCATTCTCACTCCCAACAGACACTCTTACAGATATAGTGGATGAATCATCTTCTGTTACAAATGGTGTAATGAAAGGCGAAGTTTCAGGAAGTATTGCCCTCAATGCAAATGCATCAACAACGTTGGACCCAACAATGTCGACATTTGATCCAAGACGCATGGATCAGGTGGAGACCAATAATCCTACGGAAGAAGAAGAAGAAGAGATGTGGGCCTCTTCTCAGTGGGTCAACAATGTTGGAGTGTTCGGAGAGGTGTCAACTGGATTAGGCTCAGAACGAAAATTTGAAATCACTGAAGTTGGTTACGGTGATGTTAAGAATTGGAATGACATCTTCACTTTTCCCTCAGAGTCCGAATTGCACAAAGCACTTGGCTCAGCTGCATGTATGCAGACGGGGAAATCTATGTCGAAATATATCTCTGCTGAGGAGGATACTTACAGTAGCTCAACTTTGATATCCAACAAAGAAGAGCATGGTCATATTAGGAGTTTGGAGCTTCCTGAAGGAGTTGATCCAGAATATCTTTTGGATGCTCTTGTTGGGAATTTATTCAGCGCCACCGATGATACTTCAAGTATATCCAATAGTGTCAGGTCTCCTATAAGCAAGCCAATGGTGTTTACCAGTTCCATTCATCCAAAAATTAATTCTGAAGAAACCAAAATGATGATGAGAGACTCGGATGTGAAAAGTGAACTTAAGCCTGCAGATATGGTCAAGGGAGGAGATGATTGTATTAACCAAATTACATCACCATCTTTCGACGGAAACTCGAACTTATTGGTTGAAGAGGAGTGGCAGGAAAAGGTTTACAGCCACTCGCAATATACTAATGGACCAAAGATCTCTAGCTCTAGCAAGAAAAGAGCAAGACCTGGTACCACCCAAAGATCAAGGCCAAGAGACAGACAATTGATCATGGACCGGATGAAGGAGTTGAGAGAACTTGTCCCTGACGGTGGTAGGGTAGGTTTCTATGTTTCAGAACCAAACCTAATTCTGAGTTCCTTTCTGTAGTATCTAAAATTCTTGTCTTTCTGGTCATGTGATATGCAGTGTAGCATTGACAACCTGTTGGAAAGGACCATAAAACACATGCTTTACTTAAGAAAGATAACAAGCCAAGCTGAGAAACTGAAACGATTTGTGCATCGTGAGGTAAGACTCTACGTGTTTCAATTGTTATATTCATTTCCCAAGAAACTTTTCTTTTTAACATTTTGTGACATGGAATATTATGTTCCACATAAAAGCTACTGTCTCTGTCCAATAATATATGTTATTTTTTTTATTGTATTTGGACGTTATATTGTCCAGTTACATTAAAAATAACAATTACAAGACCGAGGGAGTACATAATCCTGTATTCTTTTTAAGAAAGAAAAACAGCAGTGTATAACAAGACATTTATAAAATGAGCTTACTCCAAAGCTATGTTGCACAAATATAGGTTTTAGTATCTAGTATGATGTGGAGATATGGTATAAATCAAATTATAAACACGTAGAATATGATTAAGAGTATTCAAGTGTATCGATAAAGTATCCAATGCAGATGCTATCTGCATCGACTGTTTTAGAGTATCCATGTATAATAGCGCCCCAAAGACAAGACAGGAATTATAGTTGGGAATGGGAAATACATAAAATTTCTTGAATAGCACTGCTTCTTTTGAATTTTGACATTGGGAAAGTTGATGTATCTACAGGTACCAAAGTGCAAAAAACAGAAGATCAATTGTGGCCATCCGGGGAGGAGCTGTGCATTTGACTTGGAAAGTGAACAAGCATTGCCAATAGTCATAGAAGATCTTGAATGTTCAGGGCACATGCTCATAGAGGTCTGCTATTTTTAAACCTTTCCTTTTAATTCCATTGCACACTAGGGCTGTGTTTGTTTGCAAGTACAAGACACAAATACATATAATGATATAATAGATATAAAAATCCTTATACAAATATACAAATTTTTATATGTGTCTTCTTTATATATGTATTTGTTGATTGTACTGTCTTGTTCTAGTAAACAAACGCATCTTAGCCGAACTTGATTCTCAAATTGTCCATAACTGCTTGCGACTATTTTCATCCAGATGGTGTGCAGTGAGCATGGACTTTTCTTAGAGATTGCGCAGGTGATCCGAAAGCTGGAGCTTACAATCTTGAAAGGGGTTTTAGAAAACCGTTCGTGTACTGCCTGGGCTCAGTTCATTGTTGAGGTAGAGAGAAACATGCCTGATCCGATTTACTGTTTGGATAATCAGTGCTCTTAAAAAACATTGGTTAAGAAACTAAATTCAGAAAGGTGTTAAAGTTTTCAACACATTAATGTATTGCAAATTTAAGAGTATGTCCAGTTGTGGTTTCCATTTTCTGTTTGCATTTTCTATATTTTCTGTTATTTAGTGGAAATAAGAAATAGGTTTACTATTTTCATTTTCTATTTTCGTTTTCTGCATTCTTTGTTTTTAGACTTTTGTGAAGAAAATACTGAAAACAGTTAACACAATAAAATCATATTTTCTCTGTTTTTAGTATTTTCTTTATCAAATTCTAAAACAGAAAATATGGAAATTAAAAACAAAATGAAAATGGAAACCAAACAACACCCAACTATTTTTATTATTTTCACAAAATCCTCAAATAGAAAATTCAAAACATGAGAAAAGAAATTAGAATAGTAACCAGGCCCTAAACAATCTTATATTTTTCCCTAAAAGAACCCTACTTATGTTTCCTTAACCACTGCTGTTAGAGCATTTGTTAGGAAAATTCTACTGTTAAATTCTAAATTTGACATTTTGCAATGTACTAAGATATTTTCTTGATCATGCACAGGTTCCAAGAGGTTTTCACAGAATGGATGTTTTATGTCCTTTATTGCATCTCTTGCAACTTAGAAGAAAATCCTGCCTCATATAGAAGCTATACCTTGCAATAAGATTTAGGATTTTCTGTTTCTAATGAAGAGGTTTATTTTTAGCCACTGCTATTTATATATTCATATGTATCTGCTAGAAGTTACAACAATATTTAAGGGTGACTTCTTTCTAATAGTGCAAATTGTTGTGTTTATGATGAGCTAATACCTGAAATATGTAAAACAAGAACTTCATAGGAAGAGTGCTGATAAAGGAAGAGTGATTGGTAGCTTTGTACACAACTCTGATGTGACATTATGGCCTATTATATAGAATGGGAAGGTGTTTGCTAGAAAAGTAGAACCTTATGATTGTAGGGACATGAGAATGCGTGAATGCTATTATTAATCATGAGTTTCTTTCTTTTTTCTTTTTTGTCTTATATACACTTGAGTTTTAATAACTGCCAGGTCGTGTGATTGTGGGGTTTTTTAATTATAATATGGTGTATGAGTGGGGTAAATATTGAAATATGGGCGTTTGGAGTAAATTATAAAATGATGAAATATTGCAAAGAATTCGCTACCAATTAACAAGATAAATTTCTGATTGGATTTGATGATTCTCTGCGTCCAATGTAACCAAATTGTGCAACATCAGATGACAACGGCGAGACAAGTTGATCTTGGGCTAGGGACACAAAATTTGCTAGATGATCTTTGGGCTAGGGTCACAAAATCTACTAGTAGTGGATTCTGTTCTGCACATAAGCGACACAGAATTTGCTAGTAGCGGATTCCGTTCTGCAAAATTGCATTTGAAAATTAAATTTTGGACCTTGCACCATCACCATGCATGCTCAGAACTCAGAAGCTCCCATTATAAAAGGTTTCAAAGTTTTGATTTTCACAAGCTTTTGGGACCGCCGGGTTCTTTTGATTTAGGTGCATCATTTTGATTGTTGAAAGAATGCCTAGAAGACATATTAATACAACAATGAATCCTGCTACTCACATTACAGTAGAAATACTCAATGAATTTTAATTTTTGGAGTGAATTTGTTAATTATTTTATGTAAATATTATGTTTAGTTTTAATTGTAGTAAAAATACTTAATTATTTTTCTCGCTGTAAATGCATTTTATTTGGGGGGATAAATTTTTTTAATATTATGTTTATTTTTTTTGTAAATATTATTTTTAGTTTTATTTTTCAATTTTTAATGAAGATGTATTTAATTATTTTAGGAACATTGATGTGTACAAATATCATTATTAGTGATGAATGAGTATATATAGTTCAAATGACTCCGGTGTGCGAGGATTTGTAATAATATATTAGTGATAAGTGATGAGTGAGTATTTACAATAATATACTGCTAAAAAATTGACTCAAGTGCTGCAACAATAATAATAAGGTTTAATTTTTTTAATTGAGTCCCTAACACTATTTTTTTAAAAAAAAACACTTAACCACATTTCAAAAGGTTATTAATAAAATAAAATATTAATAATCGAAAATGTTATTTAGACTTCCAAAAGGCAAGGAAACCTTGGAGTCCATCAATGTTCCCTAAAAAAATGGAACCATAACAAAATCGTTTCAAATCATTTCTTCTGCAACCGTCTATGTAAAAATGCTTTCTTTTTATCTCACTCATTTTCTATTCCTACTTCTTCCTTCTTTATTTTCCTTCTCCATTCAATCTCGATTGCAATCTAGTTATTCATTTTTGTTCATCTTCTCATCAATCTTTTTCAATGCATTACATCTGTTTGATTTGAAGACACATTGATAAGTGAGACAACGAAACCAATTGTAAAAAATCATGGTATCTAAAGAAGAGAGAAAATAGCTAGAGATGAGAAATATGTAATGAATTGAATGGTAAAAAATGTATGTGATTACAAAGAGATAGAGCCTACTTATATAGGCTAAAGAGAGTAACAAACTCTAAAATTAAAATGCCTAATATATCCTCCTCTAACACCCCCGCAAGCCGGAGCGTGCAAGCACTAGCATGTCCGGCTTGTGATAAGAGTGAGATACAATGAACAAATCAAATGAAATATGAAAAAATACAAGCAAAGTGAAAATACAAGAAATGATTATGGAGTGATTCGGCTTGCGAAATAATAACATCGATCGAAAGCCGCTCCTCGGAGAAGATGAATGTCTTAAGAGTCGTCTGGCCGAAATGAACATCGATCAAAAGAATGCTCCGAAATGGACTCAATGGCTCCAAATATGAGATGTCCCAACTCGGGATCGAGCAATGGCAGTGGTTCATAATTCGAGAAGTCTTCGACCTTCTTTTGTGGGTCTCTTCGATCTATATATTGACGTCTCCACATAGTTCATCACAAGGAAAGGTTAACGTCATATGACATTCAACTACCACTCAGCAGGTGTAAATACAAAGCCTAATTAAGGCTATCCAAATACTAATTTTTTTAACTACCCTAAACCATGAGGCAGTAGAGAAATCAATACAATCAAAATGATGTAATCCCTAATGACACAAAGTTCAATGAGAAAATCTGTGAAACATTTGGTATACATCAAATGTCTCTGAAATATGCATCAACTATTTTATGCATCAAACATTTGGTGAATAATGTCCTTCACATTTTCTTCCTCAATTAATATCTCTGAAATAGAAAATCCATTAATGTCTCTGAAAATTGAAACAATGATTCTTTCCTTCTTTTTTTTTTTGTATAGATTGTTACGCAATTTTGGAATATGCATGTATATCACACGCAAAAATAGAAACGAAGATTAATTTATTATACAGTTACGAAAGTAGTAGACAAATAGGCCCCAACAATATAAATAAAAAAGTGGATGCATATTTCTACTATATGGAGGAGCTGGAACTTTAAGCTAAGACTTAACTAGTATAATGGCTCTTCATTAAGTAGGCTCAAATATTTTGGAATATAAGAAAATAGACCTAAAGAATGATGTAATTAGTCTTGAACAAAGGGTTTGCAGTTTGCTAACAAAATTCAAGTTGCTCAACAGCTGCATATTAAAATGTGGTACACCACCCTTATTACAAGAATAAAAATAACTAGTGATTTTGGCCAATCGTGTTAAAAAACTCATTTAATAGGAAAAATTACTATATGGTTCAAGAAAATATTTCTCTTGTAATTTAAAGAGAAAAATCTTCAATAAAAAACAACGATTTTATTGTTGTTCTAGCCTTATTCTTATTACTTTAGAGCTTGGTTGATCTATTTTTCTCTCACCTTCATTTTTAAGAGCCTGAAACTCATACCATCCCAATGGAATCACAAAACTGTCAGTTTCTTCCACAGCACAAATATAATGTGTTAAAAGATGGTTATTTTATTGATTTATTTAACTTATTTTTTACTTTTTAAAATTTTATATTTAGATTCCAAATATAATCAACTTTTAAACTCGTAATAGATAACCTAAAAAACCAGGATATCATGCATACCTCTACTACTAAACTGTAACCTCCTATGAAAAAATCAATAATGTTTATCGTACAACATGAATACGTCCAATATGTATTCAACGTGTGTTATACATGACATGAGATATGTACTATACATATATGTGCTATACAAATAACACGCATTCCATATCATGAATGACACACGCTGGATATTTATTAGACGTATTTCTATTGTACGACAAACATTATCGTGAAAAAACAAAGTTGGTCCAACTTTCACTTAGAGCGCGCTAATAAGCGCCATAAATTACAATCAATAGTTTAACAGTCTAGTATATCCTTTATTGTCTGTATGCAAGCAAAGAAAAAAAAATAAAGGACGAAAAAAGGAACACTTCTAGCTTTATCCCAAGTTAGTTCCAAGCTACAATCTAGTAATAGAAATCTAGTGACAAAGAAATGGGGAGAGAAAAGAAACTAAGGACATGTGGTTGATTTTGGGGCATATAAACATTTCACTAATGAAATGTCGACTTAGTCAATAACCTACCAAAACTGTGCAACAACCCCCTTTGTGATCAAGTCAGGCCATTTTATGACCCACCAGCAGTGTATGCCACCAGCCACATGCAACATTTGTTGATCGACAATCAGCAACAGATACTTGACAAGGGATGTTTCGATCAGCAGAATCTCCCAAACCAAGCTGTTCAAGTAAATAAGTAATAATCAGAATCAAGGAACATACTCTGGCAGAGGTTATCACTCAATTTCAGATATTTAGAATACCTGGCCATATTTGTTCCATCCCCAAGTGAATAGGTGACCGTCGTCTTTAATATGAAAAGGAGGGAACACTTTGGGTTAGTATGTTTGGGGAACATAACAATTTATGATATAATTAGAAGCGAGCATATTTGTAACTTCTTAGAACCAACAATTAATTTTCCTTGTCCACGATGTTTTTTTCCAACAAACAATCTCTACACGATGGTTTTATTCCTAGGAATAGGATTTCCAGGAACAACTTTTTCGAGAATATAAAATAGGACATTTGTTTAGTGGAATAACATTTTCGGGAATATAATTTTTCCGAAGAAAATTTGTACTCGGCGGACCTTGGTGACGGGCCAATGGGCTCGAGTGATGAGCTGGTGGGCTCAGATAATTGTTGGAAGAAGTTGAACATTTCATTCCTATGGGAATCTAACATTTCCATGCGAAATATGAGAATAAAAAATGGAAGACATATTATTGCTGGAAATGTATTTTAAAACTTCGAACCAAACATGGTAACAATCCTTTCCCATGCTCGTATTCCCAGGAATGTCAAAAGATTCCGCAAACCAAATGTCACTAATTAAAGGAAGAGACTAAGCAACCTTTTGATGTGCATGGCCATCGTGGTTGAAATTGGCAACGAATTTATATTATCCCCATAAATGATTCAAAAATGATTCAAGGCACAAATCTCTTAGGAGGCGTTTGGTACATTACCGTGGAAGATTACCAGTAATCTAGATTACCTTGCAGATAGATTACCTCCAATTAAATTACCGGTAATCCACATTACCTTGTTTGGTATATACAAATAAGATTACCGGTAATTCACATTACCTTGTTTGGTATATTATCCATGTTACAAGGTAAATTATATATATTACTATAATACCCTCTAAATAATTATAAAATGAATTAATCAAATATAATCATATTATATATATTATTAAAATACGTAAAATATACATAAAATGAATTAATAAATATAATTATATATTGAATTTAATAACAATATTTTTCAGTTTGACATTAATATAATTATTTACTAAAAATAAAAATCCATTAAAATAATTATAATATTCTTGCAAAGAGTGCAACATAGAAAAAGTAAATATGACGCAATAAATAAATAAAAAAACCAACAAGAATAATTCTTGCAAATAGTTCAAAATAGAAAATCAAATGCAATAACTAAAAAAAAGAACAAAAATTATTCTTGCAATGAAAATTATAAAATTATGAATAATAGTGTATTTTGTTAGAGGGGTAATGGTGTAATAAAATAAATTAGAAGATTACCTAGGGGTGGTAATCCAGATTGCCACCTGATACGGAGGTAATCCACATTACCGCTTTGGAGGTCCACATTACCAATATTTTTGTCAAAACAAACGAATCAATCTGGATTACCAGGTAATTTAATTGCAAGATTACCGATAATCTATGCAGATTACCTCGTACCAAACGCCCTCTTAGGATTTAATTTTCATTCACTGAAAGTGTATAACTTTTTTACACAGTTATCAAATCATGTATTGTCACGTCAGTTATGATTGTATTTTTTCTCTTTCATTACCTTAAAAGTCATACAAACAGAGTGTTTTTAATTAGATGACAGTGTCAAATACCTTTACACGGTCAAGCATCAAAATTAATCTCAATCTCTTATGTATATATATATTTTTTTTTGTGAACAATCAGATTCGTTCTATTGACCCTTTTGTACATGGAAATGAAGACTTACTTGTTAGCAAAGCACTATGACGAGCCCCGCAAGAAACTATACTTGAATGCTTATTCTCAAAACAGGACGCATCTAACTGTCTAGGCGAAGTCTGAGCATGGAAAATTAAAAAAAAAAAAAGTTAACATGGAAAAATAAGTAATTTCAGCTCATTTGGTACATCACTATAGATAACTATAACATACAGAAAATTAGCCTTCAAAGTTAACAATCTAAAAATAATATAAGCAAAATATAAAGTATAAAACAAAAAAATAAAAAAACTCTAGAAGTTGAAACATATAACAAGCTGAAAATTTTAATTGATACACCATAACACATACAGACTTGCCGTGTGTGTGTGTAGCACTATAACATGTATAAAAAAAGGGAAAATCTTTGTGCACAATAAAAAATCAACCAAAATAGCTAATAGACTGTGCACAACATATAATACGTAATATGTACAACATATATTACATATTATGCACAACATATATGACATGTTGCAACATCATCTTTCTTTACAATATGTGATACTGTTGTGCATAATATGTGATATATGTTGTGTGCGACATGTAATATATGTTATGCACATTACATAATACTTGTTGTGCATAATATATTGACCTTTTTGACTGTTTTTTCATTGTATATATAGCAATGCTCATAAAAAAATTGTGAATACATATCTATTTTTTAACGTTGTTATAGAAAAAACAAAATTCAGACCAATAGTAAAAATAAATGTACCTCAGGCTGGTCACTACCAGTACCCAATTGTCCAAACTGATTCCCACCAAATGCATAAATATGACCATCTACAGTAACACACAACGAATGCCATAGTCCCGCAGCAATTTTTTCCACTTTATTTCCTAGTAAAGAAGGAACTATAGTTGGTCTCAACTGATCAGCATTATTCCCTTGTCCACACTGGAGAAAATTCACATACAAAACTATTAAGTGAAACAATCTGCCGCCTCATAGTTAAGTATTAGTTGATTAGAAGTAAATTTGTGATATTCAAAAACCAAAAGGATCAGGTGGAGCCATGAGAAGTATGCCAAAACTCAAACTCAAGATCGTAGTTAGTATATATATTTTGATAACTAGAGAAACGAAGCATCATCACTAAAAAATAAGTGTTACACAATAATAAATTCAATATTTGGTATAGAACAAAATCTCTAGCTATTTTTCTTAAAACAAAAGATGTCTTACATATATTTCAATATATGTAATAGTATTGAATTTTTTGGTTCAATTCTGAAGCCTTGATAGTATAAAACTTTTTAAGTGTCGTCCAATCACAACCGTCTTCTTGCATGAATATGACAATAGATTATTAGATGAATGTGTAGAAACTATCAATGCATAGAAATTAAACTCTATTTATTATATAAAAATATTAAAATTATGCCCATGGATGTCACGATTGAAAACAGTAAAGCAAATTCTAATTTTTCTCAAGAATTGGTTTATTTGATAAGGCTATCTCGCTTACCCTAATGTCTTCCAATATTGTCTTATCAGCTGCTTCCTGCTGTATAATTAAGTTATGCTTTGATGGCAAGTTAGTTTTCTTAAAGGAAAACAATTACAAGAACAAATCAAACTTTCCTGCATGATTAGTATTGTAAGAAGGCCTATAATTCCATCATCTCACTCTCCTATTTGTTGTTTCTATTTATTACAAATAACAAACTGAGACCTGTATTCATCAACTGTCTATACCTAAGTTTTTGAGCCCAATAGCAGCTCTCTTTCTTAAAATCACCTTATCTTAACCTTTTCTTCATTATCTGTTTAGTCTAATCCATACTTTTAGATATGACAGATCCCCTTTTTATTCAAGAGCTAACAGTGTCCATAACTAAACCATTACAAACGCCGTCTTTTGTTTTAAGGATTAAGAAGGCCTTAGATCTAGTTTTGCCATAACTTCTTTGGCTAATCTCAAGCTTAAGACAACAGTAAAGCCTTTCTCATCAGGTAAAACAAACTTAAACCATAGATCCAATCCAAATGAAGCTACCCACACCACTAAAAAGGAAAAACTAGAATAAAATAATCAGTCTCACAATCTCCACTCAATGGAACATTCATGTATGCAATTTCCAAGATATTCTATGCAATAAAGTCAGAATGTCTTTCTTCAAGGAAGAAGAAACAAAGCAAATAAGATACTTTTTAACAACAACAACCTCACCTGGCCATATAGACCCCAGCCAAAAGTAAGAAGAGCCCCCGCATCTACAAAAAAGAATTTTAATACAAAAATTGCAAATTAAGATGGTCCATGCTACTCCCTGAAACTTGAATCTCTTTCGATTAAATATAATCTATATAGACATTTGGTAACTAACCTAAAGTATTCTCAAACTTAATCTAGCCTTTAGCATAAGATACAAAAATTTAATTTAACTCATATAATTAAATCAGAGATGCTTTTGCAAGACTATAAGACAGCAGTAAAATGCTGACCTGTTACCACAGCACTATGCCGACCTCCACAAGCAATTTCCTTGACATAACTTCCAGGAACCTTTGACACTTGTGCTCCAGCACTGCTTCCTTGTTGAAAAGTTGATGACCTATCCTTCCCAGTGCTGGACTCAAGACAAGGTACAAGATGAGGAGATGACACCATCTTTACCCGAGAACCCAAACCTAGTTGTCCTTCGCCTCCATAGCCCCAACCCCAAACCTGTCCCACATCTGAAAACTTCGGTAAAAATATGAGGCATCAGGTGCCTAGCTTTACATCAAAAATCTTCCATATCTTCGAACTTCATAGAACCTACAAAACTATATAATGTAACCACAAGGAAGAGCCAACTACACCTAAGAGAATCATAATCATTAGGTACAGATAGACAGACACAAAGCGAATTACCTGACAGTGCCAAGGTATGCCTCCCACCAGCTGCTACAGAGGCAATTTTCACTCCATGACCAAGGGTAACAACAGATGGGGACATAGAAAAGAATTCATCTCCAGATGCTGGACTGTCAGATTCCTGTCTTGTAAATGAGATCTTTCTTCTCTTTACAGCTTCCTCTCCAGCTTTCTTGTTGTCGTGATGAGAATCTGAACCACTACTTGTGTTTGGGCTTTGTGGGCTTCCTGTTTAACGTCTCAAATTCCATTAGCTCCCTGAAATGAAATCAGAGAACTCTCTTTTTTGTTAAATCATTTTGTTGGATAAAAATGCAATGATTAGCACCTTGTTCAGCTACTGATGAGCTTTGTTTCCCGGCAACATCCTTTTGGAGACTTCCCCCAGCAATAAAATCAGTAATAACTTTTCCAGAGGGCACACATTCTTTCCATCCCCATGCATATACTTCACCTTCTTCTGCACATGAAGCAGTAAATTCCATATCAAAGCATTAGTGTTATAATTGGGCCATTGTCTAACAGGGAAAACTGTAAGTTGAAGTCAATCTTTGGCATGGTATGCAAACTATCACACACAAGCCATAACTTATCTTCCTCATTTACCGATTCTAATTCCTATCAAATTCTAATCATGCTATCGAGTAGGTTTTAAATCAAATGAAGGAATCATATTGTTGTTGTTGCATCAACCACAATTTATTAATTTTGTAATTTTGCTTCTCAAAGAGAAAAATATGATATTAAAGGACAAGGATCCTCTAAAATGAGAATCTCATTTAAAGGGTAAAGTACCCTAAAATCAATTAAGTTAGAAATGGGACCCATTTTCATTTTATTGATCCAAAGGTGAAACCTAACCAATCCAAATCTGATATTAAATAGAAAATTACATCAAGTTTGAAGAAACAAGGAGAAAGAAGACACTGGACTTCAAGAATAGGTAAGAAAAGAACGAAAAGATAAAAATGAAATACCTTCCATTTTCCTCTAACCCTAGCTATGGTTTCTGAAGTAACCCTAATCAATCATATGTTAGTACTAGGTCTTGAAAATGAAAGCATCTCAAGAAATGATGATGATTGTGAGGAAATTTTAAATAATTATTTGACTTTGAATGCTGAAACCTTGAATGCAAGGATAGTTAAGCATCAAAGAAAAGTGGGGAACCACAATTTAAAAGCTAATTGTTAAAGGGGAAGAACAACTCTCCTTAATACAGCATCAAACATCTCATACTACTCGACGTCGGACTGGGCATCCCATAATACCCAAGTCCCTAACAATACACCGGCCCTGAAAAGCTGATGTACAGGCGGATGCACTCTAAGGTACTTTAATACAACATCAACCATCCCATACTCGACGTAGGATTTTTGGCATCCTATAATTACTCAAGTCCTTAACAATACACCACCCCTAGAGAGCCGATGGCGGCTGCACTCTACGGTACTTTAATACAACATCAAGCATCCCATATTACTCTACGTGGGACTTTGAGCATCCCATAATACCCAAGTCCCTAATAGCCTCCTTCCATCCATAGAATCTCTTCTTCCTTATGCTAGCACTTTCAGCTATATTTCTTAACCTGGTTCCCATCAAACCAGCTTGCAGACTCCTACCTTCGTCTCAGTTATGATAGTCCACCATCTCTCTTTTTATGCTAATTTCATTAAAAAAGTGAAAGTGAAACTCAACCAATCAAAATTAAAAACCAGCTTCCTTCTCTTTTCTGATTATGGGCCCTCATTACTATACCACTAAACTGATTCGAACTTCAAATTCCCAGAATCCAAGAAGTACCCTCAGATTCTATATTATTTACCACTGATGAACATGGAATTCTATGACGAAGCAATACAATAACAAATCACAAATAACCACAATACTAAACATTCACACACGATAATCACAAACCAGAAAAAAAAGTAAAACTCCACTTTGGTCCCTAAAAGATTTGTGTTTAAACACTTTAATCCATGAAAGATCAGTTATATTTACCACTGATGAACATGGAATTCTATGAAGAAGCATTACAATAAAAAATCACAAATAACCATAATACTTAAACACTCACACACGATAAGCTCAAACCCGGAAAAAAAGTAAAAACCCACTTAGGTCCCTAAAAGATTTGTGTTTAAACACTTTAATCCTCAAAAGACCAATTACATATACTTGAGTCATCCAAAAATTTGATATTATAAAAGATTAATTCCATACACTTGAGTCTTCCAAAGATTTGGTGATGTAAAACTTCAATCGAGAGAAAGATGGTAATAAAGAACTGAAATACAATTGATCTATGGGAACTAAAATGTTGAACTATAAATCTTTCAAGGACCAAAGTGTAGATTAAAAAGGGAAGATGTGGATCATTACCAGTTACTGAGGCACAATGAGCCCAACCAGCAGCAGCTTTGAGCACCGTAGATTCAGTGGGAAGCTGAAAAGCCTCTGGAATCTCCTTCAAACAAAGATAATGTACACAGAACAAGTGGCATAATCAATTCCAAACACCAAAATTCAAAGGGAAAATCAAGCCCCTATACCAGAACACTAACCATAGGTTAGTTTACAAGCATAAGACACTACAATAAACAAATACATATATGAGGAAAATATATATATAAAGATTTGTATATTCGCTTAAGTGTATTTGTCCTCATGCAAACAAAATACATAGTATTTGGTGTATTTGTATGTATGTTCTTATATCTATCTTCCATTAAACGCTTAAAATTTAGACTAAATACCCAAAATGATCTTTCAGAAATACATCGCGGGACAAATTGGTCCCTCAGAATTTGAAAGTCCAATTTTGGTCCTTCACATCTCAAAAAAGTGGACAAATTCATCCTTCCGTACATGTTCATACAATGATTTCTTTGTTGTACCGATATGTGCGGAAAGATAAATTTGTCCTCCTTTCTGAAATGTGAAGGATCAAATTGAACTTTCCCATTACGAGGAATCTTGTCCCTTGATGATAATTCTGGGGGATTAAAATGATTATTTAGACTAAAATTTACGTATTTATATCTTGTACTTGCAAACAATCGCAGCCTAACTACATTATTACCCCGTGCTTCCCCGACGTCAAGTAGCTCTGGCTCTCATCGTCCGTTGAGCCCCACGTCACCAGCTTCCCCTTCTCTGCAAAAAGGGGAAAAAATACAAATCAAAGAAAATTACGCCCTTTTCAGATTTCACCGAAACGTATGGTACCAATAAAACAAAAAAAAACAAAAAAATCTTTTGAAGAATTTAGATCTGGAGTTTATGCGAAATGGTCAAAAAAGTTCCGATCTGGATTTAGTCATCAGTCATCGTAGAGTCAAAGTATCCAGGAAATCGCACCTGAGACGGCCATGGCAAATCCACAACCGCCGCCGCAAACGTCCTTCCATGAATCTCCGGCGAGTGACGGATCGGAGAGGCACACGAGCGCCGGAGAAAGTATCGGAGCTTTCTCCGGCGAGGCTCCGGGAAGGTAACCCCACATGAACACCATTTTCTGCGTGCACTCTTTGTTCTTCACTTCTTTTTCCTCTTCATCCACCTTTGAACCTTCCACAGCTCCGTTTCCGTTCATGGCGTGAAAACGGTACCCGATCTGAAAAACGGCAACTCGAAGCTCAAAACGCAGACGGAGGTAGAAGACGGAGCTGTCTATGTGGACAGAAGGAGAAAAGAGAAAACGACGACGTGTGGTGGTCGTTTAATTTGAGGGAAATGAGAAAGAAATGGCTGAGAAGAGAAGGGAGAGGCTTGGAATGTAGAAGAGGAGTTGAAAAGAAGCGTATCAATTACAAGGTTGTCGCGTGGGCCACGTCAGATGATGACATGGACAAAAGGACACGTGGCATGATCAGGACCGCAGTGCGGATTGCATGTTTGAAGGCACGAGTATGGTGTGGAACTTTCTGGAAGATAGGGGACCTATGACTAGCATTCGAGGCGCCACCATAGAGTGACACGTGTCTACCTTAAATAATTTCTAGTTGAAGTGATTGATTAATTAAAGTAAAAATATTATCACTGTGAGGTCCTTCATTTTTTAAAGATCAGTACTTTATAATGAATATTATTAAGCTATATGTTGTAGTTTTAATTAAATATATCGTGTTGTCAGTGGAGTTTTATTACTATAAAAATATTTAAATAAAATTGTTTTAATATATATATATAGGTGCTTGCTAACATGAAGTGCACAAAAATACTTCATAATGAAACTTATATTTAGTTTATTAAAATTTAAAATCACAATATTGTGAAGCGTGCAAGCTTAGCTCAGTTAATCACTTATTTTAATCTAAGAGCCTACCCTATTTAAGGTGCAGGGTTTGAACCGTTGGTGCCAAATTTTTTACTCAATCCAAATGATTTTTCTTTCTACATATTTATATTATATTTATATTATATTTGTGTAATTATTAAAAGTATACTCCATCATTTTAAAATAATGATCATGGTTTAAAATTTTCATTTTATATTGATTATCATTTTTGGCTTTCTAGCTAATACATATTTAACAATGATATACCAATTTTATTCCTAATAGAATTTACTTGAAAAATGTAATAGTAGAAATATGAAGGATAGTATAGCCATTTTAATATTTTTTTACACAAATCAAGATCATTCATATATTTTCTTAATATTAGTACATAAGCCTTAAAAAACTATTAGTTTGAAATGGATGGAATACTCTTTAAAAATGATGATATACTTAGGAGTAACAATTTTTCCGTCGGTTAGAGATCCTCATGGTTGTGTTTGTTTGCGGGGACAATGAGCACAGAGATATTAGAGACATTGAGGCAATAATAATGAGACAAAGATATTGAGTCATAGTGTCTCTGTCATCTGTTTGATTATAATGTACAGGATATAGAAATAGTCCTAACCAGTTTGGAAAAATATGAACATTATAATAAGTACACTAACAAATGACATTTAACGACCCTTTTCTATTTTTAACAAAATAAAAATTAGAACGCAAACAACCCCTCAGTGTGATCGAGTAAACCCATCAACTCTATCTCCTCTTATCACATTTCAAACTTTTTCTTCTTCCTCTTATCTCCTTATCTCTACTGCTGCTTCTTCTGTTTCTCCGAATCTCCTCCGCTCTGTTGTTGCGGCTTCTTCTTCTTCTTCTCCGACTCTCAACATCGACCTCACTTGTAGGCTTCTTCTTTGACTCTCATCTCTGTTGTTGCTGCATCTTCTTCTTCTTCGACTTCTCTATCTATGTGACAAAGCGAGAATCAAAGTACATCCCTAATTTGCAATGCGCTTACTTCTTTTATTTTTGCAATGGCTTAATGGTGTGATTCCCTAGTTTATCTTCATTGTTCTTCTTCTCATAATCAAAGATGACATTTTTTTCTTTTTTTGCAACTTTAATTAGAGAATTAGGGTTTGGAATTTTGCAACTTTAACTTTGTACAAAGGGATGGATGAGTAATCAATTTAAGTGTTTAATTATTAATTATTAACCAACAATTTAAGTGTTTGATCAATTTATGTTGATATATCACAAAATCAGTTATGGAAAAACCATTAATCATTTTTTCTTTATATTTAAATTAATAGGCTTCAATGTAAATGCTTTGGTTGTAGATTCATCACATTATGCAATAGGAGACAATGGCAGCAAGGTAACTATGTTTTCCCTTTTCTGTTTTCCCTGTCCCTGTTTTTAAATAATATTCTAGTGTAGTACTGGTGTTTTGGCAACTGCATATATTATATATAGAACTGAAAATTTTGCAGAGTTCTCTTTATTTCCAGATCAATCATATATATATATATATATATATATATATATATAAATAAAATGAGGTAACTCTATTACCAAAAAAAAAATAATGAGGTAACTCACTTTGATGCTATACACTTGTAGACACACGCATCAAAAACTTAATTGTTATACTTTGTGATCAAGTGTTGTGTTTCATTAATATTTTGATAAGAATATATATTATATTGAACTTTGCATTTTTTTATTTAGATCCACTTTTTTTTCATCCAAAACGAAAAATAATCGATATTGTAGATGTGAATTGCAAGTTATTTTATGGGAGTCTAAAAAATCTCACAGTAAAAGTAGAAAGTTTTGGAGGTGTCTAATTTAAGAGAATAAAGCACAAACATGTGACTTCTTCAAGTGGATTGACGAGTAGAATTTAAGCAACTTTAATTTTTTAAAAAATTTGAGTGTGTATCAAGAAAAAATGTGAGCATAATTTTGTATTTATTTTAAAGAAATTAATAAGTGGTTGGTGTACATACAATAGTTATGAGCCACATTTTCTTTTTTGGTTGCCCACGGTGTCCGGAGTTTTGTCCCGACTAATCCGTCGCTCCGGGTCGCGTATGTGAAAATAACAGGTGAGGCTCCCAGCAAGAATTTTTTCTATTCACATATTTTTTAATCTAAACATACGGAGTAAGTATGTATTAGGGGAGATGGGGGATTACAAATTAAATAAGGGGTAAATATATCAACTCCACAAAATCCAAATGCATCAAGCCAAAACAACAAATAATAATAGATAGCATATATGACCATCCAAAAAGCACCATACAAATAGCACATATTAAAATACCAGCTTTTATAGAATATATTAAAATTTTATAACATGTCTTATACTATGAAATTAAATGTCATTATAAGAAAAACAACACTAAAATTTTTTTTAAAAAAATCCTTATTCTATTTTGTCATAAAAATAATTTCATTCTCAATCATACTTCATTTTATCCCATGCACATACCAAACTTATCATCGCGTAACTTCCAAGAAACCAATCTGTTTGAACAACTTGTTTTTGGTATATATTTAATTTAGCATTTTATATTAAAATTCAAATAACTAGAAAAACAATCTAAATTGTGAAACCCCCATCCGCAGTTATAGTTTGGCCTGTGATATATGAAGCAATGGGGAGGCAAAGAAAAGCAACCAGTGCTGATATCTCTTTAGGTTCTCCCACACGACCTGCAGGGGTCTTAGATTTAATATCTTCAATGGCACTGTTCCCTTCAGCAGATTCCTATAACAAAAGTAGTTATAATCAATGACAATTAATCATTTTTTCATTGCTAGAAAAATTCTAAGTAATCTTAAAAAAAAACATATTTAATACGTCAAGAATTTTCATAAATACTTATTTTAAATTTTTATATGATTAACTTTTAAATATTTTAAATTAAAATAAGTGATTGAGAAATTTTTCAAATATATATATGCTAGTGTTTGTTTTTTGTAACTCTGGAGTCAGAGTCAATGGAGTTATGAGGTCAATGTTACATGAGTTAGAGTCACAGTGACTCTAAAATTAGCTCCGAACACACTCTCACATATTTGTGTCTCCCTTCCAGCACACAGTGACTCATTCCAATACACAGTGATTACAAAATTGGAGTGAACAAAAAATTGACAATTTTGTTCACTGAGTCACTATGACTCTGATCACTGAGTCACTGTAATTCTCACACCAAACACTTGACAGGGTCAATTTTTCACTAACTCTCTAATTCTGACCTAGAGTAAGAAAAAACAAACGCAACTCATGTATGGTTTTTGAAACTATATATTATACCATTTCTTTTTCTTATTGTTGAATTAAACTAGGCTCGCTCTTGTAAAGCATAGGATGGATAAATCAATTTTGAGCAATGATATGGCTACATATAGAACTGTATGTGTACAACTATATATAGTATGTATCTATAAGATAATCACAATAAAAAAGATTAGATGTACAAATATTATTATTATTGATAAAGTTTAATTAAGGCAACTTGGATAAAGCATACCATGATAGACTTCAACATTGAGGTCATAATAGTTCCTGGTGCTACGGCATTTGCACGAATATTATCCTTTGCCCATTCCAGGGCTATGTTCTTAGTCAATTGATTCATGGCTCCTGTTAAATATACATACTCAAATTGATTATGTCCCTTCCGTGATTCAAAAATTAAAAATTAAAATTATTTATGACATTAGATTTCTAGGTGGCAAAACAGGTTTTTAAAATTGGCCCTATATGATCTTTACCCAGTTTTGAAGTTCAATCATTTACCTTTTATTTTTATGGCTTAAATATCATTTTGGTCCACTAGTTTTATACAAATTCTGATTTTAGTTTATTATCTTTAGAATTGTCACATTTAGTCCACTAGCTTTAAAAAATTGTCAATTTTAGTCCACTGTGCTGACGCGGACTTAACGGTGCTGACGTGGCAGTTGACTTTGCTGACATGGTCGCTGACTTTATTGACGTGGACGTTGACTTTGTTGACATGTAATCGACTTTGATGACGTGTCGGTTGACTTTGCTGACGTGTCAGTTGACTTTGCTGACATGTCGGTTGACTTTTGCTGACTTGTCCGTTGATTTACTAATTGACTAATAGTGGACCAAAAGTGCTCACAATTTGAAAGCTAGTGGACTAAATGTGATAAATCTAAAGATAGTGGACCAAAATCAGAATTTATGTGAAGTTAGTGGACTAAAATGATATTTAAACCTATTTTTATTCATGTAATTGAGGGAAAATAATGACTTGACATAGTGATCATTTAGTTGGAGTGCTATTATTGATAGAAAAATAAGTTTTTTTTATATTTTCTTTATATGTTTCTGTAATTTTTTAATTAAAATATAATTATTTAAAAATTAAAAAAGATAAAAGTCTCTCATTAATATTATCTAAATTTGAACTAAAGTAAAGTACATAAAATGAGCAAAGATAAAGAATTAAAAAAGTAATGCATTTTTTTAGCAGTATTATTTGTACATTCACTTATTTAATTATTTTTAAATGTACGTACAACAAATAATCAGTCAAAAAACCAGCATAAACTTTTATAGCATTTCTAGCAACAAAAAAAAAAAAAAGATTAATACGCACATCCAACTTTTATATCATTAACTCTTATCATACTCGCTTGGTAACTAAATTCTCTCCCTAGGCTATTTCACACATTTTGGCTCTCACATTGTATTTCCAACTTTCCTATGTCATTTGTTTTGGTTATGAAACATCATCATAAATTAACCAGTGATCAATATACAATCTTTGAGTTTATACACATCTATCAGTTTATGATACAAATCATGTAATATATGACATGCATATCGTCTAATATATAATATACATTTATAAAAAATATATATATAATATACATAACATATGATGCACTATGTGCACATCTTGAGTTTACGATATGTACATCAAGCAATAACATGTTGTGTACATCATGTTATACTCACACCAACGATTACGTTAGATACACACCATATATTACAAGATGTGCATATCAAGCAATTCAACACATGCACATCATATATTTTATGTTATGCACATCATATATTACATGTTGTGCACACTATATATTACATATCATGCACATCATATATATCATATGTTGTGCGCACTATGATCACAAACTATGAATGCTTTGTACATCTGAATGGAAACATAGTTAATAGTGTGCACGTAACACTGAAATGACTATTGAGTTCTATGAATTATCTCAAGGAAATGAAAAGGGTAATAAATTACATTTTGTTACTTCAGATAGAGAGGAACGATGTGCACCATATTCTTTGATCGTATTGAAAATAATAATCGTTGGGGTGTGAGTTGAGGGTGATGAGTAAGAAGTGTTCGTTTCTTGTTGTTGTGGGAGCATGCAGTATCTTGGGACAATGTTCAAAAGGTGAGATTAGTTGCACGCGCTTCAAGATTGAGAGTGAGTGAGGGGTATTTTGTCTGGGCTCTATGGGTAGATGGAGATCGTGGCTCAATAAGGATTTTTGATTGGTTTTGATCGATGTATTGTTATACACCTTGTAAAATTGCTTTCAAATACAAAAAAGTTTTGTGTATCATAGTAATACTTGCCACCATACATCTATTCCCCTAACTAACCCCAGCCAAATTCATCATCCAGCACATGAAGCCTCACCCCCTCCATATTTGTTCCCAGGTTCGATCCTACCTCCTTTCCTACTGTCGTTACAAGCTCTGCAACGCTTTCATGGTCACCGCTAACAATGCCTCCTCGCCTCCTTCCCGACCTTGGCCAGGCAGGACATCTCCAGCCACAACAACAGGAGTTCGAAGCCATAACAGTCACCACCTCCACCATCAAAGTTGCGAGTTTACCGGAGCATAGACATCATACCCTCTATCGACACGACCTCACACCACTTGGCACCACTGATGTGTAAGTCCTCTGCCCTTTTTCTTTCCTCGTGCAACTGCAACCTCCCATTCTCTCTCCCTCTTTCTCTTCCTTCCTCTGTATCTCACTTTTTCTCTTCTCTCAGTCGCCCGCCACAACGCTGCAACTACTCTCTTCCTTGAGGTTGCCTCCACCACGACAATCGAAATGGGTAATGTACTTTGTCATGTAAGCTCGATGGAGGAGGGGATGTTAAAATAGGAAGCAATTTGTCAATGGTGGACGCGTGATGAAAGCATACACTTCAGACCTCATTAGCTAGGAAAACAATGTTTCATTGTATTAAACCCTAATCGTATCAAAGGTTCGGAGCCTGTGGTGGGAGAAGAGTGAAGGAGGGAAAGAACCGATGAAGTGGTTGTTGTGGAGGAAGAGGCTCTTGAGTTCGACAAAAATACCAAGACCTTCAGTTTCTAGTTGTACACGCCAAACATAAAGAATTACACACACCAAATATAAGGAACTGCACACACCAAATGTACACATACCAAACATAAACAATTGCATACATCATACATAAAGAATTGCACACATCAAACTACAGTTTTGCACACACCAAACATGCTTAATTACACACGTCAAACATACCATAATGCACACATCAAACGTACATAAATGATTTACGCGTCTAGTATGAGTAGTGAACAGTGTTTTCACGTTAAAAGTGTGTGCATTGATTTCCGTATCACGTTAGCATTTTATATGGTGGATATAATGATTGATGTATTTTGTGGTACGGGTAGTCGTGTTGTTTTAAATATCCAAATATTTTACTAATAAAAAGTATGGCTCCAACAATTTTTATTACTTTTTTTATTTATTATGTTTCAATCTGACTACGTGTATAATCTGACTACGTGTATAATCATATAGTATCTTACCATCAATCCATCCGCTATAAAAAAAATGGATGATCCACTATACCCATAATTTGTGGAAAAAATTGTTTTACAACACACCTATAATTTATGCATAAATGTGTGCAGACTATGTGTAAATGTATGTAGATCGTGTGTTAATGTGTGTTGATTGTACATAAATATGTTTAGGTTGTACATAAAAAGTGTGTTAATCACTCGATTGTGTGTAAATGTGTATAGGTTGTACATAAATGTATGTAAATTATGCATAACTGTGTGTTGATAAATGTATGTAGATTGTGCATAAATGTATGTATATTGTGTTTAAATATATGTAGAATATATAATTGTGTATGTATAAAAAAAAGATGGAAAAACTTGTGTGATCCTTACTGGTCGATGTGACTCAGTATGCGACCTATGATTTTTTAGGATGAATGAAGTCAATCTATAAGAATTCACAACAACAACAAAAAATCGGAGGATGCAGAGAACAAACAAATTTCAAATTTGTTTTTTATGTATATGTGTTTCACAACAAACAAAAGAAATGAACGAGATAACTATGGAAGAAAATAGATGTAAAAATAGTGGATGCTTGTGTAGTCTTTGAATGACGTGAATGAGCAAAAATTATTCAAAAACAACTAGGGATTGTTGATGCCAAATGCTCTCCGTAAGACACTATAACACTCGGCAAAAGATGCAAAATAAAAAAAAAAAGACAAAAAAAAGAATGTGGAAAAAAAGAAGTGGCAGCCTCCTTAAAAATAATTCCACACGTTCAAAGGATGAAATATAAATATGTCTTGAAACAAAATTAAAATTGATATCACGATTATTTAGTTTTTAAATTCAAATTATTCAAATTAAATGTTCCCATTATTTTAGGTGCCACCGCAGCTCATGAAAGGCTAGAGGGGCGAATGGAAAACTTGAATTGAATGTAGATCGAGGTCCCCATTTAATGAGTGAGTGAACAATTAGCTGGATGATGATATGATTCTACACCCAATTTTTTTTATTCTCTCTTTATTATTTCCATCAATTTATTTTTATCAATACATCCAAATAGGATAATATCATTTTTCTTTTTTTGTCTTCCACTTAAAGGATGAAAAGAAGAGGGAACATACCTTTAGAGGCTGCATAGATAGAAGAAATAGGCGCAGCTTTAGAACCTGAAATGGAGGATATGAAAACTATGCTCCCATACCCGGAAGCTTTTAGAAGTGGGTATGCAAGTTGACACAAGTGAAAACCAGACTCAAAATTGGTACCCATTATAGCTGTCATTTCCTCAGCAGTGTAGTCTACGAAGTTCTTAGGCTTAACTATTGCAGCATTGTTTATCTATCAGAAAAAAAATACAACAACTCAAATTAACATGCTCAAGTATGCAATCATCAATTTGAGGAAAAAAAAGGAAAATCTGAAACAGAAAAAAAAATAGAAAAATCATCAATGTTATCATATATTACAAAAGCTATATTTTATAATTTTATATTGCAAAAAAGGGGAAATTAATAAGCTTCAAACAAATTATCATATGTTATATATTCAATAGGAAAGAATTAATTAATTTCGAAAGTCAAGGCGATCAAATGTTGAGTTGCCTTGGTTTCTTTTGAGTTTAATTTCAATTAACTATTAATATAAAATTGACATATGATTATATATATTGATATATTAATAAAAATCTTTTAATTCTATTACTTATTATTAGTTAAAAAAGTCTCATAAATCACAATATATAATCTTTTTATATGGGCAATACATCTTAATTAAACTTCATGTTCAAATTTGAGTTTATGCTCCTGTAAATCCTTAGCATTTTGTGCCAAACACGCAAAAAATTGCTAATTAGAATTCTTTTAATATGCAATTAAAAACCCCGGAGGATGACATTATATCTAGCAATAAATAACTACTAATGTGATCCAGATATTTGTATACTTAATTTGTAATATTTAACATGTGTAATTTATAATTCATAACATGTGTAAACAATCAGTGTTAATGTTAATCATAAATAAATCAATAATGCTAAGTGGACAATGAAAAACCAGCTCATACAGTCAATGGGTCTATTTTGGCTTTGATTTTGGCCCAAATAATCATTGAGGTTGTAATGGGCTGAGTAATTATGGCCCAAAATCTCATTTATTGGCTGGTTGGGCTAGTTTTGTATTGTTCATTTATCATCATCCTAAATAAATTCACTCACAAATATATAATTTATGATATTTAGTATGTCTAATCAGTAATCTATCTTTGGTACAAAAAATCTATAATCTTTAACCTACATAATTTATGGTCCTCAATATGTAATTCATTAATCATTAATTGACTGATTTTATTTATACACTTTATATTTTTCTTATTTTTCGAGTATTTTATTAAATATAACACTGACTGCAATGACTTTATTGACTCTGTCTCCGGAGTCCATGATTCTAATAACTCCCTGACTCTGAAGTCAGAAAAAATAAACACAGCCTAATAAATGGAAAATAAAAAAGTTGATATCATATATATGTGAGAAACATATTTGGATGTTTGATTTTTTTTAGTATTTAAACAATACAACTAAAAAACATCACTTTCCTATGAATCAATTGCGGAAAACTAAAACTTTTAGTAAAATCTAATATAAATTTGAGGATCTTACAAGAATATTGAGCTTTCCGTGAAAGATGGAGGCGACAGTTTCCATTAATTTTTCACGTTGGTCACGAAAAAACACATCACAAACTGACCCTGTCACACTAAATCCTTTGTTTTTCCACTCTTCCAAGCATTTATCAATATCTGCTTGACTTCGTCCACACATATGAACAGTTGCCCCAAATTCTGCTAGCTCTTCTACAATTGCATGCCTAAGTCATAATGAAAAAAGAAACAAAAAGAAGAAGAAGAAGAAAATTCTTGAGTTAATAGAAAAACAGTAAAAGCAAACCATGCATGTATTATGATATTCAATAACCAACAATAGGAATATATAATACACTCTCAGATCCATAATATATACATTGATATGACTTTTTTTATTATACTCAAATAATGAATTTATTTAAGATTTGAATTTCTTTTTATAAATAATCAGGGGAGGGGGACTTATGAGCAAGAGGTTCGTCCTCCTAACCTTATCATCATGCTTAGAAATTATCTTGTTAAAAATAAAAAAAGAGTACAATTTTAAAGGAGTTTTGCTAGAGGTACAAAATTGTACTAGTCAAAATAGTTAAAAATAGGATTTTAGACTTAAATCATTAAACTTATTAAAAAGACACACATAATTAATAATACTATTTAGACTAAAAGTGTTGAAATAGACTTTTTTTTGCTGTTTTAATCGGAAAAGTGTTGTTATAAAAAATTTGCGATTTTAAAGCAGAGTTAAGTGCTAACACTCCAATAAAGAGGTATACAAAATCAGAACCAACCCTATGCCTCGGGTTCCTCCTGTGACTAGAGCTGTCATCCCATGTAGTGACCATCCTTTGCCTTTGAAGCTCAACTTTGTTTCAGCCATTTTTCCTGTTGCTAGCAATCAGTGGGAACCTTGAATTGTTCAAAGATGAAGAACACAAAATGTTAGTTTTGTAGATTGTATTGTGAGTTATTGACAGAGAAGTTTTTGGTTTTTCTATTTTTAATGGAAAGAAAAGGAATCACCTACTACTACATTTGGTTCTCATAATTATTTGTGGTTCTAATTCTTTGAATCTTATCCCAATTGAGACATTCTGACAAAGTGGGGCTAGAAAAAATAAGATATTTTTTAATTTTCAGAGAGGACGTAACAAAGATGAGGACTTGTTACTACTCTTGCAGAAACTTTTTTCTATAAGGGAAAACAAATCAAAATTATATTTTGACAAAAAAACTTTTGATTGTAATTTTTACAATGTTACGTATACAATGAAAATTATACAATATTTATACAACAATCATATTCACTGTTAAATTACAATAGTTTATAAATTCATAATATAATCCAATAGTAAATCTGATTTTAATATAAATATTATATAATTTTCATTATACAAATCTTTTGTCAAATCATTATCAAGTTAAAACACAACTTAATTACTTTATGGTCCTTAAAGAAAAAGAGAAAACAACTGGCTCAATTAATATAGTTTTCATTAGAACATTATGTTGCTTTGATTGCCAAACTTCAAACAAAAATAAATAAATAAACAAAAGCAAGACAACAAGTTAACTGGCTCATCAGTAGATTGACTTTTTCTCATGAATCACTATAAATCGATTCAAATTTTAGTTTTTATTTTTTATTGACAAGTTATTTATAAGTATCTAAGCTAATACTTGAAGAACTAGGACTCATCATCAGTATATTAACTTTGAAAATTGAAGCATATTTCTCTCTTCATCAAAGGGTAAATTACACACGCTTATTATTAGGAGTATGATTTTCAAAAGAAAATAAGAAAATTTCAATTAAGAATTAAAAAAAATGATAATTTCAACTAAGGATAAAAAAACAAAGGGAGGATGAGATCATATTCTTCCATAATCTAGCACGATACTCTTTTTTCTTATTTAGATTTAGAAGATCTTTTAACGAGATTGTGTTTATTTATAAATATCTCTTTTAATTTTTGAATGCTAGAGTTTATCTATAAAAAAAAAAGTTAAAATTACAATTATCTATTAGCCAAATAATGCTTTAGTTTTTTTTTTTTTAGTACTAGACCAACGGTATCCCCAGCCCGATAGGTCAAGGACTAATCCGTCGCAGTTGCTGCATAACACAAGGCGGGAATCGAACCCCCGACCCTTGCTTAAGGGGCCAAGTGAGCTACCCACTTGACCAAATCCAAGTTGGTTATAATGCTTCAGTTTTTAACATAACCTGACAATTCAAAAGACTAAATCATAAGCTGGTAACAGCACATTGCAGAATTTTCTCCCTTCAAAATCTCACGTACACATTACATTGCATTATTCTTCTATTCTTGCCAACATCATCACATTCAACATAATCAATTTTCAAGGCATGGAAACACTAAACAGGTATCAAAAGCAAATTGATACAAGTCTACCTACACATGCAGATCAAACTTCTGATCTTAAATGCTCTATAATTACAAGGAAAAACACATTATTTTGATTTTGGGCCAGTTTGGATAGTAAATTTATGATTTTTTTTTAACTTTTTATAAGTTATAAGTTATTGTATAGATATTTGGATTAATTTTTATGTAACTTTTAACTTTTTAAAAAATTATTTTAAGTGCTTCTTGGAGAAGTTAAAATATTTAACTTTTTCAAAAAATCTTTACACAACTTTTTAAAAACTACCACTACAAACTAAAATAAACACTTATATTATTTTACTTCTAAACATAAAATAACTTTTTCAAAAGTTACTTATTATTAAAGTCTTTATTAAGAAGTTTTTTATGTATAAGGACTTAATTAAACTCTTTATCCAAACTGAATGTTAGTGTAACAACACCAAAAAAACCCGATTCTAGCACAACCCACATTGCAATTCATGCAACATCTTGAACCTTCTTTCCTTAAACATTTTGCTTACTCACTAATCTACACTTATCACATGCAAAAAAAATCCTACATCTAAATACAATTTCACATCAACATAGAACATTCCACCACCAATAACAACTCACAATTACAACCTCAACAAGAACATTTTCACTGCAAAGACAAAAATCCAAACTTAGAGACAATGAAACAATAATAGAAAATCATACCCGTGAGCACAAATACGTGATCTCTTCCACCAGAACGCTTCCAAGCTTCGGTTTTTTGAGCGAATCCATGACCTCCTTCTGCCTCATGTAGTCCTCGTTCTGCCTCATTAAAATTACAATTATCTATTATCTATTGTCACGATACTATTACATTCATTTATAGTGTTCATGCTAAGTTGCTAACTACTAGTTAAGCTTATATTTGGCTATTGGATCCACTTTTATCCCTTAGCTTATCTTTCATTAAAGACAATACTCTTCAAGGGTGTGAGAGAAAGACATTATATATTTTTTTCTAATTATAATTAATTAAAAAATAATTCCAAAAGTAATATTTCCTCCGCTCTTATCCTATTGCCCAAAAATTATTAAAAGTCTATTATTAGGATTCCATTGTTTAAAACTAAGCCCATTAATTAAGACCCAATAAACTTGTTTGTCCTCAGTTGTTGAAACAACATGCACTTGAGTGATTATGTTTTTGGTATTGACATGCACTAGAGTGATTACAATATGAGAATCTAAGTCTTCACTTGATTTCCTATCAAGAGATAACCAAATGTTCCCAATAACATTATAGAGTGGTTCAATTGGGCTTGGCCCACAATTTTCAAGCTAAGAAGAAATAGTTTTCGGACCCTTAACTCCTCTTTCCTCAACCAAAAACACACCTCTTTCTTGCTTCTAAAGGAGCTTAGGCCTTAGGGGGAAGCCTCCTGTGGCGGGGTTATAAGAAACTCATATGGGAGCTAGATTATGGGATTCACAAAAAAAGATTGGGACTTGCAATGCTTTTGCTGCGGAGATTTGGGGAATTCTTATTGCCCTTTCAAATCTCATGGACAATGGGTCTCAAACATGGAAAAATATAATATAGACTCGAGTTTATGATGAATCCTAGACGTGATAACAAATCAACCAAGAGTTTCATAATACTATTATAGTTATAACTTTTAATTGTGTCTTGAATGGTTGATATGTTACCACGTGTAGGGTTTACCGTGAATCCGAATCTATATTAACACTACTCCTCAAACATGTAGTAGTGGAATCTGATTCCAAGCAAGCTATTGAAGAAGTGAACCGGGAACCAGACCCTTGCCCGGTCCAGTTTTGAGATAAAAACCGTTTTTATTTTAAATTGGTAAAAAAATGAAAAATCGGTAAAAATTGAAGAACCGTAAAAAAAATCGGTTGAACCAATCAACTAATTTAAAAATTAAAAATTAAAATTTTAATTTTTTAAAATTTAATAACTATTTTATAATAAAATATAATATAAAATATGATTAATTATTAAAATTAAGGACTATTAAACTTTTAAATTTATTAAATGCCCTATATTTTAACTTTCAACCAATATTTTTAATACATTTTAATTTTTTTATAGCATATAATTCATCATATGTATATATATTGTTATATATATATATATATATATATATATATACGATTGAACCCTTATCCAACCGGCTGAACCTCGATCTAAACTTGTGAGCAACTTCCCCATTCGGCTCAATGCGTCCGAAAAGTAAAAGGAAATCTTCAGCATTCCCCTGGATGCGTTGGTCTCCATTGCAGAACTGAGGAGATGATTCATCAGGATTGGCAGGTAGAGTTTAGCCATACCTACAGGGAGAGCCTTAATGGAGTGCCCAATGCTGAGATTACTATATGGAATGTGCCTCCGAGGGAGGTGGAGAATTTGCTGCTGATTGATGTATCAGGGGCTACCTTACCCCGCTTAATGTCTTAGTTTGTTCTGGGCCAGTTTGTTGGCTCTCTTGATTACAAAAAAAAAAAAAAAAAAAAACATATTTCCTTACCTCAGCCATGCCATTCATCCAATTGTATCCTTTTAATTCATGGACAAAAATACTCCAGCACATCTCATTTAATGAATCAACCCGTTTGTCCATGCCGATTGGCCCGACCCATTTAATTCATGGGTTAAACAAATTGGACCATAAATAGGTAAAAGTCGATGTTAAACTGATCAAATATTTTTTTATTGCTCGATCCTTATTTTTATGTGGATAAATAGGTTAATCCGACTAGTTTGCCTAGTTTCAAAGACACTAATGAAAACATAAAATCATTACAAAATTATTACGTCTGTTTTAGAAAATGTTTTCATGGAAATATTTTATCCAAATCCAAGAAAAAATGTTTTAAGGTTTATTTTATGTTTTCATCAAAAATGAAATAATGGAAAATGAGTAAATCAAATGTACTTTAAGGTATAAGGGGCGCTTAATACACTAGGAACATAAAAAAAATGAGGGACAAGACATAGTGTATGTCTTTGCAATTGTTTGGCAAAAATGAGGGACAAGATATAAGATATTTGAAGTTGACATAATTATCCTTGATAGATAAGCGATGGTGGCTGATCACAACGGTGGTGGTGGGAGGAAACGGTGGCAGTTGGCGGTTGTTGGTAGTACGCTGGTGGTTGGTGATGGCAGTGGTGTGGTGGTGATGGTGGCGGTGGGTGGTAGCAGTTGGTGGTCAGGGTGGCAGCAAGGCTGGTGGCAGTGGGTTATGGTCGTCATTCGGCAACCAAAGAGAGTCAATGATGATTATCAGTGGTGGCTGACACGATAGATGGTGGTGGTACGAGAGCAATAATAAAGTAAATATGTTGTATCTCTAGTGTACTTTGTAAGCTCCAGAACCCTTCTGAGAGAAGTTAAAGTATTTCTCTTAGAGATTCAAAAAGTTTTAATGATAACAAAGTAAGTCATAAGTATAAAAATTTTACTTAAGGTATTGCTAAAATGTGTGCTAAGTGTCTCAGAAAGCTTAAAATTTTGCAACTCCATAAGTAAGATCAAGACAAACAACGAGTAACCTTGTGTATTAAAAGATGAAATCATAGCGTGAAAGACATCAGAAAGGATGCTCTAGAAACGCAAAAGGTGAAAGTGCAGTTCTGAGAGAAGAACACTGTCGCCTCAGAAAGGTCTCAGAAGACCTCGCGATTGGTGGTCTCAGAAAGGTCTACCCTCAGAAGGTTCGCCTCAGAAGTCCGTACAACACTCAGAAAGTTGGACTCAGAAGCAACCAAGTATCAAGACTCAATGGATTCTGCATTCAACCTCAGAAAGCCAGTTACAACAAGCCAAGAAAGTGGGAACACGCGCACTGCACAAGTCTGAAAAGTTCCTCATTTCGCGCTGACTGTAGCAGGGTTCCGTTCTGAGCCAGACACAGCCACATCAGCAAAGTGAAAGCTTATATTTTCGCGGCTCTTTAATGCCTATATATATGAGTTCAATTGCAGAGCATTGTGACAAAACTCTTGCGCTAAAAATCTTGATTAAACGTGCCAAAACTCTGCTGAATTGAAAATTATTTGCGAAAACTTAGAACTTTCTCAGAAAGACAATTTTTATTAAATTGTTCTTCTAACTTTTCTAAAATCTTCTAGTTCTGTATTGGTGTAAATTCTTACATTTGTAAGTTAAATCTAGAAGTCTACTAAGGGTCAAATCAAGTTTGTAACTTAATCTTAGTAGTTGTTTTCGAAGCAAAAACAATTTCCAGAAAAAAGTTAAGTCCTTCGTTGTTTGAAGGCAGTTTTAAGTCCTCGATTGTTTGAGGCAAAGTTCAAGTCCTTAAGTGTTTAAGGCATTCAAAGTCCTCAGTTGTGAGGCAAGATAAAGTCCTTAATTAAGTTAAGGCAAGGAAAGTCCTCTAGTGTTGGAGGCAAGGAAAATCCACTTCGGGTTGTGAAGTGGTGAAAGTCCTTTACGTGGTAAAGGCAGTGTTGTCTGAGAAGGCACGATAAGAAGAATATCTAAGGAACTCTCAACTGAAGGTTGAGGACTGAAGTAGGTTAGTTAGAACCGAACCAGTATAAAAATTTCCTTGTGTTAAGCTTTTCTCCCCTAAACTCTTATTTTCGAGAAACTTAACTAACGCATTTTAATCTGTTCTTGAATCGAATTAATTCATTAAGTTAAACTTAGAAAGGGTTTAAGAAATAACAAATCCAGAACTTATTCTTAAACTACTCAGAAAGAGTCTTTCTCATAAAGTTAAAGTTCTCAGAACATTAACCTTCTCATAAAGCTTATTCCGCTGCTAACTCTAAAATCTACTTTCTGAGTAAAACAACTTTCTAAGAAAAGTTTTTAAGAAGCAATTTTAAAAACAAGCACGATTCAACCCCCCTTCTCGTGCACAAATACACCTTAATACTTCCCTTAAGAGAGTGCACATTAAAATTTAAATTTTATGGGTCGAGACAATATATATATCTCTAAATCTCAATATCTTCAAAATCAATTAAGTCACACAATATTTTAAACATTGTGTTGTGTCTTTGTACTCATTATCCCCTTAGGTTGCGTTTGTTTGCGGAGACATTAGGCACAAAGACAATGAGAACATTGAGATAATGACACTAGTGTCTAGCACATTGTGTCATGTGTCTATATAATGTGTTTAACATTGACGCACATGATATCAATCTAGTTCTTGTACCATGTTTGTAGTAACATGTACAAAACATAATGTCAATATACAAATAGAATTGGAGAGACAATAAATGGAATTTCGAATTATTTACAAGGATAAAATCGGAAGAAATTCTCATTAAACTCAATCCATGTTCCATTGAAATTTGTGTCCTAGGCTTGTGTCCCAGTGTGTCTTTTAATAAAAAGGATACTGAAAAGTTATTTTATGTGTCCTTTAGTGTGTCTCTGTTCTTAATTTTTCTGTATTTCTCTTACCAAATTGTGTCCCTACCTAAGTTTTCATTTTTTTATTAATATGTAAAATATTGTTTTTAAAAGAAAATATGAAAGAAATGCACTCAATCAGATCCAAATGATTTTTAGAAAATAGTAACCATTTCAATCTAAACTTTTTCGTGACTTAATTGTTTTTTATTTTTTATTTTTGGATCGATCTAAGTAACAGCTAAAATACCTAAATAATAGGAGAGAAAAAGTTAATTCCTTACCTACATTGAATTCAAAAAAATTGCGAAACCACACTATTAGTAACTGGCAGGACATGTGCCAATTTTATGATAGCTATTAACTGGCACACTATGTGCAGTTTTTTAATGTGATCATAAACCGGCATAATGCCCGCCGGTTTATGCATGCTTTTCAAAGGCCCCTTTTTTTTTATTTATGTGACACAGGTTTGGTTTGGAACATACATATATACGTATTGTATTGATCAGAGCCGGTTCAAGCGTGAAGCTAAAGAAGTTAGGGCTTTAGGCCTCTAAAATTTTTTTAAAATATTTTAATAAAAAAATTCAAAGGTCTTAAGACAATATTCATCATCATGACTCATGAGTTAGTCAACACTCATGTCTAATGTATGTGTTTTGCATTAATCCCAAGATATACATTTTTTTCACTTTATTTAATTACTTATTTATTTCTTTTTTATTTCACACAAACCACAAGTTATCATTCATATCTGTTATTTGTAATTTCAATAAGTTCTATGTATTATCTTTTCTTTTACTTTTTGAGTTATTTTCCTCTATTATCATAAGTCCTCTCTAGCTCTCCTCCCTCTCCTCCTTTACTTTTGTGCTAAACTCGAATTGTGTAGATTGTTGTCTAGTCTTATATAGTGACAGGTGATATGAAACTTTCTCTTATATTGATATGACAAGTAACAAATATTATTTATTTTTTTCACTTGTTCAAACTAATTGTGTTGTTCTAAAATATTCCGAAAAAAGTTTTTCAAAACAAAAAAGTTAATAAAATCTTACCTAAAATTTATAATGTCTCAACAAAAATTAAATGAATTACCTATATTATCAATTGAAAAAAAATTGTTTAATTTAATGAAATCGATTATAATATAGTTTAATAAATAATTTTACATCCTAAAAAATACGAAAGATAAATTTTATAAATAAAAATATAATAAATTCAATAATATAATTTTATTATTTAATTTAAAAGACCTCAGTATAGAGTTGACTTTAGACCTCTAAAAGTATTGAGTTAGTACTGGTATTAATTTTATATTGTAAAAAATATATCATTGCCAATAATAAGAAAAGTACAGCCTTTAAGAAATAGAAATAGAAAGAAATATCTCTCACTTGATCTTATGCACATGATTGAGACTTCATTTGGTGCCAAAATTGTGTGAATTTATATTTCATAACAATTACTAAAATAAAAATTAGATTAAACTCTCAAATTGAACACTAACAATTTTAGTATCAAACAAGGTGATCCGTGATAATTAAAAATACTCTAAGTGGTCCTTCACAATGTTAAAAGTCGGACATCATAAAGTCCCTGAATGGAAAAGACTAACGGTGTTAATTATAATTTCATTTTTAGACAAATTGGTCCATAACAATTTGATTGTTAGAAAAATTAGTCCTTAACTTTTTAAATTTTTAAATTTTTTTTTTCATTTTCATTAACATATAAAGTGTATATCTCATATTTGACAAAAGACTTTTTAGAAATACAAAAATAAATACATTACAATATAAGTGACAATTTTCAATAGATTAAAAATGTTCATACTCTATAACTTAGACGGTAAAATGTTCTACTTTTTTTTAAAAAAATTTGTCTATTTTGGGTCAAATATGTTTTAATTGATTAAAAATAAATGTAAAACAGAAACAAAACATTTAATACAAAATATCCTCTAATATTTTTTCATAATCTAAAATCTATTCAAATATTTTAGTACTCTATAATAATGTTTATCATTGATTCCCTGTGTACATAAAAAATACATATTCTCTTATGTACTTCCTACATAAATAAGTAAATAACTCTTCTTCTTCTCCTTCTTAGTTTTATTCATTGCATATTTTTCTTCTTCTCTTTTTTCTCTCTCTTTGTATTGTTGCTACTTCTTTTTTCTACTTCTTCTTTTTCTCTTTTGTTATCTGCGTCTTCTTCTTCTCTTTCTCATTCTTTTCTCTCTCTTTTTTGTGCATGTCTGCTACTTCTACTTCTTATTTTTTAAAATTATTTTATCTTATTTATTTCCATAACTAAACCCGTAATTTTTCACATCAATTATCACCCCCTTCATTTATTTTCTTGTTTTTTATTATCAAAATCTTTTATTAATCTTTTAATTTTATTTAAATTTTCTCAATTCTCTTAAAAAAAACACGAACGATTATTTCAGTGGACAAAATAGATTTCTTTAATAATTTTTTATGTATTGATATTTCTAAATTATCTTTATTTTTTTGTAAATTACAATTATTGAATCTATAAAATTTAACAAAGAAAAACATGAACATTGCACTCAAAATATAATATATGCTCACATAACATACATTTTTCACTCACAATATGTTCAATATTTGCTCTTATTTTTGTGCATTTTCACTCACATTTTGTTACAGAATTGCTCACGATTTATATTACAGAATTACTCATATTTTGTGAATTGTTCGCTCACAATATGTTACACTAATTGTCGCAATTTTACTCATATTTTTAGTCAAATTCACTCACATATTATTGTAAAGTTGCTTACAGAATTTGCACATCTAAACTATCTAAATTGTGAAACCCCCGTCCGCAGTTATAGTTTGGCCTGTGATATATGAAGCAATGGGGAGGCAAAGAAAAGCAACCAGTGCTGATATCTCTTTAGGTTCTCCCACACGACCCGCAGGGGTCTTAGACTTAATATCTTCAATGGCACTGTTCCCTTCAGCAGATTCCTATAACAAAAGTAGTTATAATCAATGACAATTAATCATTTTTTCATTGCTAGAAAAATTCTAAGTAATCTTAAAAAAAAACATATTTAATACGTCAAGAATTTTCATAAATACTTATTTTAAATTTTTATATGATTAACTTTTAAATATTTTGAATTAAAATAAGTGATTGAGAAAGTTTTCAAATATATATACATTATGTATGTTTTTTCAATAGCAATGTTTGACGTACAACTGAAATACGTCCAACTTGTATCCAACGTGTGTTATCCATGCTACAAGATGTGTGCTATACGTATATCACATATACGTATAACACACATCTTGTAACATGGATAGCACACGTTGGATACAAGTTGGACGTATTTCTGTTGTACATCAAGCATTATTTCTTTTTCAAACTATTATACCATTTTTTTCTTATTGTTGAATTAAACTAGGCTCGCTCTTGTAAAGCATAGGATGGATAAATCAAATTTTGAGCAATGATATGGCTACATATAGAACTGTATGTGTACAACTATATATACATACTTTTAAATTTAATGATAGAAAAAAAAGTTAAGATATTAGAATAAAGTCACACTAGAATTCAAAGATAATATATAGTATGTATCTATAGGATAATCACAATGAAAAGATTAGACGATGTACAAATATTATTATTGATAAAGTTTAATTAAGGCAACATGCATAAAGCATACCATGATAGACTTCAACATTGAGGTCATAATAGTTCCTGGTGCTACAGCATTTGCACGAATATTATCCTTTGCCCATTCCAGGGCTATGTTCTTAGTCAATTGATTCATGGCTCCTGTTAAATATACATACTCAAATTGATTATGTCCCTTCCGTGATTCAAAAATTAAAAATTAAAAGTATTTATGACATTAGATTTCTAGGTGGCAAAATAGGTTTTTTAAATTGGCTCTATATGATCTTTACCCATTTTTGAAGTTCAATCATTTACCTTTTATTTTTATTCATGTAATTGAGGGAAAATAATGACTTGACATAGTGATCATTTAGTTGGAGTGCTATTATTGATAGAAAAAAAAAGTTTTTTTTTTATATTTTCTTTACATGTTTCTGTATTTTTTTAATCAAAATATAATTATTTAAAAATTAAAAAAATAAAGTCTCTTATTATTATTATCCAAATTTAAACTAGAGTAAAGTACATAAAATGAGCAAAGATAAAGGATTAAAAAAATAATGCATTTTTTTAGCAGTGTTATTTGTACATTCACTTATTTAATTATTTTTAAATAAAAAAAATATTGATCTATAACAAATAACCAGTCAAAAAAATCAGTATGAACTTTTATAACATTTGAACTAGCAAAAATAATTTTTAGATTATTATGCGTTGCCAACTCATACGCGCTTGGTATTTAAATTCTTTCCCTAGGCTATTTCACACATTTTAGCTCCACATTGTACTTCCCTTCCAACTTTCCTATGTCATTTGTTTTGGTTATGAAACATCATCAATTAACTAGTGATCAGTCTCTGCAAACTTTGAGTTTATACATATTCACCAGTTTATGATGCATATCATGTAATATATGACATGCATATCATCTAATATATAATATACATAACATATGATGCATTATGTGCACATCAAGTAATAACATGTTATGTACATCATGTAATATTCACACCAACGATTACGTGAGATACACACCACATATTACAAGATGTGCATATCAAACAATTCAACACATGCACACCATATATTTTATGTTATACACATCATATATTACATGTTGTAGACATTATATATTACATATCATGCATACCATATATCACATGTTGTGCACACCATGATCACATAATTGTGAATGACTTTTACATCTGAATGGAAACATAGTTAATAGTGTACACATAACACTGAAATGACTATTAGATTCTATGAGATATCTCAAGGAAATGCAAAGGGTAATAAATTACACTTTGTTACTTCATATAATAATCGTTGGGTGTGAATTGAGGGTGATGAGTAAGAGGTGTTCGTTTCTTCTTGTTGTGGGAGAATGCAGTATCTTGGGACAATGTTCAAAAGGTGATAGATCAGTTGCACGCGCTTCAAGGTTGAGAGTGAGTGAGGCGTATTTTGTCTGGAATCTATGGGTAGATGGTGATCATGGCTCAATAAGGATTTTTGATTGGTTTTGATCGATGTATTATTATACACCTTGTAAAATTGTTTTTAAATGCGAAAACGTTTTGTGTATCATAGTAATACTTGGCACCATATATCCTTCGTATTCCCCTAACTAACCCTAGTCAAATTCCTTATCCATCACCTGGAGCCTCACTAATCTCCAAATTTGTTCCCAGGTCCGATCCTACCTCCTTTCCTACTACCGTTGCAAGCTTTGCAACGCTTTCATGGTCACCGCCAACACTGCCTCCTCGCCTCCTTCCCGACCTCGGCCAGGTAGGACATCGCCAGCCACAACAACAGGAGTCCGAAGTCATAATTGTCACCACCTCCATCACCATCAAAGTTGCGAGTTCGCTGTAGCATCGACATCATACCTTAGCTTCTATCGACACAACCTCGCACCACTAGTGCGTGAGCCTTCTGCCCTTACTCTCTCATCGTGCAACTATAGCCTCCCCTTGTCTCTCTCTCTCTTTCTTTTCCCTCATTTTTTTCTCACTTTATCTCTTCTCTCAGCCGCCCGCCACAGCAGCGACTACTCTCTCCCTTGAGGCCGTCTCCACCACGGCAACCGAAAGGGGGTAATGTACTTTGTCATGTAAGATCGGTGGATGAGGGGATGTTGAAATAGGAAGCAATTTGTCAACAGTGGACGCGTGATGAAAACATACACTTCAGACTTCATTGGCTAGGAAAACAATGTTTCATTGTATTAAACCTCAATAGTGTCAAGGTTCGGAGCCTGTCGAGGGAGAAGAGTGAAGGAGGGAAAGGACCAGTGAAGTGGTTGTTGTGGAAGAAGAGGCTCTTGAGTTCGACAAAAATACCAAGACCTTCAGTTCCGAGTTGTACACACTAGACATAAACACCAAACGTATACACATCAAACATAAAGAATTGCACACATCATACATAAAGAATTGCACACATCAAACTACAGTTTTGCACACACCAAACATACCATAACGCACACATGGAACGTACATAAATGATTTTCGCGTCTAGTATGAGTTGTGAACAGTGTTTCTACGTTAAATATGTGTGCATTAATTTCTGTGTCACGTTAGCTTTTTATATGGTGGATATAGTGATTGATGTATTTTGTGGTACAGGTATTCGTGTTGTTTTAAATATCCAAATACTTTACTAATAAAAAATGTGGGTCCTTCAACTTTTATTACTTTTTTTTTTCAATTTATTATGTTTCAATCTGGCTACATGTACAATCATATAGTATCTTACCATCAATCCACCCACTATAAAAATAATGGATGATCGACTACACCAATAATTTGTGGAAAAATTGTCCAATAACACACCTACAATTTCTACATAAATGTGTGTAGACTATGTGTAAATGTATGTAGACATGTGTTAAGGTGTGTTGATTGTGCATAAATATGTTTAGGTTGTGCATAAAAAGTGTGTCAATCACTCGATTGTGTGTAGGTCGTACATAAATGTGTGTATATTATGCATAACTATGTGTTGATAAATGTATGTCTAATGTGCATAAAATGTATGTAGTTTGTGAATAAATGTATGTAGATTGTCCATAAATGTGTGTGGATTGTGTTTAAATATATGTAGAATACATAATTGTGTATGCATAAAAAATGATGGGAAACCTTGTATGATTCTTGTTGGTCGATGTGACTCAGTATGCGACCAAGGATTTTTTAGGATGAATGAAGTCAATCTATTAGAATTCAAAACAAAAAAAAATCGGAGAATGCAGAGAATAAACAAATTTCAAAATTGTTTGTTGATGTATATGTGTTTCACAATAAACAAAAGAAATGAACAAGACAACTATGGAAGAAAATAGATGTGAAAGCGGTAGATTCTTGTGTAGTCTTGGAATGACGTGAATGAGCAAAAATTATTAAAAAACTAGGGATTGTCGATGTCAAATGCTCTTTGTAATACATTATAACACTCAGCGAGAGATGCAAAAAAAAAAAAGACAAAGAAAGAGTGTGGAAAACAAAAAAACGGCAGCCCTCCCTGGAAATAATTTCACACGTCCAAACGATGAAATATAAATGTCTTCAGACAAAATTAAAATTGATATCACGATTATTTAGTTTTTAAATTCAAATTGTTCAAATCAAATCTTCCAATTATTTTAGGTGCCAACACGTGAAAGACTTGAGGGGCGAGCGGAAAACTTGAATTGAGTGGAAGGGTCCACCGTTTAATGAGTGAGTGGACAATTAGCTCGACGATGATATGATTCTACACCCAAATTTTTTTATTCTCTATTTATTATTTTCGTCATTTATTTTTATCAATACATCCAAATAGGATAGTATCATTTTACATTTTGTCTTCCATGTTGAAGGATGAAAAGAAGAGGGAACATACCTTTAGAGGCTGAATAGATAGCAGAAATAGACGTAGCTTTGGAGCCTGTAATGGAGGATATGAAAACTACGCTCCCATACCCGGAAGCTTTTAGAAGTGGGTATGCAAGTTGACACAAGTGAAAACCAGACTCAAAATTGACACCCATTATAGCTGTCATTTCCTCAGCAGTGTGGTCTATGATGTTCTTGGGCTTAACTATTGCAGCATTGTTTATCTATTAGAAAAAAATAAAACAACTCAAATTAACATGCTCAAGTATGCAATCATCAATTTGAGGAAAAAAGTGAAAATTTGAAACAGAAAAAAAATAGAAAAATCATCAATGTTATCATATATTACAAAAGCTTTATTTTATAATTTTATATTGCAAAAAAGGGAAATTAATAAGCTTCAAACAAATTATCATATCTTATATATATTCAATAGGGAAGAATATAATTGATTAATTTTTGAAAGTATAGGCCATCAAATGTTGAGTTACTTTGGTTTGTTTTATGAGTTTAATTTCAATTAACTGTCAATGTAAAATTGACATCCGATTATATATTGATATATCAATAAAAGTCTTTTAATTTTATTACTTATTAATTAAAAAATCTCATAATTTACAATATAAAATCTTTTATATGGTCAATACATCATAATTAAACTTCATTTTAAAAACTCAAATTTAAGTTTATGCTCTACATACTAGTGGTGTTGTAAATCTCATTGTTCTGAAAATCGGACCGGACCGGCCGGTCTGACTAGTTGAATCGGGAACATGACCCCTGTCCGGTCTGAGTGGGCCTCAAAAATTGAGATTCTGAAAACCGATCAAAAATTGGGAAAATCGGTCAAAAACTGGTAAAAACCGAGAAAACCAGTAAAAATCGGTTGAACCGGTCAACTAATATAAAAATAAAATTTTAATTTTTTAAAATTAATAACTTTTCATAATAAAATTTAATATATAATATACTTTAATTACTAAAATTAAAGACTATTAAACCTCTAAATTTATCAAATGCTATGTATTTCAACTTTTATTAATATTTTTCATGCACTTTAATTTTTCTATAGCATATAATTCATCATATGTGTATATATTTATAGATAAATATATATTTTATACATATATTCGGTTGAACCTCTGATCGAACCGGTTAAACCTCTAAACCTCTCAATCTCTCCCTCGTCTAGTTCAATATCCGGTCCAGTTTTTAGAACATTGGTGATTCCTTAGCATTTTGTGCCAAACACGCAAAAAAATGCTAATTAGAATTCTTTTAATACGCAATTAAAAACCAATAATTCTTATACTTACTCTCATGTACTTCATATATACATGGATAAGTAACTAACTAACTAACTATCTTTTCTTTTTTTGCTTCTTCTACGCACTCACCATCGGTATTATTTATGTAAAATATATGAACAAATTTTCATTATACTGTGAGCAACATTTATAAAATGTGTGAGCAAATATGGATCATTTTTTAGCAAGTTATGTAAAAAGTATGAACAAACATATATGTTATAGTAAGCAGCTTATGTGAAGTGTGTGAGCAATCATGCAATAAGTTGTGAGCAACATGTGTGAAATATGTGAGCAAACATGCATTATATCATGAGTAACTTGTGTACAATGTGTAGGAAAAAATGTATTTAACTGTTTTTTATTTTCTCAATATATATATTTGTGAGCAATTTATTTTATATTGTAAGCAATATGTGTTATATTTGTGATTATGAATGAAATTTGTGAGCAAATATGTAAAGTGAGTAAGCAAATTTTCATTATACTATTAGCGACATTTGTAAAATGTGTGAGCATGTGTAATCATACTGTGAACAAATTATATAAAAAGTGTGAGCAAACATGTATATTACTTTGAGCAATTTGTGTGAATTTGTTAACTTGCAATAAAGAGTGAGCAACTTGTGTAAAATATGTCAACAAACATGCATTATTATGCTGTGAACAAAAATATGTTAATGTGTGAACAATATTGTATATGAAATTGTGTTGTATTGTAATAAAATAAAAATTGAATTGTAAAATTGTGGACAATTTGTATAAACTGCGTGAAAATATTTTGTTATATACAGGAGCGGATCTATGTTAGCAGTAGTGGGGGCTTACGTCCTCACTAAAAATTTAGTGTTTGTTTAGGAATATATAAATTTGTGTATATAGTCCCTATTGTATTATTTTACTCGTCCCCACACTATAAAAATTTTAAGAAACATCATATTGTACTTATAAGTACTAATGATGTAAATTTTCTAGATTCGTAATTGACTATATTGTGAGTAATTTCTTATTTTGTGCTTCAACAACATCATCATCATAACCATTAATATTTATAGAAGCACTATTAGTGAGAGATGATAAAAGAAATTGATTGATAAATCCATTAAAACAATTATTCGTTTTTTTTAAGATAATTAAGAAAATTTAGATGAAATAAAAAAGTTTAATTTTGATGCATTGACAATATAAAAATATTTTATACTGTTATCCAATCAAAACTCTTCATTTATATGACTTTTAAGATAGTGGAAGAGACAAAACACTATCATGACTGATGTGATAACACATGATTGGATGAGTGTGTAAAAAATTTATGTACAATCAGTAGATGAAAATTAAATCCTTAAAAATTGAAAATTTAGTTATAAAAATAAAATAATATAAAATAATTTTAAAAAATTAAGAAGAAAAAGAAGGATTAGAAATGAAAAAAGACATAGAGACAGTAAGAGGAAGAGGAAAAAGAAGAAGAAAGAGAAAAAAACGAGAGAGAGAGAGAAGGAGAAAAAAATAAAGAGAAAAAAAAATGAAATCCATAATAAGTAAGTATTTTGAGAGTACATGTAGTATTACTCATTAAAAACCCCTAAGAATGATATTATATATAGCGATATATTTGGATGTTTGATTTTTTATAGTATTTAAACCATACAACTAAAACACATCACTTTCCTTTAAATCATTTGCGGAAAACTAAAACTTTTAGTAAAATCTAATATAAATTTGAGGATCTTACAAGAATATTGAGCTTTCCGTGAAAGATGGAGGCAACAGTTTCTATTAATTTTTCACGTTGGTCACGATAAAACACATCACAAACTGACCCTGTCACACTAAATCCTTTGCTTTTCCACTCTTCCAAGCATTTATCAATATCTGCTTCACTTCGTCCACACATATGAACACTTGCCCAAATTCTGCTAGCTCTTCTACAATTGCATGCCTAAGTCATAATGAAAAAAAAAAAAAAAAAAGAAGAAGAAAATTCTTGAGTTAATAGAAAAACAGTTAAAGCAAAATATATATATATTGATATGACTTTTTTTATTATATTCAAATAATGAATTTCTTTTTATAAATAATCAGGGGAGGGGGACTTATGAGCAGGAGGTTCGTCCTCCTAACCTTGATCATCATGCTTAGAAATTATCTTGTTAAAAATAAATTCTTTAAGTCTAAATAAAAAAAAAAAAGAGTACAATTTTAAAGTAGTGTTAAGTGTTAACACAGAAATGCTCTATGTACTAGACATCATATGAAATAATTCAATATTTTGAAACTAGTAATTTAACTTTTAAAAATGTTAGATTAATATATTACAATAAAAATTGAATTACTAGTTTCAAAATATTGAATTATTACACTTGGTAAGTGATAGTAGCTGATTATTACACGTAGCAGTACTCCCAATAAAGAATAAAGGGGTATAGAACATCAGAACCAACCCTATGCCTCGGGTTCCTCCTGTGACTAGAGCTGTCATCCCATGTAGTGACCATCCTTTGCCTTTGAAGCTCAACTTTGTTTCAGCCATTTTTCCTGTTGCTAGCAATCAGTGGGAACCTTGAATTGTTCAAAGATGAAGAACACAAAATGTTAGTTTTGTAGATTGTATTGTGAGTTATTGACAGAGAAGTTTTTGGTTTTTCTATTTTTAATGGAAAGAAAAGGAATCACCTACTACTACATTTGGTTCTCATAATTATTTGTGGTTCTAATTCTTTGAATCTTATCGCAATTGAAACATTCTGACAAAGTGGGGCTAGAAAAAATAAGATATTTTTTAAGGATTTTGCTTAAGATGCTAAAAAAAAAAAAAAAAAAAAGTAAGTTTTTGAAAAATTAAAAAAATTATGGTGGGTCAATTATATAAAAGATATTAAAATGTATATTTCTAAGGTGAATATTTTCTCTTGTGTTATCTTAACAAATATCTTAAGAGCACTTGTTAGCAAAACACATTTTTTAATTTTCAGAGCGGACGTAACAAAGATGAGGACTTGTTACTACTCTTGCAGAAACTTTTTTCTATAAGGGAAAACAAATCAAAATTATATTTTGACAAAAAAAACTTTTGATTGTAATTTTTGCAAGGAAGGTTATTTGTACAATGAAAATTGTATAATATTTGTACAATAATTATATTCATTGTTAGATTGTATTAGATTGTAAATTTATATTATAATCCAACAGTAAATATGATTGTTGTATAAATATTGTACAATTTTCATTATACGATATCATTCTTGAACTTTTGTCAAATCATTATCAAGTTAAAACACAGCTTAATTATTTTATGGTCCTTAAAGAAAAAGAGAAAACAACTAGTTCAATATAGTTTTCATTAGAACATTATGTTGCTTTGATTGCCAAACTTCAAACAAAAAAAATAAATAAACAAAAGCAAGACAACAAGTTAATTGGCTCATTAGTAGATTGACTTTTTCTCATGAATCTCACTATAAATCGATTCAAATTATAGTTTTTATTTTTATTTTTATTTTTTATTTTTTATTGACAAGTTATTTATAAGTATCTAAGGTAATACTTGAAGAACTAGGACATCAGTAGATTAACTTTGAAAATTGAAGCATATGTTTCTCTTCGTCAAAGCTTTTAGCATAAAAAGGGTAAATTACACACGCAACTTTGAAAATTGAAGCATATTTTTCTCTTCATCAAAAGGTAAATTACACACGCTTCTTATTAGGAGTATGATTTTTAGAAGAAAATAAGAAAATTTCAATTAAGAATAAAAAAGAATGAGAATTTCAATTAAGGATAAAGAAGCTAAGGGAGGATGATATCATATTCCTCCAAATCTAGCACAATACTCTTTTTTCTCATTTAGATTTATGAAATTTTTTAATGAGATTGTGCTAATCAAGACTAGTAGGTGTCTCTTATCCATAAATATCTCTTCTAATTTTTGAATGTTCGTATTTATCTATAAAAAAAAAATTAAAATTACAATTATTTATTACATATATTTATAGTGTTCATGCTAAGTTGCTAACTAGTAAAGCTTATATTTGGCTATTGGATCCACTTTTATCCCTTATATTATCTTTCATTAAAGACAATATTGTCTTCAAGGGTGTGAGAAAAAGACATTATTATTATTTTTCTAATTATAATTAATTAAAAAATAATTCCAAAAGTAATATTTCCTCTGCTCTTATCCTATTGCCCAAAAATTATTAAAAGTCTATTATTAGGATTCCATTGTTTAAAATTAAGCTCATTAATTAAGACCCAATAAACTTGTTTGTCCTCAGTTGTTGAAACAACATGCACTTGAGTGATTACAATATGAGAATAGTCTTCACTTGATTTCCTATCAAGAGATAACCAAATGTTCCCACTTCCCAATAACATTATAGAGTGGTTCAATTGGGCTTGGCCCACAAATTTTAATCTAAGAAGAAATAGTTTTCGGACCCTTAACTCCTCTTTCCTCAACCAAAAAAACACCTCTTTCTTGCTTCTAAAGGAGCTTAGGGGGAAGCCTCCCCGTGGCGGGGTTATAAAAAACTCAAATAGTAGCTGGATTATGGGATTCACAATAAAGATTGGGACTTGCAATACCCTTGCTGCGGAGATTTGGGGATTCTTAGGTAGCGTTTGGTAGCTGTCTCAGGACATAAAAGATAAAGACTGAGAGAGATTAATCATGTTTGGTTTATGGGACAGAGACATAGATGGACAAAAATCTGTGTCCATTGATAGAAATTAAAAGACACAAATTTTGTGTCGACTCCAGAAGTGAAGGATTGAGATGAACTGGAATGGACGGGTCCTTTTAATGAAATTTTATGACTAATATACCCTTCATTACTTTACATAATTCTCATTATGTATATTCAAGGTCATTTTTACATGTCTTTATATCATGTTCACTATTATCAAACATAATATAACAATATTTTTTATGTCATGTTCATTGTTACCAAACACCATATAGGTAGTGTTTGTTTAGGTGTACAAGAAAATATAATACACAAATACAGATACACAAAATATAGATACAAGAAAATTTATATATTGTGTATTGTGTTTGTTTTTCATGTACAAGACAAAATATTTTCTGTATTTTATATTTTGTATTATGTTTGATAATGTATGAAAAGTCAAATATATCCTCAATTAAATAATATAATAATAAAATAAATTATTGTGAACACAATCTTCAGTCCAGTAACCCAATAGCCATCATCACTATTCTCCCCCAAAACAAAATCTTTGCTGCCACCACCACCTTCAGGCTTAACTACTACCACCCTCCTCCGGCCACCATCACTTAGCATCATCATCATCGAGCTTCAGCACCGCCAAGGCGCCAACAACATCCAGATCTCACCCACCCTCGGCGTCGCTCTCACTCACTCCTCTACCCCGTGTTCACCGCCACCGTCTCTCTCTCTACATCCTTTCTCTCTCACCTCCCTAAGCTCGGCCTTTCTTACTCTCTCTCTTCGCGGTGGCCATGACGCCTTGCATTTACGGAGGCTGCGACCTCTCTTTCCCAAATCGATCGCAGCGACGACAGCGTGGAGGGACACAGTAGCAGCGACGGCAGAGCTACCATGGCTGCCAGTGTTGGTGCGGAGCTGTTGTAGGCAGTGGCGGATAGGGTGCTGCAACTTTGGGCTGTTGTTTGATGTTTAAACCAAAGGGCAATCTTTGTAAATAATTAAAAAGAGGAGGGGTACACAGGTCCAATAAAAATTATAAAGTTTGTGTATTCTGTGTCTCTGTATTTGTGTCCACTCCTAAATAATGGACAGAAAATACACATTTTTTCTGTACAAATACACAAGTTTCTGTACCTGTATCTAAAAACAAACAACTATTTTTTGTGTATAGTGTACCTGTATTTCTGTATCTGTATCCCAAACAAACACTGCCATAGAGACACAATCCCTTTGTGTCTGTGTGTCTCTGTCTTCACTGTCTTAGGACAGCTATCAAACGCTACCTTATTGCCCTTTCAAATCTCATGGACGTGGGTCTCAAACATGGAAAAATGATAATATAGACTCGAGTTTATGATGAACCCTAGACGTGGCAACATATCAACCAAGAGTTTCATAATACTATTCTAGTTATAACTTTTAATTATGTCTTGAATGATTGATATGTTGTCACGTGTAGAGTTCACTGTGAATCCGAATCTATATTAACATTACTCCTCAAACATGTAGTAGTGGAACCTGATTCCAAGCAAGCTATTGAAGAAGTGAAAGGAAATCATCAGCATTCCCCTGGATGCCGTGTTCAAAAAACCAGACTCGACCGGTTGGTCCGACCGGTCGAACCGGGAACCAGACCCCTGCCCGGTCCAATTTTGAGATAAAAATCGTTTTTTTTTTAAATTGGTAAAAAATCGAAAAATCGGTAAAAATCAAAGAACCGTAAAAAAAATAGTTGAACTAGTCAACTAATTTAAAAATAAAAATTTTAATTTTTTAAAATTTAATAACTATTTTATAATAAAATATAATATAAAATATGATTAATTATTAAAATTAAGGACTATTAAATTTCTAAATTTATTATATGCCCTATATTTTTACTTTAAATCAATATTTTTAATACATTTTAATTTTTTTATAGCATATAATTCATTATATGCATATATATTGTTAGATATATATATATATATATATATATATATATATTATATTTAATTATATACGGTTGAACCTCGGTCTAACCGGTTGAACCTCTAAACTTGTTAATCATTTTTCCATCCGGCTCAATGCGTCCGATAAGTGAAAGGAAATCATCAGCATTCCCCTGGATGCGTTGGTCTCCACTGCAGAACTGAGGAGATGATTCATCAGGATTGGCAGGTAGAGTTTAGCCATACCTATAGGGAGAGCCTTAATGGAGCGCCCAATGCTGAGATTACTATATGGAATGTGCCTCCGAGAAGGAGGTGGAGAATTTGATGTTGATTGATGTATCAGAGGCTATCTTACCCCGCTTAATGTCTTAGTTTGTTCTGGGCCAGTTTGTTGGCTCTCTTGATTACCGAAAAAAGAAAAACACAAATTTCCTTACCTCAGCCTTGCCATTCATCCAATTGTATCATTTTAATTCATGGACAAAAATACTCCAACTCATCTCATTAAATGAATCAACCTGTTTGTTCATGCAGATTGGCCCGACCCATTTAATTCATGGGTTAAACAAATTGGACCATAAATAGGTAAAAGTCGATATTAAACTGATCAAATATTTCTTTTTGGCTCGATCCTTATTTTTTATATGGGCAAAATAGGTTAATCCGACGAGTTTGCCCGGTTTTAAAGACACTAATGAAAACATGAAATCAATGTTTACAAAATTATTACGTCTGTTTTAGAAAATGTTTTCATGGAAATATTTTATCCAAATCCAAGCAAAAATATTTTAAGGTTTATTTTATATTTTTACTGAAAATGAAATAATGGAAAATGAGTAAATCAAACATACTTTAAGGTAGCGTTTAATAAGGGGCACTGAATACAGAGATACTAGGAACATAAAAAAATGACACTAAAAATAGGACATTGAGGGACAAACACATGAAATATTTGAAGTTGACATAATTATCTTGGATAGATAAGCGATGGTGGCTGATCACAACGGCGGTGGTGGCCAACAACGGTGGCGGTTGGCAATTGCTGGTAGTACGCTGGTGGTTGGTGGTGGTAGTGGTGGCAGTGTATGTGGGTGGTAGTGGTTGGTGGTCGGGGTGGCCGGCAGCGAGGCTGGTGGCAGTGGGTGATGGTCGTTTGTCGGCGACCAAAGATAGTCGATGATGACTGTTAGTGGTGGCTGACACGGTAAGTGGTGGTGGTACGAGAGCGGTAATAAAGTAAATATGTTGTGTCTCTAGTGTACTTCCCTTAAGAGAGTACACATTAAATTTTAAATTTTGTGGGGTGAGACAATATATCTATATAGTAGTGTTTGTTTTAGAGTTGATACAATACAATATAGAAATACAGGTACAAGACAATACAATACAATGAATTTTGTGTATTTTGTTTTGTGTTTGTTTTAGTGTGTATACTGTATAGAATAAATTTGTACCTGTATTTATACAAAATTTAATTTTGGGACTTTGATAAAAAACTGAGAAAGACAAATGATAGAATTATGGATTAATAATAGAGATAAGCTTGGAACAAAATTTTTATTGAAATTCATGAATCAGCACTTGTATTTTCGGTACCTACTCTGAGTGTGAACACAAAATACAGAAAAAATTTATAAAGATACAATCTGTCTTGTATGTGTCTGTACTAAACAAACATGTTTTCTATTTTGTATTGTATTTTGTGTCTTGTACACAATAAACAAACGCTACCTATATGTCTCTAAATCTCAATATCTTCAAAATCAATTAACTCACACAATATTTTAATCATTGTGTTAGTGTCTCTATACTCATTATCCGATCCCCTTAGGTTACATTTGTTTGCGGAGACACTAGGTATAGAGACAATGAGGACATTGAGACTAGTGTCTAGCACATTGTGTCCTGTTTGGAGTAACATGCACAAGATATAATGTCACTGTACAAATGGAATTGGAGGGACAGTGAATAGAATTTCGAATTGTTTACAAGGATAAAATCAGTAGAAATTTTCATTAAACTCAATCTGTGTTCCATTAAAATCCGTGTGTCAGACTTGTATCCCAATAGACAGTATGCTTTCTAATAAAGAGCACACTAAAAATTCATTTTGTATGTCTCTTTAATATGTTCATGTTCTTAACTTTTTTTTGTGTCTTTCATACTAAACAGATGACATATTAATTGTATCACTATCTAAGTTTTCATTTTTTTTATTAATATGTAAAATATTGTTTTTAAAAAAATTCTGAAAGAAATGCACTCAATCAGATCCAAATAGTTTTTAAAAAATAGTAACCATTTCAATCTAAACTTTTTCGTGACCCAATTGTTTTTTATTTTATCTTTTTGGATCGATTTAAGTAGCAGTCGTAATTGGGTGATGTTAGATTTAATACTTTCTACTTTCTAATTAATATTGTTCAAACATTCCATCATGATAAGTCCGCCATTATATTAACCCTTTCCAAGTAATTAAGTATTCTCCTCTCTAATGTTTAATTGTTGTGCATATCCTATAATTCAGCTTCAAGTTGATGATATAAAATAAATAAATAAATAAATAAACTATCAAATAGACACATGAAGACCCCATATGTTTACCGGACAAAGAAAAACCAAATGACACCACTATGCCTGGATCTCTCTTGAAGAGATTTCTGTCAGATTTCTTTATTTGAGAACAATTTTCTATAGCCATCTCATATCTTATGTTAATCACATTTTCAGCACACATAACATAAGCAATTTTCTAAGGATCAATGATATTAATTCTTAAATACTTATACACTTAGCCACTTATAAAAATATATAATACTCATAATATATTTTTCACTCTCAACTTTTTCTCTCACCATCAATCTTCTCATAATATGATCGAATATGTACACATGAAATACATGTATAACTATTATAATTCTTAAAAAAAAAGTAAATACAGTCCTTCAAGATTAACGTGAAGGACAAAATAGTCCCTCAAGATATAAAAATAACAATATGGTTTCTCAATATTTATTATTATTGACAAAATAGTCATTTAATAAGATGTGAAAGTAACAACATGATTTTTTAAGATTGGAATTTTAGGACAATGTGATCCCTCAAAATTGTAAATTTAGGATAAGTTGAGGGACGACTATGTTGTCTTAAAATTTCAATCATGAAAGACCATATTGTCACTTTCATATCTTGATAGACTATTTTGTCTATTACGTCAAATCTTGAGGGACCATATTGTTATTTTCTTATCTTGACGAATTATTTTGTCCTTAATATTAATTTTGAGGACCAAAATGAATATTTACTTAAAAAAAAATTCTTAGACATCTTAAAAGTAATCTTTTTATTAGAACATTTACTTTATAACCCTTGATGTTATTGTAGAAATCACTAATCACATTTATCAATAACTGAGGACAATCTAAGATGTTAGAGTGGATATAGGAATGAAGGAGACATTCATTTTGAGTGCAAATATAGCTCATCTTTTCTTTTTCTAAGCCATTGCTGCATATTGCTTCCTCCCACAAAGAAAATGGAGGAAAAACAGGAACTTAGAGTATTCATCCTTGTTTCTAATTAACTATGTTTGAAGCCAACCACATAAACCAACAAAAAGCTACAATATTAAAGGTGGAGTATCCACCACTTCTTCACCTTATTATTATTCCTCACAAAAACAAAACTCTCCCCTAATTTAAGACTTTCTTTCAAAACCTCCTTCTATAATAGTACACTCCATGTACCTTCAAATTCCCTACATATATATACACACAACACAAGCAAGAATCACTTCATATCCACCACTATACCCTCATCTTCAATTCCTCTGTAATTCCTTCTTTCCCCTGAATTATTAAGATGGATCAGGGTCAGTGTTTGATGTGGGCTTCTAAGAGAAAGTGCTCTAATAATAATAATAATAATAATAGTATTCTTGGTGCTTCAACAAAAAGTACTTACTCCTCTAATGCCTGTGATGAGTACTACTCATCATGGGAAGAGCAAGCTTTTGCAAAAGATTCAGCTGGTGGTGCTAGTGGTTGCATATGGCCACCAAGATCATATTCTTGTAGCTTTTGCAGAAGAGAGTTCAGATCAGCACAAGCTCTTGGTGGCCACATGAATGTTCATAGGAGGGATAGAGCAAGGCTAAAGCAACCATCTAGTCCACAAAATGAAAATCATGTTCAAAATTATCCTTTCTCTTCTTTGGGTAATTACTTTGGATTTTCTTCAAATAGCAGTAATAACCCTAGTAGTTATGATCATGCCCTTGATGTTCTTCCTTCACCTTCTGAGGCTTTACCTGATAAGAATTTCAGAGAGGAAGCCATGATGATTCCACTTTGTAATTCAGCTTCTTCTGTTCCTTATTCTTCTTATTCCAAATCCAAGCCAGGTTCAGGTGAAGATTATTGCAGACTATTATATTCACATGAGTTATTAGACCCTGAATCTGATGCTGAGAAAAAAGCCTCAAAGGGATTGGACTATTATTCTTCTGGGTGTATTAGGAGTGATGAGAGGGATATTGATGAAAAAACTGATGATGTGGCTGTGAGCTTGAACTTGTTTGTGCGTAGGACTCATAATCATCACCCATCTATGCAATTTGAGACTAATGAAGAGGAAGCAGATTTAAGTTTGAAGAAGAGGAAAACAGAATATGGTTCATCAATTATTCCATTGTCCCCAAAATCAAGTTCAGATCATAAACATCATCATGTGCAATCATCACAGGTGTTTGAATTTAGCACAAGCTTCATTGAAGAGCTGGATCTAGAGCTAAGGCTTGGTTACAGGTCCCAGGTATAGTATCATATATATATATATATATATAAATACATATATAGAAAAACAATAATGTTGGTCGTACAACACAAATACGTCCAACTAGTATCCAATGTGTGATATTCATGATATGGAATGTGTGTTATATGTATATCACGTATGTATAGCACACATTCTATATCATGAATAGCACATGTTGGATACTAGTTGGACGTATTTCCGTTGTACGACAAACATTATTGATAGAAAAACCATTGTTAATGAATATATATAGAGATTTCTTCTCCTTGTGTTTTTACTCTTGTTTGTTGTTTTATTACTTCCTTGAATACATTGTATAAGGAAGCTATAAGGCTTTTTCAAGTTTGTTTTGATTTGTATGTGCGATAATAACAATATTGCAATCACACACAAAGTTTATAATTTATTGTACATACTTCACATATAGAGCATATAGAAGTGGCAAACTATAATGTGGAATGTTTTGAATATACTAGCAGAAGACAGACATTATTACATTTTAATTTGAGAGATTCTTGCATCGATTTTAATCATGTAAAATCATACCATAATGATAATGGTGGTCTTTTTTTAGCTAGAATCTTTACTTTGAAGTTTGAATATATGTACAACTATATTCTAGCATTGATCATCCTAAAAAATTTACCTTATATATATACCTTTCTAATTAGTTTAAGTTGTACAATGTTTTTTTTTCTTCACATTTAAGTCTACCATGATATCTTCATCGATCTAAAGATCTAGTCATGTAGCAAGACTAAATGTTATAGTTGTTAATAAGGGTACAATCTTATTCTTTTATAATCCAGAATCATATTTAGTTTTAGCAGTCGCAACATAATGAACCTCATGGAACAAGAGTTAACTTTATCAAATTCTAAGGATGATACTCGCGAAATAAAACAAGTCACATAGAAGAAGAGTCATTCTTGTGTCCTCTGATCCATATGGAGTAAGAAATTCTTCCTCTATGAAGAATCTTGGCTCTTAAATTTTGTAGTGAAAGAGAGGAGAAAGCAAGAGTGAGAGAGAATTTAATGGTGGATATGTGTTTTGCAGGAAAAAAAAAACTCATTTACCCCTTGGAGGATGATGTAAGAATTTTCTCATAATAAGAGTTCTATTTCCATTGTTAATATATTATTAACATAACTTATGCCAGCTTGTCCTTTAATTTGGAATGGATCCACATACAATGATGACTTTTTAGTCTAACTCAATACTTCATTATCCTGCATATATGTAATAGCAATAAACTTAAAGTTAAATGAAGTCTCAACATAGAATGCATGAGAGAGATTATTGCATATGTAAATGTTTATTGTTTGAGAGTTTTAATTTCACAGAGATGTGATGTATTCTACATGGAGCAAGATGTAACTATGTAAAAACATTAATGAATTTTAACCTAATAATATAAAATTTTGGTGTATAAAATATTTACATGATATGATATTAGAGCCTTTTTATGAAGGTTAATATAAGTGAGTTCATAGATAAATCTTAACATAATAATTTAAGTTTTTAGATGAGATACGAATCATTCTACAAACTTGTTTAATTAAAAATCATTGATATATCTTTTCGATGTAAATATTTTTATTATTGTCTTGACATTTTTTAATGAAATCGTTGTTTAAATACTCTTGAGTAAAATACTACACATAATATATGTCTTGAAATCTTAAAAACTAATTTAGGAGAATTTATAGTAATATAAAGTAGGAAGAAGTATCAGTTTTCATCTCTATCTAAACTTTTTGGTTTAAGCACCGAGATTAGGGCATGTTTGTGGGGTTTAATTTAAAGGGTGAAGGATCAAAGAAAGTTCATGGAATATCTTGAGGGCTAACCCTTTCCCATTCAATACCTCACTAACATTCCATCAAACAGTGATAATAACTGTAGTCATTAAACTAACCCATAAAATCACACACTGATTGAACTCTTTAAAAAAACCACATAAAGTCAGATACATCCCAACATTGATTCCCTTTTCCTTTGTATTATTATCATCAACACCAGATTTGTTAGAAGTTAGCATCGATCCCTTAACACATAAATTCACATTAATAATGCTGGTTATACAACGTAAATATATACATCCAACAAATATCCAATGTGTGCTATACATATTATGGGATGTGTGTTATTTGCATAGCGTACATACGTATAACACACATCACATAACATGTATAGCACACGTTGAATACTTGTCAGACGTATTTCTGTTGTACGAGAATCATTATTGAAATCCACATACACTCATTCTCTTTCTCTCTCATCACCTTTTTCTCTTCCCCTCTCTCTCTCTTCTAAATCCCTCCAAAAAATTGCCACCTACTGCGGAATCAACCCAATTAAAAAATTGGCTACGATATTATGCTTTTTGCAGTTTTATAATCACAAAGAGAATATTATCCCAACAAGGGTAATAGGCCGTAACAAGTAACAACGCAAGATTTTGTTTCGTTCTGAGTGCATGAATTAATTAGGGGTATACACTTAATAATGACAAGCACTGAATTATTATTATTATTATTATTATTATTAAGAATAATGATATAATAATGATAGTCGTACTACAGAAATACGTTCAACAAGCATGTTATACATGTTATGAGATGTGTGATATACGTACGTATACTACACAAATAGCACATATCTCATAACATATATAGCACATGTTGAATACTTGTTGGACGTATTTCTGTTGTACGACAAACATTATTGGAATGATATATATGATGCGTGAAGTCCCAACTCACCTATGAAGCCTATGCAAGTATAGGTAGTCAAATTTGATGCATAAATCGCTGCAGGACACAAGGCGATCATTCTGTGGTACTTACTTCAGATCGTTTACCTCTAACGGAAATTTGATGCAACATCCTTTGACTTTAATGCTTGTTTTTTTGTTGCTACCAATGTCACTCAACCACGCCTTTCACTTTCTTCACAATTCCTACATCTAAGAGGGTATCCGCTTAAAATTAACTTGCATTCTATATACACATTTTTCTAAATAATTCTTGCATGGTCCTAAATTACATTTAATATATGTACTTTATGAATATTTACAATCATATTTATATGGTAAATATTTGGTGTATAGTAAAATAAATTAGTCAAAATAGTCAATATATTATGCACATAGTATATAATATAATATGCAAAACGTATATCACATGTTATAATATTAGTTTTCTTTACAACATGCGATATATGTTATGGACAATATATTGACTATTTTCTATTACACATATATCAATACTCTATTTTTTTAGATTTTTACATAAGTTTTCAACATTATTAATTAAAGCTAAATATTTTGTATACAACAAAAAAATCAGTCAAAACAGTCAATATATTGTGTACAACATATATAATATCAAATGCACAACATATATTACATGTTGTGCACAAGATATATCACATGTTGTGCACAACATATATCACATGATACAATATCATCTCTCTTTGCAATATGTATGTGATATATCTTGTGCACAACATGTGATATATGGTGTGCACGACATGCGATATTCGTTGTGCATTTTATATTATACATGTTGTGCATAAGATGTTGGTTGTGTTGATTTTTTTTTGTTGTACATATAGCATAATGCTCTTAATTAAAATATATGATTGTAAATGTTACTATAATACATATTAAATATGATCTAGGACCATACAAAAATTTCTTTTTTATTTTTTAAGGGTTGAAGTAAATTGAAGATTGCTATGGGATTTTGATGTACTCACGCAATGAGTTAAATGACACGTAATTGGTAAACATCATCAACCATGGAAGGAGGAACCATTCATGCTTAAATTATTGGCTTGGTACATATGAATGATGCACGTACGTAAATGAGATTCATAAATGACTTTTATCTAATCTTAAATCTGTTTTTTTAAGTGTTCACTTTTGAAAATTTGATTTTTCTTATTTAATTATCTATTTAAAAATTTTAGATAATATTTATTAATTTTTTAATTTATACCCACTTTTGTAAAATAGATATTAGCTTTTCTTAAATTGAGACTTTATTAATTATTTTCTCAGTTAATGTACACATTTAAAATTTTACAATTAAAAAAAAAATGGACGAAGTAGTTATAAGTTTAGGGCTCCTGCAGCAGGAGAAAACTTAGTCTTATAATGGTTTGAATTGACCAACATGTAAAAATAAGTAGTCCTATTAGTTATTTGTATAATGAGCGATTGAAGTTCAATATAAGTGTATGTGGATTTTAATTATGAGTGTTTAATTGATATGTTATTTTCAGTACGTAATAGGTGTGTAGATCCACTCTCATTACATATCATTTCCATCAGTACCTTTTTTGTTTATTTGTTGGGTATCATTTTCAGTACTTATAATTGAAATTCAAACTTATTTAGATGTTGATCGTTCAACGAACCTATTTATAAATAATGTATAACATTTATCTAATAATGTATAACATTTATCTATTTCATTGTATTTTAAGTATTCGAAGTTCACTTAATTAATTAATGAACAGGAATGTTGTTGTACGATTGTTTTAAATATGGAAAATGATACTTGTGCATATAATAATATCTCTCCACCTATTTTTCACTCATTTAAAAAGTTGACAACTTTCATAAATATGTTGACAACTTGCCAACATTTTTATAAAAGGAAAATACTTGGGGCGCAACAAAAAACCAGCCAAAACAGCCAACAAATTGTGCTCAACATATATCACCTATTATGCACAACATATATCACATGTTGCAACATCATCTTTCTTTGTAACATGTGATATATGTTGTGTACATCATGTGATATATGATATGCACAACATGTAATATGCGTTGTGCAATTTATATTATATATGTTGTGCACAATTTGTTGACCGTTTTGGCTGAATTTTTATTGTTACTCTAGCAATGCTCTTTATAAAAATTGTCAACTTTTGAATGAGTGAAAAAAAGCATAAATGACACTGTTGTATCTCCTTTTAAGTATAGTATTCATATAATTTTATTCTATTTAAATATACAGCATGTTTCAAATGAAATATAATTAATAATTACTCATAAAATATATGTTCTAAATTTTAACAGATGACCTTTATGACAAAGGACAACCATAAATGTCCAGCAAGCGGCAAGATATAGAATTAGATTTATTTTTTAATTTACATGGACTGATGACAATATATGATCAAAATATTCCCTGAGAATAATAATAAATTCATAATGAATTTTCAAGTAGTCGTACGATAAAGAATGAAGACAATGATTTGAGGAGTTTCTGGCATTTGTTTTCTCGATTTGAGGGTTTGTTTTAACTCAATTTTGCATGTGATAAGGAAAGGGAGATGAATAAATGGAAAGGAGAGGTGCTATATCCATGTAACTGTGAAAGAGGGTTTATAAAGAGTAATATTATTGGTACATATCAAATGGTATGTATAGCATATATATGTCTGATCTAATGGTAGATAAAAGAAGTGTAAGTGGTGGAGTGATATCATGTTAAAATTCAAAGATAATAAAGTAGGTGAAAAATGTATATAAAAGAAAATGTATGTAAGAATATCATTGGTTTATAAAAGCCATTGGTTGGGCTTTGTCTTATATAGTATAGGGGTAGTGAGTTTGAGTAGGCTAGGTCTGATATAAACAGGTAGGTGAGAGTGAAGTTTTTGGGAGCAGCGGCAGAATTGCACATGGGGAGAAGATGTGGTTTCTCTCTTCACTCAAATGGCATTGATTGAATAAGAGAAATTCTTTATGATTTATTGAAAAAATTTAGTGTATGATATGGTGTGACCCATAATAACTCGACCATATTAGTTCGTAATAGGATTTTTCCCCAAATAAAATATGAACAATGATTCTTTTTATGTATAGAGTGAGAGAAATATTTATTTTACAAATGTTCTGTTTTTTACATTTGTTATGGGAAATTGTAGGATTTTTACGATATCTGAAAGAGTCACATCATTGTACCAGAAATCGTAGGATCCCTACAATTTCGGGCATATTGTTCCTGAAATTATAAGGATTCTATAATTTCTAGTACAATGAGGTGACTTTTTCAGAAATAGTAGGGATCCTACAATTTCTCATGCCATAAAAATTTATAAATATCTTGTGGACGATTTGTGTGTATTCATAAATATAAAATTGACTGAAAATACGTACTCACTATGCATTTATTCATCATTAAGGAATGATTGAAATTAATGTCAAAGGGGGTGTAATATTTAAATCACCAAGTATTGTTGGTGCGAATTTTGGTGAATCAATTACTTTTTAGGAGTTGCAGAGTTTCTTGCTACAAGAATTAAAAGTGCAGAATATGAAAAAGATCAATAAGTTGTTTTATCGAGTGACAATTATAATTAGGTTGGGTAAGTTAGAGTATGGATGTCAGGAGTTGTGGGATGAAGGTGATGTATGTAAAGTATTCTTTTCTCATAGTATATTTTCAGAAGTAAGAGTTATGGACTTATTTGTGGTGTTGGAAGACACAACTAGCTCACACAGCTCCGTGCCAAATCCTACACGTGCATCACCTTCATTTGCCCCAACAAATGTTGTGGTTGGAGACATTGGTTCTAATGAACAAGATTTTTAATGATACATAAACATAGCAAGTTAGTATAATTTAATATTTTTGTATATTTTTAAACTAGGTTAGGGAATTATTTTATACCAAAAACATATAGGAGGGCAACATAATTGAATATTTTATATGTTTTTAAACTATGTTAGGAGATTATTAGCATAATTTCATATTTTATTTGTTTGTTTTTAAATTATGTTAGGGAATTATTATTTTATATTGCAGAAATAAGAGGTTAGTATAATTTAATATTTTATATGTTTTAAAACTATATTAGGATATTAGCATAATTCATATTTTATTTGTTTTTAAATTATGATGTGGAATTATTTTATACTGTAGGAGGTTAGCATATATAATTTAATATTTTATATGTTTCTAAATTATGTTTTTATACTGCAAACATTGATTAATTGATTCAATATGTTTTAGCTTTTAGGTTTTAGTTTATATTGTTCTTTAATAAAGTTATTGGTTTATTCACCAAAAAAAAAATAAAGTTATTGGTTTAATAACAGGTTAGATTTAATTTCTGAATCTATTTTTGTTTTTGTGTGTATATATATATATATGGGAAGGACACATTGATTTAAATAATAATGCTAATTTTGCCGATCTTGCAATTCAAATTGCACAACTTGTCAATGTTGTATCTTTTCCAGTTGCATATAATATTCAGTTCCAACAGATAGATTATGATGGTGTGGATGTAGCTGATGTTGGGGGAGATGATGCTGATTTGCAAGCAGAAGATGTTTTATTACAGCAACATAGTGATGAAGAAGTTGTTGTAGATCCTGAGGTTGTTGTTGCATAGCCTCAGACTCTACTGTTGCAAGCACGTACGTAGTCGATCTGTACACCAGTCCAGGATCGCAGCAATGATGCATTGTGTCCCTGAGCATTATATCATTTTGAAGAGGGTCTGCATAGTTCAACACATGCTTCAGTAGATTTCGGAACTTTTGAGGGGGAGATTGAAGTTTTGTCGGGCAGATTTTTCTAGATAAGGAATTTGTAGTGTATGTTGTGAAGAATTATAGTATTAGGAGGCGTGTTCAGTACAAGGTCCGAGAATCTGACCAATACATTAAATATCATGACATGATATGTAAAGTTTGGTGATGGATGCAATTGAAGTATTCGTGTGAGCTATCGAAAGAAAAGACACTTGGGAGGTCTGAAAGTACAATGCAACCCATACATGTGTCTTTGAATCAATCTTTCAAGTATACCCTCACTTGGGCAGTGCAGTGATATGTGATTTAATTTTTCCAATAGTAAAGAATGACCTTAAAAAAATGATTAATTTCTGTTTAAATAAAAGAATTCTTAATAAAAATTATAATAATATCCTCATATTAATATCTCATTGTTATTTTTCTTATTTAAAAGTTTTAATATTTAATAGGAATATGATAAAAAAATATTTAATAATAACTAAAATTTTTAAAAAGACATATATTAATAAAAAGGTGAGAAATATAAAGTGAATAGAAACTAGGTATTAGAGAATGATATAAGTAAAAAATTAGTACACGAGTAGCTCAAAATATGTGGATCCGAGCTCAAAATATATGTGGATCCTAGACTGCATGAATTGAATTAGGAAAATGCTAAATGTACATAGTATAATATCATTTTACCTATTTTTCATCACATTCAAATGTTAGCAACTTTGATAAATATGTTTATCATTTATCAATATATTCAATAAAATTGTTAATATTTAAATGAATAGAAAATTGATAGAGGGGTATTGTGCTATATACCAATAGCACTTCCTATTGAATTAAATGTGCTTCAGAACTTTACAAATTTTTTTTCCTGAACAGTTTGTGGAGCTAGATTGATATTTCTGACTCTATTCGTCTAATTTTAATTGATATTTTAAAATATTGTATATCTATTAAGAAAATGATTAAAATGCATAAATTTCTATAGAAATAAATATATAATGATAAAGTTATTTTTATCGTTTTTTGTTAATTATTATAAGAGATAAAAGAGAGTATATATATAAGTAAAATTGAAAAGAAATTATAAATATTTTTTTAAAATTCCAAAATAATAAATAATATTATTAGACAAAAAATTTTCATAAAAACAAATAAAATTAAACGAAAAGAGTATATAATAAACTCGTGTGGCACTGGATGGAAATTCTATGATCTGCAACGTTCTTGTTAATTGCAGATCATTGATTTGGAGGATCAGAATTTTGAGAGTGAAATTCCAGAGTATTGGGAGTTGGTGTTGCCTGAGAGTTCCTCAGCTCACGAGTTTTACAAAAACATAAATACAATTGATTAATCAACAAGTATTTTTAAAATAAAGATAATAAAAATAAAAATATTATTTTGAAAATTTATATTTTTATACTTTTTAGATAAAAAATCATTATAATATTTTAATTTCGATACAACTTATCATTTACAATATCCTTAACTTGTGTGTAGTAAGTTTAATTTGTTAGCAAAACCCCATAGGAAAATCTCATAAAATACTACTTTCTTCATTTTTTTAATTACTGTTCAATTTTAAATGCATACTGAAATTTAAGTAATGATAAATATAGTTTTAAAGTTAATAAAATGTATATTTATTTTACTAAATTATCCTTTACTCAAAAAGTATAATATGTATTTATTATATTATATGGTAAAAGAGATAGTGAATATTAAATAAGGGTAAAAGAGAAAGAAAATAATAAAGTTTGTCTTAAATTTAAAAATGGACAAATAAAAAAAGATACGCATCTCTATTAAATTGACAGTTAAAAAAAAAAACGAAGGAAATATCTCTTTATTCTCTCTCGATGATGGATAGATCCTAATATGGTAGTCAATGACTTATTATTTTACATGCTAGCAGAATGTTTTTAATCAAAGTGATGAAGAAACTTCATCTATATAACCACTCGATTATTTTTATAGTTCCATGCTCTTTCAATTATTATTAGAGTAAATACCCAATTTTGTTCCTGAACTTTTTTCAATGCTCATTTCCGTCCCTGATTAAATTTTATTAGTCCCGCAGTCCCTGAACTTGAATTGCGTGAGACATTTCCGTCCCTCCGTTAAATCTCCAGTTAATGAGTAACGGAGTTGTCCTGCGTAGACCGTTAACTTTGTCCTACGTGGACGTTAAGTGACACGTGTGTAATGAAGTTTCTACTAGGGGACAGATCAGTCCCCGAGTTTCTAATAGGGGACAAATCAATCCCTAATCCTTGAACCAAAACGATATCGTTTTGCAAATCTTCGATTACCTTCTTCTTTCTTTCCCATTTGAAACCCTAAACCCTCATTGCAGACCCCCACAGCCGCGCCTCCATCCTCTTCTTCCTCCTTGGTTCTTCTCCTTCATCCTCCATTAAGACACCTCCTTAAACCATGGAGTGTATCCATAACGTGTTCGTTAAGGAGAGTTTGGATTGAGATTTTTTATTTTCCGATTCAAACTTGGTTTGAGGATACTTTGTGCACAATAGGGAAGATATGGGGGAGTGTTGTAATGGTGGATGATGGGTCTGCTACTAATCGCTCTTTCAGTTCTACTAGAACTCTGGTGGACACTAACTATTGGGAGGTCATTAATGGAGTAGTGTACATTGCTTGTGATGGAATCAATTTTACGATTTATGCGAGGGAAATTGGAAGGGATATGTTTGGTTATCAATGCTTTGCTCATTTGGAGAACGAGGCTGAGAGCGTGGATAAAGGGATGGTGGGTGACAATGAGGCTGAAGAGGTGGTTCCAGACTCGTGCGGTGGCGGGGTACTTGGTAATGCTGGTGATGGGAAGCGTGTGTATATTGATGATAACCAACAGTCACTTGGGCGACTTGAGGTGGATAGGATGGTTGGAGAGGTCACGTGCATGGGAACACAAACAACCAACTACATTAAAAGAATGTGGAGTGGGTGGACCCCATTTTGGATGAATTGTTCTCAGGAGGGCTCCAAAAGGAGGTTAGTGGTGGTAAGGGGGTTAGTGAATTTAATGCAGGCAAGGAAATCGTGCTAGCCCATGATACTCTAGTTGTGGGCCAAAGGCTAAGCAATGTATGTCATAACTTTGAGCCTAATTCTTCTTCGCATAACCCAATAATGGGCGAATCCACAATGTGGAGGATGTACAGGTTGGTGAGTGTGATACCCCGTATCATAGTACCCCTTAGAAAGTACTTTAATATGGTCTAAGTATGTCTAAGAAGGGTTAGAAATGATGTCAAAACGTGTAAAATGAAGAAAGCACTAATGCTGTCAACAGGTGGCAGCTAGCGAGCAGATGATGGCGGCTAGCGAGCATATTATGGCCGCTAGCGAGCAGGTGCCCGCTAGCGAGCAGATTTTGGCGGCTAGCGAGCAGTCAAGTCCCACATTGCTCAAAACAGCATTTCAGCTTCCCCCATCCCCCTATATATATGAGTGGTTAGTATAGTCTTTCCCTCACACCTCATACTCCCGCCTTATCAAAGCAGTGCTTTGGGCGTCCTTTATATTAAGAGGAACTCTGGTGGAGTGTGAGTCTGATACCTTGGGGATATCTCGGTCAGAGCAAATTCCCGACGGTGAGTGAAAAGACGTTTTTGCCCCTGTCAGCGTGCTGGTCGCTAGCGAGCTGTGAGTGCTCGCTGGCGAGTGTGCCATCGCTAGCGGAGGTTCAGTGCGCAGCCTAGTTCAAGTTTTGGTTTTCTTTTGTGCGGTCCTGATGGGTCTTTTGCACGCCAGGTGCAAACGCGGTGCCGATAGCTGGAGCCGGAGCTAGCGGTACCTTCCAGTCTCAGGACTTTCCATGTGAGTGGAGGTTTTAGGGTGGATGTGCCGTGGCTGCCACATAGTAGCATTTGTATATGTTTATATGTTTATGTTTATATGTTTATATGTTTATATTTATGTTTATATTTATAGTTATATTTATTTTTTTATGTTTATGTTTAGGTAAATAATATGATAGATAGATAACATGCTTAGGTAGTTAATATGATAGGTCTATAACGTGCTTAGGTAGATGATATGATTAGGAAAATAACCTGCTTAGATAGATCACATGCATCACCTAGTAAGATAATATAATATAGTAAGATAATATAACATAGTAACATAGCATAACCTAGCAAGATAACCTCACGTGATAAGATAACATGACATGGTAAGATAACATGATAAGATAATATAATCTAATAATTAATATGATCTAGAAATTAATACCACTTAGTGAGTTAATTATAACCTAATAATTAATACAACCTAGTGAGACAATGTAACCTAGTAAAACACCATAACCTATTAGGATAATATAACATAATAAGATAACGTAACTCATTAAGATAATATAACTTAGTAGAATAACGTGACCTAGTAAGATAGTAAGCCCCAATAAGATAACACGTCTCAGAAAGATAATATACCTTAGACAGATAATAAACCTTAGTAAGATAACGTACCTTAGTAGCAATGTTCCCTAAAGGATAACGGGTCTTAATAGAGGATATGCTCAGATAGATAAGTTCCCTAATAGATAACATAACAGAAAAGAGTGAATGGCTTCTAGGTCCCTTTGTATTGACGTTACAACATTATGATGTTATGCATTATGACTATATTTATTATATGCGTTATGATTATTCCTATAAGCTTGAATGATTTATGCTATGCTATGCTATGATATGAAACATGTTAGAACCCTATGATTTATGATCAGAATCATAACATGCAGTGTATGAGTAGAATGATTGTAGAATTGTGTGATAACTGTTTACGTAGTTTGCGAACCGTCGTAGTATGTATATCAACGCTATAGCCCGGATGCAGCTCCCAGTCGAGTTTAGCCGTGACATACTACCACGAAGCGCCTCGAGTCCCACCCCAGATACAGATACAGTATGACTGGCCTCACCTGCGTGGTTGTAGAGGTCCAGATCACAGGGCGACTCGTGTTCCGTCATATGACCGCACCCTCGTGGTAGCGAGTCACAGTTATAAGTTACAGCAGGGTGGTTCGTGTTCCGTCATTTATCAGTTATCAGTTTAGCATGGGGGCTCGAGTGCGGATATCTCCGGCGGTACGCGTCCGTCGTCAGAGAGGTGCAGCTACGTAGATAGGACAAGTATATGTGATTGATAACATGACAGTATGTGTTGCATGACATGCATGATACCCCATCGCTGAGCTTGCGACTCACTCCCCGCATTTTGTTTCAGAGTTCGATCAGGAGGCAGACGAGGAACCGTTGATCCAGTAGAGGTCGGTTGCAGTTGATTTCCTTGGTGAGCTCCATATTTTCCGTGGAGTCTTAGCAGTCTATGTTTAGTTTATGTCTAGTTTATATTTCACAGTCAAATCAATCATGTAAAGTTTTGCTCCAGACTTTAGAGGTAGGATTCCCTTATCAGTCAAGTTATGTTTCAGTATACTGAACTAATATATATGTTTCAGATTAATACAGTTATGTATATGATATATGATTATCAGTTAAACAGTTATTTCAGTTATGTCGGTTATTCAGTTTATTTAATGGTTTATGCATGTTGTTTAGCCCTTAAGTTATGCCGTAGTAGCGTGTTCGTTGGGATAAAGCCCTTCGCACGGACACCCCTCAGTAGCGGGGTGTTACATTGAGTCAAAAAAGGGGAGTAGGGCGACTGGGAAAGATTGGTTAGTTATTGAACAGGACTTAGGTGCATTAAATATTAATCAGAATAATGATTGTGGGTTGAGCCTTGTTAATAAGGATGGGCTTAATCCACCCTTTATCCAAACTAGTGAAGGCATTTATGAGTGATTGCATCCCCAACTATTGCTCAATCCTTTTCTCCCCAATTGAGGTCCGAGGGTTCAGTTGAAGAGGGTGCCATAAAAGCTGCAAATCACCTGACTAAGAAGGCATCTTTGTTTTAGAATCTAACCGCGGGAAGGAGCAAAGATTCTTTTTAAAACTCTTTGTCTGTTGATGTGAATGGGGAAGAGGCTTCCTCAACTTGCAGATCGGCTGGAGTGGAGGTCTTTCACACGATGAATTAAAAGTTCTTGCTAAGCTAAAGAAAAGGAATTGAGATAGAGAGGCAACTAAGAAGATGAGGATGATGGGTCATAAAGTGGTAGGGGCTACAATGGCAGCTACGAAGAAGAGTAGTGGTGCTTGTGCTCGCAACAAAAATAAATCAAGTGAGAAGTCCTTGTCCAAATGAAATTGCTCTCTTAGAATGTGACGGGGTTGGAAAGTAAAGGGAAGGCTGAGATGGCAAAGAGGGCGATAAGGAGTCAAAAGGTTGATTTTGTTGGCTTAATTGAGACTAAGAAGGAGATTATTCTTAGCTGTCTGGTGGATAGTTTGTGGCATGAGCAAGGAGTTTGTTGGGGCTTTATGTCCCCACGGTTGGCTTGGCGGGAGGTATCTTATGCATGTGGCTTGATTCGAGTTGGGAAAAGAAGTTATGCTTTAAAGGAGATAGGTGAGTGGCATGGGTTGGGGAAGTTTTGGATAAGAAGTTCCAATGTGCTACAATGATGGTATATGGTTCTCGTGTGAGGGAGGAGAAAAGTAGGTGTTGGAGGGAACTCTCCAACTACAGGGTGCAATGGGGTGTGCCAACTATCTTCATGAGGGACTTTAATGAGATTTTAGCCCCTGAAGATAGAAAGAGCTGCTTGTCTTTATCGACCAGTAGTAGATATTTCAGAGACTGGGTTGAGCTATTGGAGCTGGTGGAGTTGCCCTTGGTGGATATGAAATACACAGAGTGCAAGTAGCAGAATAAATGGAGTATTTGTAGATGGGGAGTGATTGGTTCAATTCAAGAATTTGAAAGTAAAGGGGCTTAATAGAGCCCTTTCAGACACCTCTCCCCTTATGGTGGCTAATGAGAAAATTAATTAGGGACCTAAACTTTTTCGTTTTGATACATGGTTTAAAGTTGAGAGATTTGTTCCTTTTGTGTGTGCGGAGTGGGACAAGATGAGGAGTAGTAGGTGCCTGGATAAACTGAAAGCCTTAAAAGCTCCAAGTTGTAATTGGAACCGTGTGGCATTTGGGGAAATTGACCATAATATTGAGTCTCTAGAGAAAGAAATGGAGTGCATTGACTTAAATTCTAAGTATTCAAATATAAGAGTATGGTTGACTTAAAATTTAATGATAAAAATAAATGTTATACAACTATTATAAATATTTATATTGTACATACATATACTTTTACTTTTAAAAAGTTGAAGTAACTTTTTAGACTAAGGATACATTAATAGCTTTCCACAAAGCTTAAATGAGTATGTGACAAAAAAAAATCATTGGTCCTCTCTATGATATCCAAAATAAAAATGTCTAATAGAATCATTGAACGAGTAAAAGAGATACAATTAATATTTTATACAATTAGTATCTCTGGGTCCTCTCTAACCGTTTTTCTAAAAAAAAAAGTCAGTATTGATGAGAGTTTATTAAGTCATATTATATTTTCAATCAGCTAGTAAAACAAATTCATTTTCCAAAAGCTAGTAAAATTGTGTCATAGTTTTTATCAAAAAGATATATACCTGACTAAAACTTAAAGGGAAATGTTTGTTGTACAACAGTTATACATCCAATTAGTATCCAACATATAACACACATTACAAGTAAAGAAGTGACACATTTTGTAATTTAGTGATGACACAAATGTATGATGTATATTTTTTTGTGCTATTTCCTATTTTTGCTCAACCAATTTCACACATTTATAAAACACATTACATATGACATATATTATGTATAACACATTTTAAATAGTTGTTGGATGATATTTATGTTATACGTATATTATTGCTGAAAACTTAAATGTTGTTTAAGAAAATTAGTTTGACTACTTGAATCAACCAAACCTCAGTTTCTTTAATCTTTTTAATAAAATGAAAAATGTTAGATATTGAAAGTTTAAATCCAATGCGAGACACTAATACATCTATTCAACATTAACAACATAATAATAAATATAAGGACTTTTAAAATATAAAATATAGAGACCTTTTACTCATCTCTTAAAACGGAAGGATCGATACATTTCACCATATAAAAGTTGGGTAACCACATGATTAATAAAAAAAATGGGGATTAAAGTGGTCACTCCTAGTTGGATATCTACTATTGACAACAATAATTAATTCCTTCGAAGCATGAGCTTGGTTAAACCTCTAATCATGAGACTCTTTTTGCATACACACCGTCAAAAGTTAAACATCTGACTAAAGCTTAAATAGCTCAACTAGCTTCAAACTATATCATGCTTTATGGTGTAATTAATTGCCAAAATAATATGTCACATTCATTAGTATTTATAAATGCATAAGTAAATTATATCTTTTTATTACATCCAAAGATCATTATGAGTTGATGTTAGTTGTTAACAAAAATTTTCTAGTTAAGTAACACTATTTAAAACATACACTTGAACTATATTATTCGGATGACATAATAAAATACGGGGAGAAAAGATAACTTCTACATGTATATATCTTCTATTGTTAATTCCAACTGATTATAAAATTTCTCACACAGCCACATCTGTTGACCCCAATTTTCATAAATTTTTGTATCAAATTCCTATACTTACTTTGGAGAAAAATGAAGTTTAATACCCCAAATTCCACTAAAACTAAGCAGATAAGATGGCTTTGGAATGATCAAGGTGGTCAAAAGAAACAATTTAGATCTTATACTTGTAACTTTTGCAAGAGAGGATTCTCAAATGCACAAGCACTAGGAGGCCACATGAATATTCATAGAAGAGACAGAGCTAAGCTCAAACAATCTTATGAAGAGAATTTGCTTTCCTTGGACATCATCAAGAACACAAGATTGGATTCATATTGGGAAGAAGATGATGTTAACAATAATAATCACAAAATGTCATTCACTACTTTTCCTGAAAAAGATAATAATAATAATGTTCATAATCATCTTGCACATAAATGGGGAAAAGTAATTAGTACTACAAAGCTTGTTCATCTCCCTTCATTTATTGAAGAGGAGAAAGATGATTTAGATCTTGAGCTTAGATTAGGTCGTGATCCTCAAAAGGCACCAATACTGATGAGCATGAGAGAATTCTTTTGAATTCCAATATTCCATTTGGAAAGGTTAGCAAGAGAATTAAGATGTTATCTTTTTTATTCATACCTGCCTCTTCTACTTCCACCTCCTATATATTTAAAGGTAACTACTTATATGGTGTGTAGTCCTATAATGAGACACTATATCTTATGAGCTTAATTTTATGTTAATATTGCTTGTATATTTTATGATATGTTTGTTCTCTCTTTTTTCCAAGTTTTTTCATTGTTTTGGTAGTTGTTGCACACAGTGTACAAAATCAAATATATGCTTTTGTAATCATCTAGCTATGATTTGAAGTTAGTTAGGTGTTGATTCGTGTATTATATAAGAAAAATATATGTTTGTTGGTTCAAACAAATGATGGTCATCAATTATTATTTTTGTTCTGAAGTTCATTTGATATCAAATAATTTGATATCATTTATTGTTCACCATTTGACCTTTAAATAATTTCAATTTTTTTGCAACAATTAAGTTACTCATCAAGAATTCAAACTAGTTGACATAAAACTAGTACAACAGACTCTCAACATATACAATAATTCATTTAACTTTAACGGTGACGATGCGCATTCTTTTTTTTTATATGGATTTTATCCTGCGGAGATCACCTTTCGATGGGTAGGGAACTGGCTACAAGATTTTCTGAATACACACCGCCCCAAGGATCGAACCCGGGACATAATACTTAAGCAGCTCAAGTATCTAGCACTTGTGCTAATCTACGTGGTTGTGATGATGCACATTCTAACAATATTTTATTTTGTGACTGCGCCTACAAATTAGATGTGGTCGCTTGTTGTGATTGTGATATGATCGCCATGATGCGCGTTGCAACTAACGTAGCATGAAACATTTGTACTTTTGCCAATTGAATTGGAAAATGAATCCTATGAAGGAAAATAAAATTAAGGCCCGATCTTAGTCCAATTATAGCGTGTGAAGTTAAATCGGTTTCAATGACACTATAAGATTTGTTAGATTTAGTGGAAAACCTTTAATGATATTAGTATAATGGCCACTATTTATGTTTTTAAATGACATTTTTTATGGCAATTAAACATATTCCATTAATACTACTAATTACAGTGATAATACTTATTATTGTCGTGATAATACTTATTATTGTCACTAGTCTATCTTACATTCTAAAAGCGAGAACAATCCCGCGTAGATCAATTTTCGCGATAATGTTTCTTGTTGATCCACGCGATCCATGCACATCATTTCGACTAGCGCGTTCTTATCTAATATCTTCCTATGTTCACTACAATCCTCCTTAATATTTTTATTTTATATTATTCATTAAACACAAATGTTTGAGGCACAGTAAAAAAATCTGTCAAAACAACCAACAAAGTCCATTTAACACTTTATGACCCAAATAGCACTTTTAATCATGAACAACCCATTGGCCAGCGGCAAACCCTTAAATGGAGCTCAGATCCGCGACGGATTAAACCTTGGCCCGGAGGGCTGGGTGATACCGAGGGAAACAAAAAAAAATTAATGGGCTAGGTGATTGTGGCTCAAATTCCTATTTATTGACTATTTTGACTGATTTTTTTATTGTGACTCTAGTCTTACTCTTCATTAAATAAAATATCAAAATAACCTTCCAAAGGAAGCTAAATATCGCAGAGAGCTTCTGAAGCAAGTTTCTCCTTAATCCTCTTCTTTTTTCACTCTTTTCTTTTCTTTCTCATACCCTAACCCTATCCACTGTAACATTCAACCTCCATCATAGAACTGTTGCCACCACTAACACCATTGGAGTCACCTCTTCCTTCATCAATTTTGTTCGCAGCTCCCACTCCCTTTCCTCGGTGATTTTAGCGCAGACCTCCATCGATCTCGCATTTTCGGCGAAGTTCTTCCTTCGATTCAGGCGGCTTTGAGACAGGTCTCACCTTCATCCTTTCTACTTTGGTTGTTTATTGTTGGCAAGGTTGTCAAGTTCGTAGTTCCTAGGTAGGAACTGACAAGAAAAATAGGAACGTAAAGCGTAGGATCGTAGCACGGAACGAAAGTTCCTACCTATTTTATAAAATGTCGTCTTCAATAATATATATGTATATATAAAATAAAAAATTATAAAATTTATGTATTTTATAACATTTATAATATATATAATTTTTGAAGCAACCCTTATATGTTTATATTTATTTTTTCATAATATTTATTCATAGTATTTACATTTATGATAGTTATTTATATGATTTTATAACATTTATAATATATATAATTTAATTAATACTTTGTGAAAGTGATTGGGCTCATACAAGTGAGAGAAGCCCAATACTTGTAAGAAACCCTAAAGGGTTCATTAATGACTAATTTCCATTTCCTCTATCAATTCTTGCTTCAACCGCCACCACCTTCTCTTCTCTATTCCTTTTTGCTTTCTTCTTTGTTTGCTTCTTCTTCTATGTTTAGTGTGTGCCTCTGTCCTTGCTATTCTGCTTCTCATTGCTGTTGCTGCTCAACTCATTGGCTGCCGGCCGCTGCTCCCTTGTCGGCGTCGTCGCTTTGGCAGGGTTGCAAGGCCGACACCTATCGCAAAAATACAGAACAAGGAAAACAAAAATAATGGACAGGGTTGGAGTGCAAAAAACGCCGCTCCCACCGCTCCTACGTCCCGGATCGACGTTCCCACTACGCTCCTACCAAAAAACGATCCTGCTTAGGATCTGGAGCGCTCAGCCACTGGAGGAACGTAAGAGCGTCCGCTCCTACGCTCCGGAGCGCGCTCTTGACAACCTTGATTGTTGGGCTTTGAGAATCTTCACCTTTGGTCCTTTTTAACTCATATTTTCATATATTTTCTACAAATAACAGAGCTTTGGGCTAATCCATCTCTTGATGATTGCAGGAAGATGATGATTAATTTTTGTTCTTTTTATATTTTTTTCATAAAAAATAAAAAAATTGGGACAAAACATGGAGTATAAGGATGATGTCCCAACAATCATCGATCATTGTGCTTGCATATCATCTGAATTTGTCCAACAATCTTCCTCAAGTATATTATTTTTCTCTGTTATATTTTTCTTACATGTGTAGTCATTCACTTTATATAATATTTGTGTTTGCATATCATCTGAATTTGTTGTGCTAACTCAATTGTGCATACTAAGTATTTGACAATTTGCTTCTTCCATTTTATATCATGAAAAAAGCACATTATGTTTTGTGTTTTTATATTTTCTCATTCTGTGTTCTTCACTCACCCAATGTTTGACAATTTTTCTTTTCTATTTTATATATATCATGAAAAGAATAACGATGTGTAGTAGACATTGCTATCTATTACAATAGAAAAGACTATATTAACTTTAAAATACTAAAAATATCAAGCATGAGCAGACAACATCTTTGATATGCAGGGGTAGAGAGTAGAGATAATGAAGCTTTTACAAATGGAGAAAGTAGTAGTATTTATCACTACTAGATGTAGATGATTTTTATTTGATGAGGTATGTAGACGTTGTTGAACTACTTTTGTTTTTTATTTTTGGAAAGCACTACATAATGGATGCCCGGTTAAGAAAAGTTATCAAGAAAGAAGAATGCTATTAGTACATATAAAAGTATCTTCCACCAATTTTTCACCCCTTTGAAGATGTTGGCAACTTTGATGCAAATGTTGGCAATTCGTGGAATCAATTCAATGATATGTGTCCTATATGTGATGATCATATAGAAAACTTAGAGCATTGTCTCATTTTCTGTCCTAGAGTGAAAGAAGTATGGGGTTAGCAACTTGATTTTCTTTGACAGGTGGGATGAAGCTATTAAATCAACTCAATCTTGGTCTGATAAGCAGAAAACTAAGAGAGACTAATGGCAGTAACTTGCTGGGAGATTTGGCAAGCTAGGAATGAGAAGATATTTGAAAATAAGGAGATGATTCCTACGGTAATGACTGAAAAGGTGTAGAAGTTATTGAAAGAAATTCAACATGTTTTTGCTTCTTAATCAATTTTGTTATAATCTTTTCCTACTAGTATAGTAGTGATTTGAGTTTTCCCTTTTTTGTGGTGTTTAAAAAATCGGACTGAATCGGTCGGTCCGATCGGTTGAACCTGGAACCGAACCTCTGTCCGGTTGAAGGGAAAAATTGGTTGTTAAAAAGCCGGTAAAAAACCGAAAAAAATCGGTGAACCAGCAAAAATAAATTGGTTGAATCGCTCAATTAATTTAAAAATTTTAATTTTAATTTTTTAAAATTTAATAGCTTATTTATAATAAAATTTAATAGCTAATTTATAATAAAATATAGGGAAAAAACATTTTATCTCCTTGGATGTTTGGGTCGTTACAATTTAGTCCATGAAATTTCAAAACGGGCAATATGGTACCCTGTATGTTTTAAAACGTGCAATTTACCCCATCCGTCACAATTTCATCCATTTTTTCGTTAAATAAGCACATGCAGTGCACATATCATATTTAATGGACTAAAATACCTTCTTTTTTTTTTATGCGAAAGTAAAAAAACACTTTATCCCCCTGAATGTTTGGATCCTTGCAATTTAGTCCCTGAACTTTCAAAACGGACAATACGGTACCCTGTATGTTTTAAAACGTGCAATTTAACCACTCATTCACATATAACACAATTTCAAGATTTAGTAGTTAGTTTATATAACCTTTCAACACCAATTAACTAAAATCAGTAGGATCTTTAAAGCAATTGAATTATATGTGAATGAATGGGTTAATTGCACGTTTTAAAACATATAAGGTACCGTATTTTAGTTAATTGGTGTTGAAAAGTTATATAAAGTAACTACTAAATTTTGAAATTGTGTTACATGTGAATGGGTGGTTAAATTGCACGTGTTAAAACATACAGGATACCGTATTGCCCATTTTGAAAGTTCAGGGGCTAAATTGCAACGACCCAAACATTCAGGGGATAAAGTGTTCTTTTTTACTTTCGCAAAAAAAAAAAAGGTATTTTAGTCCATTAAATATGACATGTGCACTGCATGTGCTTATTTGACGGAGAAATTGATGGAGTTGTGACGGATGGGGTAAATTGCACGTTTTAAAATATACAGGATACTGTATTGCTCGTTTTGACAGTTCAGGGGCTAAATTGCAACGACCCAAATATCCAGGGAGGTAAAATGTTTTTTTCCTTAAAATATAATATACAATATAATTTAATTATTAAAATTAAGAATTATTAAACCTCTAAATCTACTAAATTCCCTATATTTTAACTTTCAATTAATATTTTTAATATAATATAATTTTTTTATAGCATATGATTCATCATATATATATATATATATATATATTTATTATATACGGTTGAATCCTAATCGAACTAGATGAACCTCTGAATTTTTTAATCACTCCCCATCCAATTCAATGTCTGGTCCAAATTTTAAAACTGCTTTAATGATTCATCAATAAAATTGACTATCTTTCACAAAACTTGTTATACCACGATAGTTTTCGTAAAAAATATATTAATTTAAAGAGCAATGCTAGAGGCACACCAAAAAACCAGCCAACAAATAGGAATTTGGGTCACAATCACCAAACCCATTAAAAAGATATTCATGATTAAAAGTGCTATTTGGGCCCTAAAGTGTTAAATGAGCTTTGTTGGTTGTTTTGGCTGGTTTTTTGTTGTGCCCGAAGCATTTGTGTAATTTAAAATTATTATAAATTAAAAAAATATTAAATTATATTATGATCATAATAAAATTATTCATATAAATAAAATAAAATTGTATAATAAATTTATGACATTTATATATCATAATTCAATTCAATATTAATTCATAAATATATTTAGTTAGTTATGTTGTTGATATTTTAATAATTTTCGTACATAGCATCAATAATACACTAATTTTTATTATATAAAATGAGTTTAACACTACAACAAAAATGATCATTTTCAACATGTAATTGTTGAAAAGTGTTGATAAAAGTATTGTCAACAAAAGATATATTGACATTTGTTGGCCGTTGAAAATAGTCATAAACTTTTTTTTGACAATTAGTGGCTGTTGAAAATACTCAAAAACTAGTTTTAAGTATTTTCGATGGCCACTAATTATCAATATTATGACAATACTTTTATTGACACATTCAATGTTTAAAATACTCATTTTTCTAGTTGTGAAATTTTAATCCACCGTTAGTGTAAAGAAATTTTACACAGACATCCAATCATGGATTGACACATCAGCAATATTTTCTAACTCAACCACCCACTAACTAAAAAGTCACACAAATCAATGGATATGATTGGCTGACACAAAATCACAAAAAAAAAATTTTACACTGTCAATGCATCATAATTAAACTCATATAAAATAAAGATATAATTATCGATTTCATGACATTAATTTGGTGCAAAGCTTATTCCACCTTGACAAGATTTCAATTTCCTAAAAACTCATTTAAAGACTTTTTTTTAATGATTAGCGGAGTAGGCACCCATATTCCGATCTTAACATACACACCTATAATGAAGGAAAACGTTCAAGTCACTAACTACTTGCTCCACTACACTATCCCTCCAAAAAACAGAAACACCAAATTAAAATACAATATACCATATTGCATATATAAACAAACAAACCCTCCTAATTCAACTCTTGTATCTTCTCACACCACTTTTCAATACTTATCTCATTTTTCAAAATGTCTTCTCCAACCGTAGAATCAGTGCGTGACCCTCTCAACAAGGCATGGAAAACATTCCTCTTTCCCACCCTAAAATCCAGCGACTTCCTCTCTATATTCCTCAAAGCCGGCCTCGCCATCTCCACCTTCTTTCTCATCTCTCTTTTCTTCCATCTCTCAATATCCTACCACCAACCCTATGACCACTCTACCCTCAATCACATGTTCCAAACCCCTTTTCAAGAAGAAGAACCAACCAACATCTCCCATATCTTATTCGGCATCGGCGGCTCAGCCTCCACATGGCACACTCGACGTCACTACACTGAGCTCTGGTGGCGCCCAGGCACCACCAGAGGTTTTGTATGGCTCGACAACGAGCTGTCCAAGAACGAGACATGGCCAAAGACTTCACCTCCATACAAAGTCTCTGGCAACACGTCATCGTTCAAGTACACGTGCTGGTATGGATCGCGGTCCGCGATCCATATAGCGCGAATAGTGAAGGAGAGCTTCGAGCTTGGGTTGAAGAATGTGAGATGGTTGGTGATGGGTGACGATGACACGGTATTCTTTCCAGAGAACCTCATAACTGTTTTGTCAAAATATGATCACAACGAAATGTACTATATTGGTGGGAATTCTGAGAGCGTAGAACAGGATTTGATACATTTTTATAGTATGGCTTATGGTGGAGGAGGAATTGCAATTAGTTATCCTTTGGCTAAGGAATTGGTGAAGATCTTGGATGGGTGCATTGATCGTTATGCGCAGTATTATGGGTCTGATCAGAAGATTCAGAGTTGCATTAGTGAGATTGGGGTTCAGATTACCAAAGAACCTGGCTTTCATCAGGTATAGTAATTAATTTTATTTTAATTAAAAATTTGAATAACATACTTGATTGATTGAGTAGGTTAGCGAAAAGTTTTTAGGTATTGAATGTTTATCTGTTCCAAGACGTATTTTAAAATTTGGAAATGAAGTGAAACTAATATTGCGTATTTAATTAGGATTTTAATTTAAGAAAATTTAAGTATAATTTAACTAATATTTGCTAACAAGGGGTCCACCATTATATTTTAATTTTTTTTTTCTAAAATTACTATTTTAAGTATTCTTAACAAGTGCCTTAAAGATTTTAATTTTTTTTTTCTAAAATTACTATTTTAAGTATTCTTAACAAGTGCTCTAAAGGCCGTTAGCAAAATCCTTTATTAAAAAATAAAAATAGCTCAATTAAACACCAATCCCTTTGAGCCAATTTAATTTCTACCTCCCAAAAATCACGTTAGCCACTACTTGACCAGTTGACCTTAGGAATTAGGATCAACTCTCAGCCAAACTTTTTTACTTGTCATTTTTTCCTCTCCTCATATTGAAAAATACTTTTTATGCACTATAAAATTATTTATCATCACCCTATATAAAATTATTAATTTAATTTTTAATATTATAAAATTCAATAATCTAAAAATTAAATTAATAATCTTTAAAAGTTGACTTGTTATATATAATATATAATGATTAATGACTGATTTTATAATTTATAGTCTTCATGTAGATTACTCCCTTACATCTCATCATTTTTAGGTTTCTTGTTTGCAAATCTCAAAATTGTTGTTTTCGTAAAAATAAGAGTACAGTTTCTCTCATAATTTTTTCCTAAACTTTATATATGACCTTGAAATTTAACAATACTAGACAGACAAACTATAAGTTATATATACAATTTTATTATTTTGACATTCAATATAGATGTCCTATCTAGACATCAATCTTTCTATCTTTAGAGTGATGATGGTTCCACACTCTTTTATTCACTTATTATTTTCCAGTTTAAAATTTGATGGATAATATATATGGATGTCCAAATATCAATATTCATAAGTAGTTATATAAGGCCATAAATTATCTTTGTTATAAAGGCTGTTAGTATTCATAAAACGTTTTTAAAAAATAATGTTTACTAGTGCATGTTGAATTGCATTTTTTTAAAAAAAATTTAGGGAACTTTTTTTATTAGAAGGAAATAGAGGGGTTGTAGAAGAGGAGATGAGTCATTTTTACAAATGATTTAGATGAAGGTAATTAAGAGTAAGTAGTTTACGTGAGAGTTTGTTATTTGTATCGAGGGTTTGTTATTTTTTTATTTTAGAATTTTTTAATTGTATATTAAGAGTAAAAAATTAAATAATAACTTATTTTATAATTTTCTTTATAGATAGTATAGATGTATAAATAAAAAAATGGCCAATATAGAAAATGGATTTTGATTCAGTACCCAAGAAAATATAAGGTACCGATACCCAATACATGTATGTGTATGGTTTATAGATACAATTAATTTAAATTTTTTAAATTTATGTAGTAACTAGTAACTTGTTAGATAAGTAATCTTCAAAAATTAATTTAATTTACATTGATATTCTCTAACTTTATAAGAAACTCAATTCATAACATGTCGCTAGAGAGAGCGCGCATTATGCAAAGGAGAGATGAAGAAAATGTGTGATTGAGAATGAGACGCGTCTAGCTAGGAATGCTGCGATCGTGACCACCGTGCTCAGTTGATACCAAATTATAGTTAATTTAGCATATATTAATAGGTTAAACATATTATTGGGTACCGGTACCCAACAAAAATATTGGGTTCCGACTAAATCCTCATAGAAAAATTTTAAAATGTTACGGGTAGAAACCGAATAAAAAATAGAGCGTTACTAGATAGAGGTACAATAAAAAAAATTAGTCAAAACAGTCAATAAATAAAAATTTGGGCCACAATCATTCAGTTCATTAAAAATATACTCATGATTAAAATACACAAGCTACTAAAAAAGTGTTGTTTCCAAGTATCTGTGTAAAAAATATTTTAAGTCGGCACATTCCAAATTCCACGCTTCATTTGGTAACCTTTCTAATGCCGTTGAATTTCAATATTTTTCCATCATTATATTAAATTCAACCAATTTTCAAAATAATAATATATATAGATTTAATTTTTATTAATTGATAATGTACAATATTTTGATTATCTAAAAAGTAATATTTAGGAAATGTTTTAATTAATTGATAATATAAAATATTTTTATATTATCTAATAAATTATTTAAAAATTATAAATATATATTTTTCTCAAAACAAATTAAAAGAAATTCAATAATCTCAGATTTTACTATTTTTTCTGTGATTTCTTTATTATTTCATAAAATTCACAGATGCAGATATTTATTAGTTATCTTTGATTATAAATTAGTCACATATATTTTAAAATCTTTGAACTCAATCATTAAATCACAATCATGTGAATCTATATATAAAACAAAAATTTTTTCTTTCCGAAGACTATGGCTTGTTTGGATGTGATTATAATAAAAGATCTTTTTTTAATTTATTTGTTTAATTAAGATCTTTTGAAAAAGTAGAAGTAATTTTACGTTTGGATATAAAATTAATTTATGTTTGGATGTAATATAGAAATATCTTTATTTAATCCTAAACATCTTTTTTATGTTATACAAAATGTCTTTTTCTAGAAGATGGAAATTACAGCTTCTGAAAAAAGATCTTTTTTTACTTTTTCTAGAGATTATGATTTTACTTATAATTAGTACCCAAACATATCAAAAAATATTCAATAAGATCTTTTTTTAATTAGAAAACATCTTATTTTAAATGAATAATGACATTCAAACAAGCACTATGTCATAGAGTATTCTTTTTCAAGCAATTGTGTTTATGTTTTTTTTTTTTCCGAAGATAACGCAACACCAACCAATAGGAGAAGATTCATTATTTATTTTCTTTTTTTATATATAGAGAAAACGGTTTAATATCTTTTTGTTCATTTGATTTGATTAATCTTATTTATTGCAGGTTGATATACGTGGGAACCCGTATGGATTATTGGCAGCACACCCAGTGGCCCCATTGGTGTCGTTGCACCACCTTGACTACGTTGACCCAATATTCCCTAATACGGATCGAATCGAGTCAATTAAGAAATTGATCACGGCCTACACAACGGATCCGGGTCGGACCTTACAGAAGAGCTTTTGCTATGATCGGCGCCGGAATTGGTCCGTCTCGGTGTCGTGGGGCTACAGCGTGGAGCTCTACCCTTCCCTTCTTACGGCCAAGGACTTGGAAACGCCGTTCAGGACATTCAAGACATGGAGGAGTTGGAACGATGACCCGTTTACATTTAATACCCGACCCATGAGTACCGAACCGTGCGAAAAACCGTTGGTGTATTTTCTGGATCGGGTTGGTAATTATACTGGTGGGGGACAGACCCGGTTAAGGTATAAGCGATACGACGACGTTTCGCGGAAGGATTGTGAGCGCGTGGAGTACGGGCCGGCTTTGGCTGTCCAATACGTCGACGTTTTGGCCACTCACTTTGTGCCGCATATGTGGAAAAAGGTATGAGATTTCTTTCCTGGTGTGGTTTACAAAGAAATTAAACCATCACATTATAGACAAGATTGTGTTTATTAGTATCACTTCTGAGTTATATTATAAAAAGGTAAATGATTTGTATATAATAATAAATCAGTTAAAATAGTTAACATATTATACATAAAATATATAATATAATATGTATAATATATATTATTTATTATACATATATATCATTTTTTGTTGTGCATAACATAATCGCATGTTGCAATATCATCTTTCTTTGTAACTTGTGATATTAGTTGTGCACATCATTACAACATATATATGATATACGTTGTGCATAATACATTATATATGTGAACAACATGTTAACTATTTTAACTAATTTTTGTTATACATATAATAATGTTCTTATTAAAAGGATTATATATCATAAATTCATAATTATTTATTTTAGGTTTTAAAATAAAAATTTTATCTTATCTTTAATTATTTGTGAGTAAATGAAGACTATCATTTATGATAATCGAGTTATTCACGTATGTAAAACAAAAATGATAATGGAATGACTCGTCTTTTGGTCAACTTTATGTTGCGAGTTTCGTATGCATTATACTCCTTGAATAACTTCTTCGGTTATTTATTTTGTTGATTTGCTAATTAGTTGCGTAGAAAACTATAAATTGATTCGTCAAATTGAGTTGATTTTTGCTACGAAAAAATAATTAAAGTATATAGTTGGGAGATTTTTTTCTTTTGATTTTTTTCTTATGCTAATTAGTTCTCGTTATTTTTAGAAAAACAACTTTACATATAATAAAAATTATTCTATATTTTTTAATAGAGAAATACTCGGGACACAACAAAAAAAAATCAACCTAAATAGTTAACAAGTTGTACACAACATATATAACAACATATATCACATGTTATATCATCATCTTTCTTTGCAACATGTGATATATACTGTGCACATCATATGATATATGGCATGCACAATATGTAATATTCGTTGTGCAATTTATATTATATATATTATTCACAACTTATCAATTGTTTTTACTTTCTTTTACTTCTAGCGATTCTCTTTTTAATATTTATCACTCTTAATAAATTTTGATATTTTAGATGTTTTAACTTCTCAGTTTGCACTAACAAGATTGTGATTTGATTGAATGATCAGGCACCACGTAGACAATGTTGCGAGGTAATGACAAGTCGAGAACGGAAGAACAGCGTAGTCCAGGTCAAGATCAGAAGTTGCCATCAGTTTGAGAGTGTGACTCCTCCATAGAAATTAGAAAAAGGAAATACTGAATGGATTCTGACTTTCGCGACGTGAATTACGGTGTAGAGTGATCGTGAAAAGCACGTTGGAGTACCAGGATGCGTTAAGGCTTCAAAGTCGTAGTCATGATCATGCACAATTTCACACTAAACACAACGTTTATACGCATTTCAGTTTTCAACTATTCTACTTGATTTGTACACAAGGAAAGGGGTTTGTGTAGGGTGTCGATAAACTTTATATGTAATTCAATTATTTCTGAGTTTTGTGATATTTTAACGTAAAAAATGAGTGTTTAAGTATGATACAAAATTTTTAGTTATTGTGATCTATTAATAAAATCTACGATATCGACCACCATAATTTATTACTAGTATATAAAAAAACAAAAAAATTCTATATACATCACTTGTAGGCATCTTCTGTTCTATCGTCTAAAAGATTCACGTGACATAAAAATTAATGTGCGTACTTTTAATATAGAAACACAGTTCACTATGTATTTCTGCATTTTTGTGTGTGTGCATTTCTATATGTTTTGGTATTTTCAATTAAGAATGTTTGGTGTATGCATTATGTATATTTTGGTATGTGCAATATAAGTATTTAGTGTGTGCATTCGGTATATTTTGGTATCAGTACGGACTAAGTGTACACCCATTATATATCCTTCCAATAGTCCACCCACATCCTATTCGCATGTAACTCAATCGGGTACCTAGTGATACTGTTTCTAAGAAGAAAAAAAAACAAAAACCCAACCAATTTCCATTTCAAAAAAGGAGCGAGAATATCTCTTTCTAATTAAAGCTCCTGATTCTATTGCAAATATTTCTCAAAAAGTTAAACATTGCATGTATAAAAAAAATGTTTTCATATCCAAGAAAATTATGGTAACCATGATTCTTTAATATTATTTCATATTATGAACATACTTCTTTTGATTTTTTTCCTTTTTAGTGAGTAAAATTAGGTAAACTATTAGTCTAGCCCTTTTCCCACCCTCACACATGAAAAAGGAAGACTCCCCTGTTTTTCAATATGTGTGTAATCTGTCATCACTATTGGAAACTAGCGTATTATCGACGAGATTTATCGGCGGATGACCCAATAATTCGTCGATAAAACAGTGTATCGACAGATATTCGCCCACGATTTCTTGATAGTCGAAAAATTTTTATGACGGATGAACTTGAATAATCCGTCGATATTGTATCAAGGGATACATCCGTCAATATCGCCAAATATTATCGATCGATGTATTGGCGGATGTATATATTCGGCCCATGATGTTATCACAAACATTCTTCTCCACATGCATGACATCTAGAAAGTGACGAACAAGATTATCTTTCCAATAAGGTAACTTCAAGAATATCCTCTGCTTAGTCCAGTTATGTTCCACACCATATCCTGAAAACTTAACTATTTTACCCAATTCGGTTATCTTAGGAAGACTTTTAACTCTGTCCCAGACTTGTCTTCCAGTAAGCCTAACATGTGGTTCTTCATGTTCAACACAATTTCGCTTAAACTCATACCTGTTATTCCTAAATGCATGATCATTTGGCAAGAATCTCCTATGACAACCAAACCATGAGTTCTTGCCTCCATTCTTTAGAGTGAAGGATTTTGTATCCTCCGTGCAAATTGGGCATGCTAATTTTCCCTGTGTCATCCACCCCGACAACATATCATAAGCATGAAAGTCATTAATTATCCACATCAATGTTGCTCTTAGCATGAAATTTTCTTTGGTGGAAACATCATAAGTCAACACCCCATTGTGCCACAACTACTTCAATTCATCTATGAGTGGCTGAAGGAAAACATCAATTTTAGCTTTTGAATTTTCTAGGGCAGGAATTACACATGTTAAAAACATGTACGGATTTTTCATGCACATCTCAGGAGGGAGGTTGCAAGGGGTAACTACTACAGCCCAACAAGAATAGGGCTTGTTTAATAAGTTATTTGGCGTGAACCCATCTGAACAAAGCCCTAATCTAACATTCCGCGGATCATTTGCAAATTGAGGATGACACCTATCAAAATGCTTCCAAGCTTCACCATGAGAGGGATGGGTCATTATCCCGTCACTTCTCCTATTCTCATAATGCCACCTTATGTAAGGTGCAGAGCTCATAGAGGCATACAAGCGTTTTAACCTAGGAATAAAAGGAAGATGGTGCATTCCTTTGTTGGGAATATTCTTATATCTCTCATTTTCCGCTCTTCTAGGTTTGAACCTGGGGGCCTAATAGAATTTACATTCAACCAATTCAATATCCTCCTTATAGTACAACATGAAACCGTTCATGCAATAATCAATTTTCTCTGATTTCAACCCAATTTTTGAAACTAATTTCTTCGCCTTATAATAGTCTCTGTGAATTGACTCAGGTCGTGGACTAGCATCACTCATTAAAGTTGTCCATTGATCAAACGAACTTTGACTCTGGTTTGACTCAGATTTGATAGACAACATCCTAACTGCTACTGATAATTCAGAAAGGGTTGAACCCTCCCAAATGGGTGTCTTCGCAGATTTTAACAAAGAAAAAAAACTCTGTGCCTCAGGATTTGGTTCCTCCTCTCGGGGTTCATTATAATCTTGATGATGTTGCCCCCCAAAGGCATCATGGATCATTTCTTCATAACACCCAGGATTATCACCTCAATTGAAATTACCCTCCCTATATTGTTCAGCATCAAACCCACTTGAATTATCTCCGACAAACTGATCCTCTACTGACTCCACTTCCCCATGGACTGTCCATACATAATAAATTATCGATAAATCCCTTTTTGTACAGATGAACCTTAATCGTGTCAAAATCATAGAAAAACCTACAAACACACTTGACACATGGACACTTGACTTTTCTATCAGATTGAAATTGTTCAGACATAGAAGCAAAAACCACAAACTCTGCAACTCTAGCATAGAATTCCGGCTTAATTCCCCCTATTCGGGTGTAACCTATCATACATCCATGATCTATTTGTTGATGACATTGCCATTGAATTATTGGAGAATCCTAAAATGAGAAGTATAATTATTGTTATAATTAACGTTGTTTTAGTTAATCTCATCATTTATACAACACTTATAATAACAAAGATAGTCGTGCTCTGACCTTCTGGTTTCTTCACTGGGACCCGGCCAAGCAACTCCATGCACATGTCCCAATATCAACACCAACATGACGAGGAAAGTCCCCAATGCACCCACTAACTGGAAGTCCATCCACTAATATCCCTAGATGGTACGCCATATCTTGTAGCGTAACGGTACACTCACCAACCGGTAGATGGAATGTATGAGTCTCTAGTCTCCATATCTCCACAAAAGCAGAAATAAAGGCAAAGTCCTGAGCGAGCGGACAAATCTGTGATGCCTCCCAAAATCCAGCCTTCTCCAGGTAGGGTCTAAGCCGGTCATCTGGGGGATCGTACTGTATATGTTCTCTCTCTCACTTCTTCTTCTTAGCTAGGTAAGTTCTTTTTCTCTCACATGCACTTCTTTTTCAATCTTCTCCTTCTTCTTCCTCTCCTTCTTCTTCTCCTCTTTCTTCCCCTTTTTGGTTGGGTTGTATGTTTTTCTTCTTCTTGTCCCCCTTCCCCTTTTTTTTCTTCATTCTTCCCCTCTCTCAAACTTGTTGCTACTTTTTTTCTCACTCTTCCTTTTTCTTACGGGAACTTCTTCTTCTTCTTTTTTTAGTTTTAAATTTTTTTAATTTTTTTAGTTGAATTAGTTTAAAATATTAGTTGGATTATTTCTGTTTTACTTTTAATTTTAATTTTTACTTTTTTTGTTGGATTAGTTCAAAATGTTAGTTAGATTACTGATACGTAAAAGTTAGATTATTTGATAGTAAATGTTGGATTATATGTGTCAAATATTCTTTTTTTTTCTTACTTTTTTATTATTATTTTCATCCTATTTAAAAATGTTAGATTATTGATGCGTAAAATTTGGATTATTTCAAGATAAATGTTGGCGTATATGTGTCAACTATCCTATTTGAAAATGTTGAATTACTAGTATGTAAAAGTTAGATAATTTGAGGATAAATGTTGGATTATAATGATATTAAAGTTGGATTATTTGATAGAAAATGTTAGATTACTATGATATTAAAGTTGTGTTTTTTTACTATAAATGTTGGATTATATGTGTCAAGTATTCTTTGTTTTTCGTACTTTTTTATTATTATTTTCATCCTATTTAGAAGTATTGGATTATTGATACGTAAAAGTTGAATTGTTTAAATGTAAATGTTATATTTCAACTATCCTATTTGAAAATGTTGGATTACTAGTATGTAAAAGTTAATTATTTGAGGATATAAATGTTAGATTACAATGATATTAAAGTTAGATTATTTGATTGTAAATGTTTGATTATTATGATATTAAAGTTGAATTAATTTACTATAAATGCTGTATTATATATGTCAACTATTCTTTTCTTTCTTTTCTTACTTTTTTTTTATTTTCATCCTATTTAAAAATGTTGGATTATTGATACGTAAAAGTTGGATTATTTGAATACAAATGTTGGATTACTGTTACATAAAAGTTAAATTATTTGATGATTGTTGGATTGTGTGTGCTAACTATTTTTTTACATATTTAAATAGTATGTAAAAGTTGAATTAATTGAATAAAAATGTTGGATTACATATGTCAACTATTTTTATTTTTTTAATTATATTTAAAAAAACATTGGATTAATGATTATAAAATATTAGATTAAATTTTGGGTGCGTGAGTTCACTCTTCCAAGGATGAGAGTATGTATTTAAAAGTTGAATTATACACATAATTAACAATGGTTGATGATGACTGATATTTTAGTGTACACGTAGCGATTTTTTTTTTTAAATTTGAATTGGAATTGATTTAAAATTAGTACACATCACAATTTTTTAGAGAATTTTTTTTGTGGTCATGGACCACCACATAGATATATGGTCTAACCACCCAAGTGATGTCATGTGTTAATATGTAGTGCCACATGTGATAAGAAAAATCTACTAATAATAATTTAAAATATAAAATAGTTATTTTTCTACTTTTCAGTTTTTAAAATAAAAAATGAGACTCACATCTTAATAAGTAAAATAAATATTTAATTTTAATATTTTTAAATTATTTTATTTTTATAAAAACTAACTAATTTGAGTCATAAGAAAAATTAAAAAATAAATAAATAAAAAACTTTCTTATTCCTCATTTAAAATAATTTAAAACTATTACAATTAAATATTTATTTTACTCGTCAAGAGATGGATCTCATTATTTTTTTCATTTTTAAAAATAAAATAAAAGAAATTAAATATTGATAGATTTTTAATTCTTTTTATATTTGGTGGGGAGATTTTTAATTCTTAATAACATGTTATATGAACATAACATCATCTATATGAACATATAGAAAATATTTAATTTTAAAATTTAAAATTATTTAAGTGAGGAATAAGAAAATTTTTTATTGATTTATTTTTTATCAAAAATAATGATTTTTAAAATTTTCTTATCATCCAAATTAGTTAATTTTTATAAAAATAAAATAATTTTAAAATATTAAAATTAAATATTTATTTTACTCATTAAGATGTGAGTTCCCTTTTTTATTTTTAAAAATGAAAAGTAGAAAATATAAGGTGCCGATTGATTTGTGAAAACATTTTCTATTTTCATTTTCTATTTTCATTTTCTGAAAACAGTTTTTATTTTTAACTTTTTAACTTTTAGAAAATGTGTTTGGTTTGTGAAAATAAATTTTGTTTTCAAATTGAGAAAACATAGAAAATATGTTTGACATGTTTATTTTCTTTTTCTAATTTTTATAGTTAGATTGGATTTTATATTTTAAAATATAAAAATTATTTTTAATTTAACTTTAAATCAAATTTAAATTTTTAAATTTCACCTGATTTTTATTTAATTTAAATCAAAATATCTTTTTGTAATAACAACTTGGTTCATTTTTTATTATTTATGAATTTATTGTATAAAAGGACATAAAAAATAATGAAATCAATAAAGTTGAACTCCTATTTTTTATTTGGATGATGGAAATAAATAAATAAAAACTGGTAAGACAAGTTCAGATGGAAAAAGGATAAGTCCAAACCAAAAAAGCAGGTGAAAGGTAATATCTTGGTGATTGATGTGGCAATGAAGAAAATGGCATTTCAGATATCACTCTGATTTTTGACACTTTCTAATTCTCATATGGTTTTTTAATTATAGCAGGAAACGTTTCAAACAGGGTAAAAGAAAAGTATTTGCCAGAGAGAATTGCTCAGTACATGAAAAAGCAAGAGTAGGCACAAGAGCACTGCCCAGAAGAAATGGACCGCCTCTCCGATGATGAAGCCTTGCGTCGCCGATAATGAAGCCGCCTAGAAAGAGAAGAGCGACTGTGAGCAGAGCACTTGCGACGGTGAGAGAGCGAAAGCGGCGGTGAGTATGAGAGAGCGCCGCTGACAATGGGAGAATGAGAGTGACCATTGCAAGAGAGAGAACTGTGTGGGAGAGTGTTTCCTTAGGAGAGAGAGAGAGAGCACTTTTACATCTATTTTTAAAACAAAGTTCCAGTTATTTACAAGTATGCCACCGCGCTTTTAAAGAAAATATTTTCTCTTTTCTATCTCAATCTCTAGAGAAAACAAGAAAATGCTGTTTTCTAAAATTGATTATATTTAGAAAAAATTTTCTGAAAACATTTTCTACGAAACATAACCAATCAAGTTTTCAAATTTTTAGAAAATGAAAATAGAAAACATGTAAATCAATCACACCCTAACTATGTTGTATATATGACACATGGCAACACATGTCATTACTTGGGTAGCTGAACCATAATCCTATGAGACGATCCATGACAATCCAAGAATTTCTCCAAATTTTTATTGCGAATAGTTTAAAAATATATACAGTGCATCATAATTAATCTCATAAAAATTTTTGAATTACTTATTAATATTTTTAATAAAGAATAGATTAAATTAAAATTTATTAAAGATATACAATTTGAATAAACTAATGAACTTTTTCAAGTTATCCCGTTAGTGTATGTTCTCCATCATCCTGTATTGTATCTGTACCAAACAATATTCACAACACAAACCCTCCTTTCTAACGTTCTCAAACCCCCCACAACCCAAACCCCAAAAAAGCAACTTTTCTAAAGAACTAACACACACAAAACCACCAAAGAAAGAAAAACACCAAAACTAATATGAGACACAAATTAAAGTTAAAACAAATAAAGTTGTTAATTTGTTTTGTAACCAAAATAAAATAAAAATAAAAATTATTGACCCCATCAATATTAGCGTCTATGTAGAGATAGAAAGAAACCAAAGACACACGGTCATGGTTTTCGCCCCTGCCATGTATAGGTGTGAAGGGGCGAACCTTTGTTGCATCTTCTTCCGCCATCAAGATGACGAACCTTCGTTGCCACCGCAACCTGAAATCCTCCGAATCCTCGCATTCGATGCCGCCAAGACAATGTGTCGCCTTGTCTCCCTTTACAAGTCCCTCTCCGACGTGGAAATCATCAAGCTTCGCCGCCACGTCATCAGGTCCAAAGGGGTGGCCTATCTCAACTCCAAACAAGAATGTTTCCTCTTAAACCTCGCATGCGCAGAGCGCCTCGAGGATCTTGACCTCGCCGCTGCTAATGTGTCCCGCCTAGGCACCAAATGCATGGAGGCGAGACTCAAAGGCTTCGGCGTGGTCTATGAGGACATGAAGAACAACTTCGTAGACGTGAGGAAGCTCGAATACGGCACCAAAGGCATCGAGAAGGATATTGAGAAAATGGAGAGGCTAGTTTCCGCCACGAGGGACCTTCACATGTCAATGGAATCTCTCATCGAAATGGAGGCATCTGAGAAGAAGATTCAACGTTGGAGATCCGTAAGGTATAACCATGGCCTCAAGGTAAAAGTGGAATGCTTCAATGATAGGATCGCTTACCATAGGAGGCAGGTTCAACATTACAAGCAAAACTCTCTTTGGAATCAAACATTCGACAAGGTCGTTTCCCTCATGTCTCGTATTATTTGCATCGTCTATGCAAGACTTAGTTCCGTTTTTGGGTCCTTGGTCACACGTTGCATCAAGAGTAGTAAGAATCTCGAGAATGGTTATAGCCTCCTTCTACACCGCGAGTTGTATATGACGAACAATGCTCTCTTCCGACAAACGGAGGAACCATTTATTAAGAAGCGACCAAAAGGTCACGCCTTAAAGAAACCACGTGCGGTCAAGTTTCCGAATCGCCACGCCCAACATGATGTCACCGTTGTGAACCATGACAGTGACAAGAATAGGGCAGTGGCGAAAACAAATAAAGTTTTTAGGCTTGCACCCCCGAATACAGTCGGCGGTGCAGGCCTTTCGCAACGCTATGCGAGCGTTATATTGTTTACAGAGCGCTGCATGCGTGCAGCAACGGGGATTGGGGACGAAGCTCGTGTTTCGCTCTTTGACATGTTACCAGAGAGATTGAAGGTGAAGGTGAGGGCGAAATTGAGGAGCCAGTGGTTGAAATGGGATGAAACTTTGGAGGGTTCAGTGGGAGAAGGACACTTAGCGGTGGCAGCACGGTGGCGCAAGACGGTGGAGGAGGTGATGGGGTGGTTGTCACCGGTGGCCCATGACACGGTGAAGTGGCAAGCAGAAAGGAACCTTGAGAAGCAGAAATTTGACACGAAGCCGACGGTGTTGTTGTTACAAACACTGCATTACTCAGACTTGGAGATGGTGGAAGAGGCGATTGTGGAGTTATTGGTGGGGTTGAGTTGTATATATTGGTACCAAAAGGAATGGTAGTGTATGTATATGGAATGAGGCTAGGTCTTACGAAATTATGGGAAAAAGGAGATTTTTTTTTTATATATTCTTTTGATGAGGTTGAGATTTAATCATCATCTGATTTTATTTTTTAGTTATTCGATGATGCTAACAATTGTAATGATGAGAATACTATTGCATGGGGCGTTACATGGCTAATATGAAGTATATATATATATGGGGAATACTTCGATGTGGTTGTTTTTTGTATTGTAATGTTGTTGTTTTTTGAAGGCATGAGAGAGCAACATCTGTCCATTAATTTATGAAGTAGGGTCAAATAACTTAAGGGGTAAATGAGTAATCTCAAATGGTCATCAATGGTTTCCCATCAATCTCCCACATCTGTTCCTGCTCATTGCCCCTGCGGTGAAGCTTCTCTCCGCCCAACACCCATTCTGGAACAGAAGTAGATGATCCGACCATGTCTTTATCGCTTCCCAAGATTACGGCATATGTTTCCACACATTGGTAACCGATTAGATCCACACACTTGTGTTTGAATTTCTACAAAGTTGTTTATTTCTTCTGCGGTTCGATTCAATATTTTTTTTTTGATCCGCCACCAACATCACCTCCTCGCCTCCTCCATGTTAATCGTCCATCATCACCATCGCAAAACTTCCATGATCCAACACAGGAAACTAATAAAGACGAAGGAAACTACCAATGACTGACCGGTACGGGGTAAGAGACATATGACCGGGAAATTGTCCGCCAACTACCCACTCGACCCACGCTCTTCCACTATCAACATCTCCAATGCGCAAACAGCATAACGACCACTACAAGGGAACATAATACGCGGGCAGAAGTTCCGGCACCCAGCAATGATAGTCGCCAATCAACACAAACAACACACAAGGCGGCAACGACATTTTGGAAACGGCGACTGCCATCTTCTTCGTATCTCAGTTCATGTCATCAGAACCCTAATACAAACACCCCAATCTCAGTTCATCTCCTCAAACCTGAACAAACTTAAAGATTTTTCTCATTTTCTCATACATAGTCATTTTACCTTTACACCCTTAATGAATAAGGGCCCCACTTATTTTATTGTAGGACACTTGTCATTCACACACATACATTAGAAAACCACAACACCAAAACTTCTAAAAAAACCACGCCATAGTATTCCCCTATATATATATATATATATGTCTGTAGAATTCTATGTGGATTTTGTTAGTTTCTACTTGTCTTTACATCATTAATGCAACTAAAGAAAAATATTTGGTAAGTGGAAAATGAAGTTGGATCGGAGACATTGAAGCATCAAATTAATTAAACTAATCTCTAACACTAATTACTTTGGAATTGTTAAATTCTAGATCATCAAGTAGTCATAGTTTTCTCTACCATATCTTGATCAATGCATTGTTGCAGTTTGATGACCTTTGGTTAGTTGAAGAGGCAATGTTCTCTATGGGTTAGTGCAAACAATACACACATGACTACATGAGATAAGAAAGAAAAATTATTAGGTGCATCAAGAGCAAAAAATTGTTTTGATCTACACCATTCATTACATGATACATCATCCAAAAGGTCAACTATAATGAGAAGGAAAATGGTTAAGTTTCCAATAAAGGAATAAAATAGCTGATGTGTCATGCAATAAATGGTGCAGAGCAAAAAAATCTCTTACTCTTGGTGCACCTAATAATTTCTCGATAAGAAATGTGGTTTGATAGATAAATGCTATATGCCCCAACAAAATTTAATATAATTCAGAGCATTTTGTGCATTGTTATATGTACAAGAAAAAAAAAATTAACAGTGAACATGTTGATATGCATGCCATATACTATATAATATGTACACTATATATTACTATATATAAACTAAATTTAACTTTTAAGTACAAACATACAAAATAGATCAAATAATCAAGATGATTATAAGTGTGAAAATCCATGGTATTAGATCCCAAGATTAAGAAGAAGAGAGATTGAAAATGTGAAAGTGAAATAGAATGAAATTGAATGATTAATTATTACAATCACTCATGCCTTATATAGGCCACAAAACTAATACTAACAACTAATCATCCTTATCTAAAATACAATCATATCCTTTAACACTAATATCACTAACATCCACCCGCAAGCTGAACGTGAGAGAATTTCGATCATGTTCAGCTTGGAAAGAAAATGTATTACAACTGAAAAATGAATTATAACCCAAATGAAATACAATGATATATCAATCATGATGAGAATGGAGTGAGTCGGTTTGCCGGGATGATCTTCGGTCAAATGCCGCTTCTCGGAGAAAATGATGACTTAGGAGTCGTGTCGTCGGGATGATCTTTGGTCGAGATAGCACTCCAAAAATGAGTTCTATGGCTCCATGTATGACATTATGACAATGTCCCGTCTCGGGATCGAGCAGCGGTAGTGGTTCCTAGTTTCAATTGTAGCCTTTGATATTCAGCTACGACGTCTTCACATCACTCGTTGCAGAAAAAAGGTTAACGTTCATATGACATGCATCTACCATTTTTATTTTTTATGGTAGTAGCAAATATAATGCCTAATCAATGAAGGCTATAGAAAGATTTTTTTTTAACCACCTTGAATACTAAAGATACAATTTAAAATTCTAAATGAGTGTACTAATTCATAGCAGCATCAGCAAATCAAAACCATTAAGACTAGGTAAACCAAATAAAAATCCTGAGCCCAAAATTACTCTCAAAAAATGGTCCCAATCAAACAAAAAATGAAGCAAAATCAGTGCAAGTCCTAGCATCCGAATCAAAGGTAAAAAATTTACCAATTTGATAAAATCATAAGGCACAGATGGATCTAAGCCAAGGCGGTGAAGCACACTTGAGAAGCTAAGATGCACCACATAAGCATCTGGATTGAAGCCAAGATTGTTACCAGAAAATTTCATGGGGAATGATTATGAGGCATATGCTTGGTTCCCATGACTTGTTTCTTGCTGCAAGCTCATCATATATTCTATTCTTTTTTTTTATCTACTGCAAAAACAGACTTGGCAATGAAAAAAGGGAAAATAGTGGAGTCAGAAAAGTATGAAGACCTTATAGCATGTTCCAATGGCGATTTTGCTAGACAAATGGATGTGCATAAAGAAACAGTAAACCAAATAAATCCATGTCATAAAGACAAGTCTGATAGCTGTAGAACCCTTCAAAAGAATCAAACTAAAGTTGCTGAGATTCAAGAAACCATGATATTGCAGGCTACAAGGCAAATCATTTGCCTTTATTCCATTCAACATTGTAGAGATATTAGAAAAATCTAATCTTGCTAATCTTGCAAGAACCCTTGAAGAAAAGAATTGAAAAGAAACGAATTCCAAAACTCATAATCGCAGCGGAAAATAATTCACAATACTTGCAATGAAAGGCAGGAGAAAAATAAAATTAAAATGGATCATATGGCTCTGATACCATGTGAAAATCCATGGTATTAGATCCCAAGATCAAGAAGAAGAGAGATTGAAAATATGAAAATGAAATAGAATGAAATTGAATGATTAATTATATTATTACAATCACTCATGTCTTATATAGGCCACAAAACTAATAACTAACAACTAATCATCTTTATCTAAAATACAATCATATCCTTTAACTCTAATATCACTAACAATAAGGCTACATATGATCTTGCAGAGTCAAGGATTCGAGAAAAAATAACTCAGTCAAATGTTTAGTACGAGTGTCACAATGCAGATGGGAATAGAGTCGCAGTGACTCAATGATCAAAATTGTCAATTTTTTATTTACTCCAATTTTAGAGTACTGTATGTTTAAAAGGAGTCACTGCATGCTGAAAGGAAGAAACAAATATGTATGAGTGTTTCGGAATCAATTTTAAAGTCAATATGACTCTTGTGACACTGATTACATAACTCTTTTAACTCTTGACATCAGAATCATTGAAAACAATCACTATCTAAATATTTGAACACAAAAACTTAACATGGATACATCCATATAAGAGGATAAACATTTTCATATTAGTAAATTATTACTAAATTCTGTATCTATCATACAAACAAAAAAAAATGCTAACAACGAATTTTATATCCTATGAAGAGTAAAAATATGTTACTGGTGGTGGCGGATTAAGCATTCTCACACTTTCATAATTTACATCAAATACTCTTATCAAATACTCATATTTTAGAATTAATCCAATACCCTATCTAAATTAAAAAAAAAATCCTGATTCCATTGCTATATAATATTATTAGAGGAGCACAATCTTATTCATGATCATTTTCAAGATGTTCTCCCATAAATCTATTACGCTGTGCTTGGATTTAATAATGGATGGAGACGGAGAGATACAGAGACATAGACCATATAGAAAAAATAATTGTCTCTATATCGCGTTTATTTGTATGGATAGAGACAATGAACATAAAAATAAAATAACATTTTTGACCCTCACCGGACCACCACTGACCACTGCCTCACCATCGTGGACCGTTGTCGAACCACCGTGGTCACCGTCGGACCACTGCGGGCCACCTCCAGACCACCACGGGCCGGACCATCGTGGGCTGCCACCAGACCACCACGGGCCGACACCGGACCACCGTGGGCTGCCGCCATACCACCATTGAACCACCACCAAACAAGAGTATTATCGTAAAAATGTTTATGTCTCGCATCTTCGTCTCTTCGTCCCAGCTATATGGAGATACAGAAAATACGGGTAGAGACATGTATAACTTTAGAAAATTATTTATGTCCTTGCAAACCAAACATAATATAAATAAATTTGTACTTTGTCTCCCGTCTCCGTCTTCTTCGTATCCAAACACAGCCTTAGGGTGTATATAGATTCGGAGACGGGAGGCAGAATATAAATTTTTTTTTTTCTGTATTATATTTGATTTTGAAGGGAAGAGACAATTTTCTAAAATTATCCATGTCTCCACCTATATTTTATGTATCTCCGCCATATAGCTGAGACAAAGAGATGGAGACGAAGATATAAATATTTTTACAATAATATCTTTGTTTAGTGGTGGTTCAATGGTGGTCCGCCGACAGTTCATGATGGTCTAATGAGAGTCAACAATATCACTTTATTTTTATATATATATTCTCTATCCACTTAAATAAACACGATACAGAGACCATCATTTTATCATATTGTCTTTGTTTCTTCGTCTTTCTCTACTCTTGAATCTTAACGCACCTTTAAAATGACATGAAAATAATAAGGGCCTTACTAATTTATAATAAAAGTAAAAATATTCATTGAAAAGATATATTTTTATATAATCTATACAATGAACTCATAGTAATATTTTAAGTTTTATTAAAAGTTACCAATTAAAGTATTATTAACAAGTGCCATTAAAATCCAAATAATAATTAGGATGGTGCTTCAAACGTTATATATTAGTAGTAATGTCACCCTTCCCTTTAATCCAACTTGAAAAGTTATGCAGGGTGAGTTGTTTTAAGGAATAAAATAATTTGTGGGCGAAGAGCACAAAGCTTTTTCCCTGGCCATAATCACGTTCCTAGATACCCACCTTTATATTTATTTATTGTGTAAATTTAGCAAATGGATTTGGAGTATAGTGCTGCTGCCGTAGTATGCTTTGCAAAACTGGGACTAGACTAGAGAGGAAGAAACGTAGTGGACGACTTGGAAATGTTTTCTCATTCAAAATTACTCCCATCATTTATTTTTATCTATTCAAATTTAAATACGAACTAAAATTAAAATAATAATTGTAAAATTTTAACAATAATGCTAAGTGGATCATGAAAAATCAGCTTATACAGCCAAGGGGCATATTTTGACTTTGATTTTGGCCCAAATAATGATTGAGATTGTAATGGGTTGAGTAATTATGGCCCGAAATATCATTTATTGGCTGGCTGGACTGATTTTGTATTGTTCATTTAGTATCACCCAAATTTTAATTTAAACAATTTAAAAATATTTTATAATATAACATTGCTAGAGGTACAACAAAAAACCATCCAAAACAGCCAACAATAGAAAATTGGGCCTAAATCACTCATCCCATTACAAAAATACACATGATTAATTATGATATTTGGGCCAAAAGTATAAAAACGAGCTTTGTTGATTGTTTTGGCCGGAAAAATATTTTTCCGCAAGGCATTTATGTTTATGATATTATCTTCATAACTAATTATCTTTCATTATAAAGGATATAGATGAAAAATCTAATAAATATAACTTAGAATTCAAAAATTAAATAAATAAAAAAGAAAATCAAAATTTTTATATTGCAAAAATAAAAAAACAGTTAAAAAAAAAAGGGAGAAAGCTTCCAATAGCAACCGCCACCTACCCCAATAACAAGAAAGCATTTTGTAGAATGTGGCTGCTACTGTATTTGTATTTGTATTGAAATGAAATCAAATAAGGCTGCATGATTTGGGATTTGAATAAATTATCTGGATGTGACTGAAGTGTCCAAACTAGACTATACAATTTATTTAATATTCAATAAAATTTATAGATATAGATATTTATTAGTAATTAGATGATTGTAGAAAAATTATATATCTCTAGTTTAAATTCATAAAAATATAATTATTAATTATATAATGTGTATTGATATTCATAAATATATTTTATTTTTAACAATGTACATAAATAAAAAATTTAAAATATTAATATCTTAACTGATCATATAAAATTACTCTTGCAATCAATTAGGTTGCGTTTGTTTTCACTGACTCTAATGACAGAGTCAGTGTCACTAAAGTCATTGACACAGTGTCACAATGATTTCATTTTCTATTTTATAAATAGGTAGAGTCAAAGTAATTATTATCTTGTTTCATATTTGTTTTGATAAGACACCAATAGTTAGAAAGGATGAGCTGATTGAAATTTTGAAAAAGGAATAAGGACATAATTGGAACAAAAATTCATGAAATCATCACCTGATACTGTGTTCACCAGTTAGTATAACTCCACTTTTGAAGTGGACACAAACTGGAAAAATTTGTTCACGGGTCAGAGTAACTCCGTGTCTCTCTGGTTGTGACCTCAAAATCAAACAGTCTAAGAAATCAATTTTTCTCTAACACTATGACTAAGAGTAAGAGAAAACAAACGTAACCTTGAGGAATATTAGCAAGAAAAAGTATTTAATACCATCTAAATTTTTTAAATTGACAATTATTCTGACTAGATAAAATTTGCGATGTAAAAATAGTTTTATTGGAGAGAAAATATCGCTACTCTTAAATAACATATGTCATGGATATCCGATATCTATCCATAGTGCACAGTGCACTCTTTTTACAGTCGGTTCCTTTTCAATTCAAAAATGATAATAGGAGACATGGGTGCTTCTATCTCATCCTTCACAAGCAATTTAAGACCAACCTTTTTCGCAAATTGCAGTGCTAGACTTTTGACACCTTCCAAAGCCATCCCCAAAAAATACCTTTCACTTTCACTCACTATGTTCTACAACTGTTGACCCATGTGAACAAATTAAATTCCTCTACTCTGTTCATTCCTTCACAAGTACTTATCATTATTAATTACAATCTCCCATATATCACCAAACGTTCTTTAATTCAACTGAACATGTCCTATTCTGTTTGTTCTTCCCTCATATTAAACTCTACCCTCACCAACCTCTCCAAATCTTAACCCTTTCTCCTTTAAACTCTCTGATTCATTCCCTTAACTCTGTTTTCTTAAAGTACATCATGGTCAATATTCACCAACTCATATCTTTGTTACTGTTCCTTCTGATCCCAGCTTCATCTCAGCCAGATCAGCTCTTGTATGCTGGATTCAAGGATGTTGGTGCCAATAACCTAACCTTAAATGGGGTAGCAGAGATTGAGCAAAATGGTATCTTGAGATTGACAAATGAGACAAGCAGATTAATGGGTCATGCTTTTTACCCTTCACCTTTTCTGCTCAAGAACTCAACAAATGGTAAAGCTTTCTCCTTTTCTACCTCATTTGCTCTTGCTATTGTCCCTGAATATCCCAAGCTAGGTGGCCATGGCTTAGCCTTCACAATAGCAACTTCTAAGGATCTAAAAGCTCATCCTAGCCAGTATTTGGGTCTTCTTAACCCAGATGATGTTGGTAACTTTTCCAATCACCTCTTTGCTGTTGAGTTTGACACTGTTCAGGACTTTGAGTTTGGTGACATAAATGATAATCATGTTGGGATTGACATCAACAGCTTGCAGTCCAATGCATCTGTAACTGCTGGTTATTACACTGATGATGCTTCTTCAGGTTCAACAAAACAAGATCTCAACATCAAAAGTGGGAAACCTATTATGGTTTGGATTGATTATGATTCTGTACAGAGCCTTGTTAGTGTTACACTTTCCCCATCTTCTACCAAACCCAAGAAGCCAATATTGTCTTTTTCTGTGGATCTCTCACCAATTCTTCATGACACTATGTATGTTGGGTTCTCTGCTTCAACAGGGTTGCTTGCAAGTTCCCATTATATATTGGGTTGGAGCTTCAGAATCAATGGTCCAGCACCACCCCTTGATCTATCCTCTTTTCCACAGCTTCCAGGGCCAAAGAAAAATCACACATCTGTGATAATAGGGGTTTCTGTATCACTGGTTGTTATTGTGTTGTTATGTGCTGTGGCTATTGGAATTTACCTGTTTAGGAAAATAAAAAATGCTGATGTAATAGAAGCATGGGAGCTTGAGATTGGGCCACACAGGTATTCCTACCAAGAGCTCAAGAAGGCTACAAGAGGATTTAAGGATAAAGAGCTACTTGGGCAAGGTGGATTTGGTAGGGTTTATAAAGGAATTTTGCCAAATTCAAGGACACAAGTTGCTGTCAAGAGGGTTTCACATGAATCAAAGCAGGGACTGAGGGAATTTGTATCGGAGATAGCCAGCATAGGGCGGCTTCGCCACCGGAACTTGGTTCAGTTGTTGGGATGGTGCCGCCGCCGTGGGGACCTCCTGCTTGTGTATGACTTCATGGCCAATGGGAGTTTGGATAAGTACTTGTTTGATGATCCGAAGACTGTATTAAGTTGGGAGCAAAGGTTCAAGATAATAAAGGGTGTTGCTTCGGCTCTTTTGTATCTACATGAAGGCTATGAGCAGGTGGTGATACACAGAGATGTGAAGGCTAGTAATGTTCTGCTTGATTTCGAAATGAATGGGAGATTAGGCGATTTTGGATTGGCAAGATTGTATGAACATGGTGTTAACCCTAGCACCACAAGAGTGGTTGGTACCTTGGGGTATATGGCACCAGAGGTCCCTAGAACAGGAAGGGCAACTACAAGCTCTGATGTCTTTGCATTCGGTGCGCTTTTGCTTGAGGTGGCATGTGGACGGCGGCCGATCGAGCCTAAGGCGTTGCCGGAAGAGTTGGTCCTGGTGGATTGCTTGTGGGAGAGGTACAAAGAAGGAAAAATACTTGATTTGGTGGATCCAAAACTGAATGGGAATTTTGATGAAAGGGAGGTACTAATGGTGTTGAAATTGGGGTTGATATGTTCAAATGATGTTCCATCTTCTAGGCCTAGCATGAGGCAGGTGGTGAGGTTTTTGGATGGAGAAGTTGATTTGCCTGATGATTTGAGAAAGCCAGTAGATGTAGGTCCCCATGAGGGTTTTGATGAGTTTCTGCATTCACTTGCATCTTCTTCCTTTGATAAGATGAGCACAGGATCATATATTGGAAATAGAGAAATGGATAACAGTTTCACTTCTTTTGCTAATTCACCTCAGTCCCTTCTCCAAGCTATAGGACAAACAAGGTGATGACTCTTCTGTATTGTCCTGAAGACACACTTTCTCTACTCACTCAAGAAATTTGTTTATTTTTAACATCCCTTGATGTCTCAATTATACAGCTTTTATGGTCATGATGAATGAAATTGCAAAATCTGTTGGTTCTATATTTTATTATGTCCCCCATTGGTGCTGTATTTTGTTTTTGTTTTGGTTTACAAACAAAAGGGTATTCTTGTCCAAGCTTGCTCAACTGTGTGAATTACTGACATTGCCTTTTCTTGAGTCATTTGTAACCAAATCTGCTAAATGCTTCATATTGATGAGCATTTTTTTTTTTTGCATTCTTGTGAACTTTGGTGTGCCTTAAGAATTGATATTTGATAGTATTCAAGAAAAAAGGTATGTGAGGAAAGGGAAGAACTAGTAATATTTGCACATTTTCCTTCTAAATCCCTGCATTTTAGTTTATATGCAGAAAGTCAAGTGCATTGACTAGAAAAGTTATATAAAGTTGCTGCTTTTCTTAATTCTTGTCCACTAGTTGATTATTACTATCATAATATCACATTTGTTCATGGATTAGGGGAAGAAGCATTGTTTAGTACTCTCAGGAGAATTAATTTCTATTTGTATTTGACTGACATTTGGTGTAGTTGACGAACCAAGAATAAATGTCGTTGACTCATCATATAGGTCATCTGAGATTTGAGATCCACCAAATAATTAAATTAACTGAATATTTTAGTATTATTTTTTATTTAATTTTCATCCATCGACACTCTACAATATCTTTACACAGTCATCTAATTATGTGCTGCTACATCAACTATGATTGTATTTTCTCTCTCCCACCACCTGAAAAGTCATACAAACGGAATGTTTTATTGGATAACAGTGTAAATTTCGTGTATCAAAATTATTTTTTATTTTTACACTTTGGTCTAAAAACATTTGTTATCATTATTTTCTCTCTTCTTTTTCCTTCTCATTTTCTCTCCATACCTACAATTGATATGCTAATAGTCTAATTGTCATATACAATCTGAGAACATAACCTACATTAATGCAAAACATCAATATAAAACTGATCAGATAAACTATTGATCCGAAGTTTTTCTACTTAAAACCCTTGATATTTGATAAGTCATAAAGCATTTTATTATGTAATAATTGTTTATTTGAACTGATCATAATGGTCCTTTTCATCTTAAATCAAGTTCTTAAGTCAAACAAGTAACACACTAGTCTTTTTCGTTTCGAACAATCAAGAAGTTGAAAATAGATAAATTATAGTATATTTAATTTACAAAATATTGCTCTTGTTAATACTTTGTCTTCTATTTAATTTATAAACTAAATTTCTCTTACAAGAGTATTAACGAAAAAAAGTAATTTATATTGCCTAGAAAATATAAATTATAAATAATAGTAAAATAATAAAAATTACTAAATAAATACTTATTACAAAATGAAGGTAGTAGTTTTTGGTTTCTAATCAATATTGTGAAATGGAAAGAATGTAATTATCTTTTATGTTTGGGAAAGTCATGTTATTCAATAAATAAATAAATAAAACAGGAAAATCTTGATGCACAATAATGTGTACAACATATTATGCATAAGCATAATATATATGACATGTTGACATATATCACATGTTATAATATAATTTTTTTTACAACATGTGATATTGTTGTGCATAATATATGATATATTGTATGTAATATGTAATATATATATATATTGTATATATTACATATTACTCATAATATATTGACTGTTTTTTTTATTGTACCTTTGACAATCCTATAAATAAAACATTAAATGTGAGTATCAGAAAACAACACTTAAAGAGGAAACAAAATTAAGTCTCACAATGATATACCACTGCGCAATAAATCATAGTGTCTCTAGATTTGTCTAACAAGTGAATACAAAGAAATTTTACAAAATCTATATCTATATCTATATAATATTGTAAAAGACAGGTAATGGTTGATTACCAATTTACCCATTAATTGAGTCTCTATAAATGTGACACGTATGCAGTTTTAGGTATCCTTTATTTTTATTCTTTCAAGATATTTACAAATCTTTAATGTATCTTTTAAATATTAATATCCAATATGTATCTTTTATTTTATTTAGAATAATTGATTTTATGTATAAAATATTTGAAAATGATAATATTTAATTTGGAAATGTCTATTCACATTTCATAATATAAATTTGAAAAATCTTATTTCGAAATATATATAATAAAATATTCTTTATATCAATTTTCTATTTACATTCACATTATAAAAAATCTTCTTTCTGATTCTTTTCTTTGTTTATAGCATTTGATGTTAAATTATGGTCAAATCATCTATATCTATATATATATCTATATATCTTTCCACCTTCTCAACCTTTTCAACTTCATTTTTTTTTTCAATTCCTCTCTTATTTTGCCATCTCTATTTCTTGCTCTTTTTTTTTTCTCTTTCTTATTTCATTTTTTTCATCTACCTTCTTAGTCATCCTTCATTTTTTTTCTATTTTTTAATTTATTTTTAATTCTTCTTTCATTTTCTACTCTTCATCTTTCTTCTATATTTTTTTATTGTTTCATTCTTCTCCTCATTTTCTATTCTTCATAATTTAATATTTGACATGATTGATTAACTGTCTCACGGGAAATGTAAAACATAAATAATGAACATGTTTTTTTAAAAGAGAATAATTACGAATTATTAGTAATTATTAATGTTTGATAATTAGTGATATTTGAATATTTTACCTGTAATTTAATAATTTTTAGTGATTGATAATTAGTGAATATTTTAGAGAATTTTAGTGATTGATATTACATTTTTTTAACATTTTTTGTTAATTAGGAATAATTATGAACATGAATTAGTAATTTTTAATATTTTTATTGATTGTTGAACGAGAATAGATATGAATAATTAGTAATTATTAATGATTGATAATTATTAGTTTTGAAATATTTTCTATGATTTCGGTAGTTTTTAGTGATTGATAATCTGTAAATTATGATTATTTTTTGTTAATTGTTGAAAGAGAATAATTATAAATATTTTATGAATACAAATTTGATATTGAAAAAGATGAAAACTAATTATGTGATTGAATAATTTTATTTGCATCCACTAATATAATAATAAGTTTATTATGTATTTTTATTGTTATATTTACAAAATAAATTTATGAATAACATATTTTCATTTAACTTCATTTTATACAAATATTTTTTTCATTAATTATTTAATATCTTAAACGTAAAATTTGATATAATCCCCGTGCATCGCACGGGTACAAAGACTAGTATGTATTATATGTAATGTGTGTCATACATATGTAAAATTGGTTAAGTAAGAATATGAAATAACACACAAAATATACACTATATATGTGTGCCATTACTAAAATATATAATGTATATTACTTCTTATTTACAATGTATGTTATATGTTGAATACTAGTTGGATATATTATTATTGTACATCATACATTTTTCATAACAAATACATGTCAATTTTGTATCAATTCATTAAAAAGGTTATGGAGTGCATTGATATGAATAATCAATCCTATAATTTGGTGAGATATTATTTATTTTTTTTGAAATAAAAGTATTTGATAGTTGATAAATAATTGATATAATATAGTTGTACTCTTAGCATATATTTAAATGAGCAATGCTAGAGGCACAACAAAAAAACAGCCAACACAGCCAACAAATTGTGCATAACGTATATAACATAAATTGCACAACGAATATTACATGTTATGCACACCATATAGCACATGATGTGCACAACATATATAACATGTTGCAAAGAAAAAAAATGTTGCAATATGTGATATATGTTGTGCACAATAGATGATATACGTTGTGCATTTTATATTATATATGTTGTGCACAACTTATTGACTATTTTGGCTGGTTTTTTTTTTTTTGTTGTGCCTCAAGTATTTCCCAATTTAAATCTTTGCATTTGGTTAACATAAAAAAATTTTAGATGCATTGAAAATAAAAAATTAAATTTTAAATATGAATATAAAATAGTTGATAGTTAAAATATGAGTATTAATTAATCAAAAAAAAAAATATGAGTATTAATTAAAAGGTAAATATACCTCTTATTCCCTATGCATGTAAATCACTCGGTTAACATTCTTCTCAGACACCAACGTCTCATCAAAGCGATGCAGATTATATAAAAATAATTTTCCTGGCATGGTTTCTTTGACTGAAAGAAATTCAACTTTGGTGCCTTTGGAAAGATAATATTCTTTTTTTGAAAGGAAGCACATAACTAAATAAAGCAGGTGATTAAAACTTGTATCAAGAGTAAAGTAGGTGTTTAAAATAGTTAAAGATGCCTTTAAAATGGTGGGATTCCACATGCTTCTTTTTAGTGGAATGTTTTTGTATTGAAAATGGCCATCTCTTCCGTGACCATCGTTTTTTTTTTTTTTTTTCTATCTCAATCATAAAATGAAGGGTAAATTATACTCATTTTACTTGAGATTTAGTGAAATTATATTTCTCTCCTCTCTATTTTCAAAACCTTACACACAGACTTCTGAACTTATAAAAATTATACTCACTTCCCCTGACAATTTTTAATTGTTAATAAAACTAATAGTTCTTATAATACATGAATGATACATAATTTTTAATGATATATTGATAAATAATATATACTCTTTTGAAATTATTCACAAATGCAAAAGTGATCTATATTTCTTCGGTTTAACTAATAAAAATGTCCTTATAGTTTTATGTGATTTTCAATTAAATACCTATGATTTCTTTTTTTTTTTTAAATAAATACCTATGATTTAAACTTTATAATTGTAAAATTTTTGTAGTCAAACCTCTGATACCATATTGAGATTAGAGAGAGAGAGTTTGGAAAAAAATGATTTCTCCATTTTTTATTAAAATTGAACAGCAAGGTACTTATATACAAGGCAGCAAAATGGACGGAAAAGGAAGAATGAAAATAACAACTTCCCTAACTACTGCAATAACAAACTAAAATAGAAAGAATTAACTAAACCTGCACTAAAAGGGTTTACATTGAAAGAATATTAACTTATAATTCTAGCTAATTATAATTTTAACTATCTTCAATAAATCCCAAAAAAAGTGTTACTATAAAATTCATTGACAATAAAAACCTAAAAGCTTAATTAGAACTTGCCTATAGTTCCCCATCCTACTAATAACATTTATACTTTTAACTTTTATCACCATTAGTAAAAATTTTTAATTAACTTTTGTCCATCCTATAAAGACTTAATTTAAATTTTTGTTTGGAAATTTTTTTTAATCTTTTTGCCTTCTCCAGGCCGCAATAGTAACGAGCAGAGTAGAATGAAGTACACTATGGCAATCAAGGTAGTTAGAATCTCGATTTAACTCTTAAAATCACACGATTTTACGACCCACCACCATTGCTCGATCCCGATCTCACCTTTGTGCTTCCCTGTGTTCAACTTGATAGGATCTACGAGTAACATTGCGATCATACGATTTCAACATGCATAACCTGACCTATTTTTTTAAACTTCTAATTTGTTTGTTGACATGTCTCGTAATCTAAGATTATTTTCGGTTGAAATTGTTATTTGATATTATTTTTTATGCATTTTAAATTAGAGTTCAAGGATGACAATTGTGGATTTGAATTTTTTTTCTTTTATTATGACCAATTTTATTTATTTTATCATGTATATTTTATATATTTTTATTTCGGTAGGATCTTACAATCCATATCACGATTTCACATTATACAATTTTATACGTCTATTTCAATCTTAGATAAAATCTCAATTCTAGCTACCTTGATTTAGTTAATGTGTAATTCCCTAATGGGCTAAGCCAACTAAATCAGGGGAAGCAAGAGGGTATCTGGGTCAAGGTATATGGTCTATGTGTTCTTCTGATGGGTCAATCCCAAATAAGTGGATATAATGCTATAGGCCATATTAGAAATAACGAGGGTGCTTGCAAAGTAATGTGTCAACTAATTTTTTTTATTTAAAAAAAAGTTTCAACTTACTCAACTAATTGGGTGATAATATCTCCAGCTACTAAAGAGTTTATGTGAGCTAATCCAAAAAAAAAAAAAGTGTGATCTAATAAAGAATATTGACACATCTAAATATATATTTGATTCAGTGTTTTTACTGGGTGTAACTTAAATTCAAATCTTAAAGAACTTTTTTTTTATAATGATATGCAAATTTTATCATAATAAATCCTCACTGAAGTTGATGATTTGTCCTTGTATGAAAAAATGTGCATTATCCCCTAATATAATCTAAACTTTTCTCTTTAAAAAAAAGTTTTATCACTACTCAAATTTTATTATTTACTTTTTTAATATTTTATTTCATTTATTAGTCATTTGTTTCTATTAAAATAAAAGAAAACATAATTTAAATATTTAATTTTTTCATATATATGGATATTTTATTATAAGTAAAACATGTATATTCTCTTGAGGTGAATTCCCAATTTAATTTATTCTTGATAAAAAAAACAGGTTAGACAAATATCTTTTAGAATATTAAAAAAAATATTTCGCGATCATTTCTAAAAAATTTATAAGACAAATTGATTTTTCAATAATGTATAAAATTATTTTGATTTATTACTAATAAAAAATCAAATAAAATAAAAAATTATTAAATTACTATTAAAATTATATTGGACCAATCTGATTTTAACATACCGGTGAAAAATGTTTTTAACTTCGGCTATGTCAATGATTATATAATCACGATTTGAATCTTCAAACATCAATCATAATGTTAGATTTCTACATATTACAAACAAGAAAAAAAAACAACCCTACCAAAGAAAGAAAAAGGAAGAAAAAAATAGAAAGATGATATCATTATATTGATAGATAGAAACATTATCTTCATCCATTCATGCATGTTTGAATTCTTCATTGATCAATCTCACGCAGCCACGCTGATGTGATGTGCACTATATTCTTTTTTCATGGGGATGAGATGTGAGTCTTGGATGTAAGGTGTACTCATACTAAATTAATATTTTTTTGGGGCGGAATCAGGGTTCTAACTTGAGAGTTATATTAATAGTTTAATATAAAGTCACTTCATGGCCATAAGAGTCAAATTTTATAATTAAAAGTTTGTGTTGGATTATTGAACAAGCTTATATATAGTATCAATAATGTTTATCGTATTACAGAAATACGTCTAACAAGTATTCAACGTGTGTTATACATGATATGAGATGTGTTTTATTTGTATAACATACATATGTATAGCACATTACATCTCATATCATGTATAACACACGTTGAATATTTATTGGACGTATAGTACAGAGAGAGATAGGGGAGGGGGATCATATGAAATGAGTAAATATAGAACATAAATTATGTATTATGGTATGATAATATAATTCTATAATTAATCACAAAATGAGTTTTGTATGAATGTTGGAATAAATGGGAACAATCACATAACACAAAACTCCCAGATTAACACTGATTATAGCATATGTTTATAGATCTTGTTACTTACCTGAAGAAACAACGGAGTGATCCATGGCTTCCATGCTGTTACTTGCTTCCAAGTTTCCTTGAGTTGATTGAGAGAGAGAGAGCTTTTCTCCTATTCCCTTTTCTCAGTGTTTTTCTCACAAACACACACAGCAACAACACAACAACACTCACACACACATACCACTTATCACTTATATTATTATTAAGTGAACCAAAATGGTTTTGTGTAATTATGAGTCACTGTGTTCATTGACACTTAATGGGAAAATGTCAACAATAATTATTTAAGGACTAGAAGAAGGACCTCTCTGTATATTAATTAATTTTATGAGCTAAGCCACCCATCACAGCAAAAACTCATAACACAGTACCAAAATCATATCCTCAGGATCATCAAAACCCAACAACAATATGGATCACATAATTTGGGTCAAATATTAACTCAAAATTTTGACATTTAATTAATCTGAGTTTTATAAATAAAATAAATAATTTAATTTATGAATGTTTACAATAGGAATTTCAACAATGAATTGATGAACACTATTATTAGATTATATGCAGGAGTTCTATTTGAATGTAATTTACAATTAATAATCCAGCAATGAATAAAGTGAAGTGTTCATTTATAAAAAGTAAAAAAAGAAATTGTATAAATAATATAATTATAAATATACTTGAAATTATAAGATTTGATAAACTGTGAGTCATTTGCATAAAAATATAATAACATGCTTTCCAAAATCAATATTAATGTCACTTGTTGATTAAACTGAAAAAGCCTAAAAGATTTGAATGAGGGCAACTTTATTTGTCTCAACTCTCAATAACAGTTTTCTAATTAACGGTGAAGAATGTGATACACCACAATACAATTACAATAAAGCACCAATTTTGTTCCAAATTTCTTTTGAAGGCAAAGCAAAAACAAGATCTGAAGACCTTTATTTTGTGTTTCATATGTTCTCTTTATTATCCTCTCCTTGCTTTTGTTGACTTTTTATGGCAAAATGTTGAATTGAACTATATCACCCGCCGAAGAGAGGGCCCATATCCCCAATTTGCCAATGCATTATTTGACTGCAATTGCAAACTTTTATATTTGGAACCTTTCATGAACAGAAATTCGCAAGTTCCCATTTTAATTTCTCCTAATTAAGAGCCACTAGCTAGTGCCACTTGAATAATGTTGATTTTATGAACATGAAGATAATGCTAGCTTATCAATCTGAAATGCCATGTCAAATACTCGAATGGCAAATACTGACCGGTACCAATGTATCATGTGTAATATTATTTTTTATACACGAAATTACATCAGTAGAAATAAAATTTTAATCTAAAATCAGATGCATACTATTAAAATCTCATCATACATCATTATTGCTAGTTGAACAATAAATTTCTAATCAACATCATCCAAGAGCATAAGGTGTACATATAACATGATGTGCACTATATATAATAATACATATGCAATATATATTACTCTTTTTATTTTTTTATTTATTCACTTTCTCTTTTCACGATATTTCAGGTAATGATTGCTTTTATCTAAGAATTAATAAAAGATTAATATATTTTACTATATTGTCCTTAATTAAAGTGAGCACATTGTTTTAGATATATAGTATAATTTACTCCTTTCCATTTTTTTTAATTGTCTAGATTTAAATGTGCATTGAAATTTAGATAATAATATGTATAATTTTAAAGTTAACAAAAAGTATATCTATTTTACTAAATTACCCTTTACTCAATTGTCCATCTTATTTATATAAAAGAGATAGTGAGTATTAAATAAGGTAAAGAAGGAAAAAATAGTAAAATTTGTCTTAAATTTTGAAATAGACAAGTAAAAAAACACGCATTTCTAAATTGGACAGTAAAAAAAACGGAGGGAGTATTTGGTAGAAGATGAATTAAATAAGGGTAGAACAGAAAAATATATTAAATATTGCATAAAATTACTAATTGGACAAATAAAAAAATAAGGTTAAAATGCAAAGTGAACAAATAAAAAAATATGAGGAAGTAATAACTCTATATTTATATGTATTAAGTAATATAATTTTCTTAGTATTAATTACAGGAATTTTCTTATTAATGTGCCTTTTACATGTAATATAATATGTATTATATATATAATAATACATTTGCATATTATGTGCGTCTATATTTTCTGAATTTTATTTCTCTGATCAATTTATATATATATAATATTCTAGAGGAGGGGGATGTGGACTTAAGTGGTGGCTAATGATAACAATTAGACTATTACCGCAAGACGCAAGTCCACAATCATACTACTATTTAATATCTAAAAAAATAGTAATTTAAATTTTTAATTCACCATGTGCGTACAATCTTGAAACTAAGAACTATGAATGGTCAATATAAAATATGGATCTCTAGCTAGAAACCAAAAAAAAAAAAAAATGAATTGATGGATCTGCATTTTTTGGCATAAATAAATTTGCTGCTGTTATTTTATAGTCACTAGTCTTGACTCTTGAATGGTCTATTTCTTAGTTCACACCTAGAGAAGATAATATTCATATGAAAGAAAAATGATGATAGTAGTAATACATAAATACATTCAACAAGTATTCAATGTACTATATATAATGTGGGATGTGTGATTGTGTGCTATTTGTATAGCATACGTACGTATAACACACATCTCATATCATGTACAGCACACATTGAATATTTATTGGACGTATTTATGTTGTACACGGTATGTTTATTTAATGAAAAATGTTTAGTTTCTTTGCTGTGAAAGTGCCCGGATCTTTCCATGTAAGCTCCTCAATGAAAGTTTAACTAACTATTTGTGCTTCACACCTTTAGGCTTCAAACAAAATCTTAGAAACAAAAACTTTTGACCAGAAAGAAGCAATGTCTCTCAATCTTGTAACAGTGCTCTTTTTGCTGGTGGCAGTTAGTGTAGCAAGTGAAGACACCAATTTCATCTATAATGGGTTCCAATCATCAAATTTGCATCTTGATGGTATTGCTGAGTTCACCTCCAATGGCTTACTAAGACTCACCAATGACACAAAGCAAGAAAAGGGTCATGCTTTCTACCCAAATCCTGTGGTATTCAAGAACACCTTCAACAATGGAAGTGTGTCTTCTTTTAGCACCACCTTTGTGTTTGCTATAAGGTCTCAATATCCAACACTTAGTGGTCATGGGATTGTTTTTGTGGTTACTCCAACAAGAGGGCTTCCAAATTCTCTCCCAAGTCAGTACCTTGGCCTCTTTGACAAGACCAACAATGGCAATATCACAAATCATGTCTTTGGTGTAGAACTTGACACTATTCTCAGCACTGAGTTTGCTGATATTAATGACAATCATGTTGGAATTGACATCAATGACTTGAAGTCAGCAAATTCAACTCCTGCAGGGTACTATAGTGATGGTTTGTTCAAGAATTTGAGCCTAATAAGTGGCTTACCAATGCAAGTATGGGTGGAATATGATGGTGAAAAGAAGCAGATTGATGTTACTATGGCTCCAATCAACAATGGTAAACCAAAACAACCTCTTTTATCATTGGCCAGAGATCTTTCTCCAATTCTTAACAATAGTATGTATGTTGGGTTTTCTTCCTCAACTGGGTCAGTCTTAACTTCACATTATGTTGTTGGGTGGAGCTTTAAGGTCAATGGCCAAGCTCAACCACTTGCAATCTCTGAACTCCCCAAGCTGCCAAGGCTAGGAGATAAAAAAGAGTCTAAGGTCATCACAATTGGGTTGCCTATGATATCTCTCACTCTGATTTTCCTTTTAGTTCTAGCAGTGACTCATGTCATCAAAAGGAGGAAGAGATTTGCTGAGTTGCTTGAAGATTGGGAGAAGGAATATGGTCCTAACAGGTTTAAGTACAAGGATCTTTACTTTGCAACAAAAGGGTTCAGAGAGAAGGAGCTCTTGGGGTGTGGTGGATTTGGCAGGGTCTATAGAGGTGTGATGCCAGGATCCAAAATTGAGGTAGCAGTGAAGAAAGTGTCTCATGAATCAAGGCAAGGGATGAGGGAATTTGTGTCTGAGATTGTGAGCATCGGCCACCTTCGCCACCGGAATCTTGTTCCCCTTCTAGGATACTGCAGAAGAAAAGGGGAGCTTCTTTTGGTCTATGACTATATGCCAAATGGAAGCCTAGACAAGTATCTCTATAACAAACCAAGTGTGACCCTTAATTGGAACCAGAGATTTAAGATCATAAAAGGGGTTGCTTCAGGTTTATTATATCTGCATGAAGGATGGGAACAAGTTGTGGTTCACAGAGACATAAAAGCTAGTAATGTGCTACTAGATGGAGAATTGAATGGTAGATTAGGTGATTTTGGTCTTGCAAGATTATATGATCATGGAACTGATCCTCAAACTACTCATGTTGTTGGAACACTTGGTTATCTAGCACCTGAACACACTAGAACAGGTAAGGCCACTACAATCTCTGATGTGTATGCTTTTGGTGCTTTTCTTCTTGAGGTTGCTTGTGGAAGGAGGCCAATAGAACAATTTGAGGAAAGTGAAAATGCAATTCTTGTTGATTTTGTGTATAATTGCTGGAAAATGGGTGAAATTCTTGAGGCAAAGGATCCAAATTTGGGACTAGATTATAGGCCAGAGGAGGTTGAGCTTGTGTTGAAACTTGGTTTGTTGTGCTCACATTCAGAGGTTAATTCTAGGCCAAGCATGAGACATGTTGTACAATACTTAGAGAGAGATTTGCCTCTGCCAGATTTATCTTTGCTTAATTTGTCTTCAAATGGATTAACATTTGGGCACTACCATCATGAAGATTTTCAAGAGTTTCATTTGTCATATCCTTCTTCTATGAGTAGGCCATTCTCTTATAGTTCTTCAGTTGCTGAATCACTCCTCTCTGGTGGTCGTTGATTTCATAAATGTGCATTGTGTATTTCATTGTATCTTGATTTTTATTTTCTCTTTATTCATGAAGATCTATAAAATGGGTTTGTGGGGGCAAAAGGAAACTAATTTGTTATCTCAAAATTGGTCTGTATTATGTTTCAGTTAACAGTGTAAGATGTTATACCAAAATTTGTCTATTTATCATCAATTTGTCAATTGATGAAACACTCACCCAACATTTGATTTGAGACTTTGAATTAATGTCATATTAAAATTTGTGTACATAACTTTTTTTCCCTTTTTTTTTGGTAGATAACTTTTTTTCCCTGTGTTCAATATATGAATTTTTTCCTTTTTGGAAATTCTCAAATCTTAAATAATATTGAATGAAAATAATATTCTAGTAATTGGTCAATTGCTTCCATAAACATAACATTATTTTAAACTTATTAATTGTGTACAAGCTACTCATTTTTTCTAAACAAATACAAGCTACTCGATTAACTTTAAAAGAAAAGACAAAGGAAAAAGATAATATTATAGTAGAGAAAACATCCTTAAATTTAAACATGGATGAGTTTTTCTTGATATAAAATTTTGACTTTACAAAGTGTACAACATTACACCTTTCAATGGTGTAAAACCATTAACTATTACACTTTCACAACATGTAATATATGATGTGAAACTATATAATGTACTACATGATTTGCACACTATAAAATGTCATTTAAACTTCAAAGATAAAGTAGTAGCAACCATAAAATGTAAATTCAAGAAGCTTCACACATGTCATCACAAACTTGGAATAATTATCATATCTTAATGGAAACATAATTAATGTAATCTATAGTATACATAACATATAATATATAATGTGTATATGTTAAATTGTTTGATATGCACATCATGTTTTTTTTTATAGATAAACATAAGAATCCAAATTCGAAAACTCATAAAAGAAGATAATATGAAATATCTACACTTAGATGAGATTTGCCTTGTTAAAAGATCTTATAGTCTAAAAAAAAAACTAACCTATTAAAAAAAAAGAATGTCAACCAGAATCTAAGTTAACAATGGAGGTAACAAACTTTTATTGCATGATATAGTCTTCGGCCAACACTAAGAGATTTATATCCCATTCTTTATTAGTTTTTATTATTTATAATTTAAAATTATAATTTACACTAAATGTAATGTATTTTTTCCTGTAAATTTTAATACTTGTTTGTTAATTTTTTTTGATAAAAAACATGAAATATATAATACTCTATCTTTCAATTTTTTAGAAAAATTTATTTGTATATTCATCATACAATATATAAAAAAATAAAATTATTTTAAAATAATATTTTAATTATTTATTTAAATTTAATGGGATGAAATAAAATTTAGCCTAACTTCATCGATAATTTATGCCATTTATCTTGAAAAGACGTTATTATGGAAAAAATAGGAGGAATTTATAATTATATACAACTTATAGAATAGGTATAACATAAATATTATCAAACTTCCATCTAATTTATAATTATATACAAGTAGGATTCATTAACAAACAAACCCTACAATTATGTTTAATAAGTTGGATGCTAATTTGATCAATTTTAGTTGTACAATCAATATTTTCATATAGGAAAAAGTGAATGGAAAAGATTAAATTTTGGGCCGTAGCATGAAATATCTGGCATCATTGAGGCCCATACCATATATCCAAAGTTGGCCATTTTCTTTCTGACTTTTTTGCATTGAAGCCTTTGGATACGCACTGAGCAGTGTAGAATTCCCAGATTCATTCAGCAATTCCTTCTACACTCAAAGCTTCTTCTATCAAATTCTGGGAAAATTGTGTCTCTCTTAAGAGATGCCTGTCAGAGTATTGGAGAGTTCAACACCTTCTCAGGTTTCAGGTAATTCCACCTTTCCTCTCCATATTTCTGTCATCTCTTCCTTAAAAAAAAATAGAAAAAATCAATTGTGAGAAGTGCACCCACTCTTCTATCATTTTTTTTACCTTCATGGGAATGTTTTGAATATTCGTTATTTTTTGGTAGATTATTGTTGTTATTATTCACAATAAGGTTTTCATTTTTTTTTGTGTGTGGTTGTTTGCTTTAGGTGCCAATTCTGGGCACACTTCATTCCAAGCTTGTACACTTCTAGGCGTTGGCCAGGTATATTTCATTTCATCTCTCTCTTTTTCTCTTTGTTTGTTTTTAGTAATGTTCGGTTAAGCTTCATTTGGTCTTTGAAAAAATAAAATACAAGGATCACGGAAACGAAAACACAGAACCTGTTTATTTAACGTTTGTTGCAATGCCCTATTCATATGTGTGTGTTGCATTTTCAACTTATTTTTTGGGGTTCTATTTCCAGTTTATGCAGTATAATGAATCTGATTCTTCTTCTTTAAGATGATGTTAAAAGATGCATGATCATGCCAGGGTTGATTAATTGATTATTACTTTCGATTTAACAATTAGGACTGTCATTTAATAATGAGAATTTATTTGGGTACGCGTTCAACAACAAGAAGCCTTATCTCACTGTGTGGGTCGGCTAGATGGATCAAACGACACTATTGTGCCCTATTATGAGACCATACTCTAGCTATACGGTGTGTTGCTTTTGGGCAACGACCTAGCTTTAGCACAATTTCGTATTTGATCCATGCCATAGAATTCGACAAAGTTTTACGTGTTCCTAACTCCAAAATATTGAGATTAACCACAGATGATCGAATATATCATATACGGTTCCTCAATTAAGCTTGAATTCATTTCCAGAAACTGAGGCCCTGATAAGGATGGATGGGTGAGAATGAGAAGTGATAGAGGAGTAGAGTTAAATGACAGTGCTTTTCTATCAAATCTTCATTTTTCGTTTATCCGAAAGTAAACTCACTTTCCTGTGTTTATTATCTTTGTCATGCAATACAGTCAAAGGTTAGTGAGCAGGACATTTCTTCTACAAAACCTTTTCTTGGTCTTCTAAAGTTGTGAAAGATAAAGTATAAGATATGAAATATCAATAAGCATTAACTCCAGTGCCATATTGTGTAATAGCTAATGATCCACATGATATTGCATTCCTTGCTATAAGACCTCTGATCCTGATCACACCCGCTGCTTGGTTTGGTAGCATTGAGGTGGGAAAGCAAGATCTGAAGAGCAGTGAAATTGGATGATTTTTCCGTGCTGGACGAGCCACCGCTGTTGTGGCTAGGAAACTCATTGCCAAGGAGAAAAACCAAACCTGAAGTCATAAACCCTATACACTCCATTTGGTTATCCCACCCATAATTGTCAATGGCGGATGGCTATGGACCATAAATTTGTCATTTAAGACCACCATGGCACCACCATAACTGCCATATCGAACAAATCTTTCATGGCGGTGAGGCCAAAATCGGCCACACCATGATGCATTTGACAACACTGAGCCGAACTCATCAGAACATACCTTCAACCCCATGTTTCCCCATCTTTTGCTTGAATAGCTTGGGTGCTTCAATCTGTGGATGGTTTGATTTCTGTCTGTTGGGTTCATCGGTAGTTGCTGATTGGCTGTTCAGCTGTTCTGGTGTTCCCCTTTCAATCTGCTGGGTTGCTTTGTTATTGGGTGTTTGGTATCGTGCGGTATAGGTGCAATTTTTTAAGCTCTGTTTTTTGTCTTTTTTTCCCTGGTTCTGAACATTTACTCTGTTTCTGGTGTATGTGATCTGAAGATAGTGAAGTCTTTTATTTATTTATTTTTCTTCTGTATTTTGTCATTCTTTTTGGGCTTTGAGCCTTTGACATATTGGGCTTTATATTTTTCACGAATGCCTCATATTATTTTAAAGTTATTTACATTTTTATTTTAATCAATAATAATTTAGGTATGATATTATGTTTTGTGTTATGATCTTCAATTTTAAATTTCAATTTTATTCATTCGATCCTAAGTAAGATGTCGATCTTGACAACCTTGATTAAGAACTTGTTACGGAAGGTATAGAATTAGCTAATTAGTGTGGTTGGTAAACAATTTTCTAGCAAGGTACATAATGTATCATCAAATATTCAATGATTTCACAAGATCTAATTTCATTCAAGTATCGGATTCTTGGCAATTGGAAGGATTTTTGGATCAATCTTGTGATCATTTTGATTCTATTAGAAAGGGAATTCGGAATATCACACATTGATCAATTAAAGAGATTCAACAAGTGAAAGAAAGATCTATTCTTTGTTGGGATCCTTCCTTCAAAGGAAAGGACAAAAGATAAAAAAATAGCAATTCCCTAAATGTTTTTCTTGAAAATTTTCAATGTTCTGACTAATCGCAGAACATGAGAAGCAGATGGTTGTGTATATTCATGCATGAATGATGTACTACTTAAAGGATAATGGTCCCGGTGCATTTGGGAGGGGGGAGGAATATGGAATATGTATATCACAATGGTTGTAGGGCATTTCATTAGATTAGGAAAGGGAAGGAAAGGAAAAATCAGTATTTTGTTTCCTCACCCTTAAATCAGTCCTTACTTCACTTATGTTCTTGTAAGAACTCAAAACAAATGAATAAATCTAGGAGTGAAGTATCAATATAATTCGAAAAGGCTAGAGCAGCTAAGGCAATGGAGGAAAGAATATGTTAAAGAAGCTGTAATTATGTTATGATCCAGAAGCTTAGTTTGTTTCTATTCATCTCTTTTTGTACTTTGATTGATAGTGACTAGAAAATGCTAGAGGTTAATTTAGGTCTTATTTATGGACACTTGGACAGTGTCTAACAGTTGTGTCCTTGATAAAACAATTTCAACTTTTAAATGATTAAATCAGACTTCACATCTTTCAGCCAATATATCTTGCTGCATGAGTTTGAAGTTCCAGTTTGTACTTCACATATTTTGCAGGCCTTCTCTGGTACTCAGAATGTTTCTAGCCTACAAAAGGATGAAGCATGGAGAGTAAATGTCCGTATACAAGGTTGTGACCTTGAGCATGGATATCTATGTGGCACCATGGAAGCACTTAATGTTCCTATGGCAGATACACCAGTATGCAATTTCTTTCATTCTCTTCTTCATAAAAGCGAAAACTTATAAGAAATCAAGACTGCAATATCTTTGTGAATGGCTTGCTCCTTTAGAAAATATTCAATTTCTAGCTTCATTTGAGCTATTTTCTGTGCTGTTAATAACTGTTTCCCCAAATTTAATACAAGAGGATTAATATGTAATAAATTTTATCATAATAAACTTGCTGTTTCTATGTTTATCCAACAAACCATTCAGAGACATGAATTTATTGTATTTGGTGATATGAAATAATGTTTGTTGAGTAGAGAGTAACATAGTAGCCACCTGTGGATGTTATCCTGAGATGGCTATCTTAATGATATTTCTCTTCAAATTTGTTGATTTTCTTGATTAACCATCATTCTTCTCAGTTAGTTAATTAGTTTGCTGCCTATGGCTCTATTCTTTTATCTCTTATCCAGTCATCAGTCATCATATAAACATCCAAGGATTGCTATTTTGATTTCATAGCAGAGTGTAACCTCTAAAGTAGGATTTCAATATGGTGAAATTTTCAAATTTTGATAAAGACTGTTGTGTTGTTCTACTTTCCCTGCTTCAAACTATAGTAAATGGTGCTGTCCTGTAAAATAGGCTGTCGAAGAGATATTCCCTTATATGCCCTGGTTGTATATTGTTGATAGCTCGGAAAGAAAGGGAGAAAATTTCTATGGCATTCATTTTGTCTTTAATGATTCATATCAGGTAGTAACATTCTGGGAAGGGGAGATTGTGGATACCAAGAACTATACTTTCTTCACTGGCAAATGGGAAGCATCGTATGTTGTTATGGACAAACTCTTAAATTTTACTTGGAGTTTAATTTGAATAATACTGATGATACCGCGCATTCTAGTGTGTTCATATTGCTATAATGGCCCCTACAGGCGAATATCCTATATATGTTTTGAGTAACTTTTGCGTCTTTGTTTATCCGTTTGTTCGTTTGTTTGTTTCTTTTTCCTCCTTTATTTCTTCAGACCAGAAGATGATATAAGGCACTGGACTAAGTTTCCATCTTTTAACCCCCTCATGGTAAAGACCTAGACTTTTCTATCATGTTCTCCAATATGCATCATATGTACAGTTTTTAACAATCTTCAGTCTTTACAGGGTCAAGTAGAGGTTGATGGTGGCAAATCTTTGGACCTAAGCAACTATCCTTACATATTCATGGTAATGATTTTTCTTTATAGAAAATGAAAATGATGGAAAAAGTTACTGTACTCAAAATGAAAAAAGCTCTGTCAATTTTATTGATTTGGTCTTTGTTTGTTTCAGAGATGGAAGGAGCAGTACTTTGTGAATGTTGGAACAGACTGTGGGTTAACTATAGCTGGCTTTTACTATGTATGTTTCTCTTGCAGTGATGGATCCATCAGTGGATTTTATTATGATCCAAACAGCAGGTTCTCTTCCTTTTCTTATTGGTATATTTTGCAGCTTCATCATTCATTCCATTTGTTATTCATGTCCTGCATGTGTTTATTAGATCATTCTGAATTTTTAGTTGATTAATTATTTTACTCATAGCTATCAAACTCTCGAGTTAACTCTTAAGCTTATACGAGTTTACGAGTCTAGATCTCTAAATCGACTTAACTCGAGTAAAATCTTATACTTTCGGATAAACTCAAGTAAATTCTCAAGTTTACTCTTTTAGTTAGATTTGGGACTCTCAAGCAAAAAAATATGGAATTTCACAATATAGACTCATAATTAGACCTTCTAAAATTAAAATTATAATGTATTGGCATAAATTAGTTAACTTTTTTTTTTCACTTTGTTAATTTTTTACTTTTATCTACTACATTTCTTATGATTTTAATTAGTTTTTCATTTTTAATGACTTATATTTTTTTTATTACATTGTAGTTACTGAAATTTTTATTTTTCTTTGTTTTTATCACAAACTTAGTTTTCTCTTTTAATATATTTTTCTTACAATTCGAGTTTATAACTTTATGGATTTATATATTTTTCTTACAATTCGAGTTTATAACTTTATGGATTTAGTTAAACTCTCAAGTTTGATAACCTTGATCGTACTGCTTTAGAAAGTTTATGACTAAAATTCTTGGACTCTTCTGCAGCCCTTTCCAGAAGCTTGAGTTGAAATCCACAAATGATGGGAGGTCAGGTTTCAGTTTTTCATCATATGAGTTACAGTAAGTGACCCTGGAAGGTTATGCAGGAGTATTGACTGTGAACTGTACATGAATAACGATGGAAAATATGGTCAATTAATTTTTTTTTTTTTGTCAACAATGTCACATCAGTGAGAGAGATTATTATATATATATTAGAATCCCTAGTATACTGTGTTTAATTAATCTTTGGCATTTTTATTTCTTTCCAAATTGATCCTTCTCTTTCATTGCCATCTCAGAAGGAATGACAGTAATGAGGAAGCTGCATTTCTTTCTAATGACCTAATTTTCATATGCTGGTGATGAATGCTTTATTTTTTTTCGTTGCCCATGATGTCCGGAGTTTCGTCCCGACTAATCCGTCGCCCCGGATCGTGTACCTGGGAATGGCAGGTGAGGCTCCCAGCGAAGATTTTTTTCATCCACAAGGCTCAAACCCGAAACCTTACTTAAAGGATAATAAGCCGCTTACCACTTGTGCCAATCTTCGCTGTTGTGATGAATGCTTTATGGTTGCTATCTCTGAAGCATGGGTACGGTTGTTTTGCAAAAGTACCCGTACCGGGTACGCACCCGGTACGGGTACGTGCGGATACGTATCTGGACGTATTTTTTTTAAAAAAAAATGGGTACGTTTGGGTACGGACTGAGTACGAAATGGGTACGAAAATGAGTACATTTTTTATAAAACTGGATCGTTTTAATTTTTTATTTATTTTTTATTTTTAAAATTAATACCACTCCTCATAGCCTAATTATAATCCTAATACATACTTAACCTATCCTAATACCACTTATCCTTGATAAACTGCTGCTGCAACCTTTGGCCTTCACCCCTTCCTCTCCGACAACAGCCCTTCCTCTCTGGCGACGGCGGCGACACCCTTCCCCGCAGCGGCAATTCCTTCCCTGAAGTGACCTTCCCCATCCCCACGGCGCCCTTTAACATTCCATGATGTTTGATGATATTAATTTTAACTAATTTACTTTTAATCATATATATATATATATATATAGAGCAGAAATAGGTCGTTCTATCGTCCAAAGGAAGAAGGTAGTGTAGCTTGCGACTCGTGAAGCTGATGATATCCTAGCATTTTTAATTCTGGAAAGAGAACACAGCCTTTTTAGTACTTGAGATACATGTTGTTTCAATCAGTCGTAGATTCTTTATTGACTCCGTTCGTAGCGCATTGATCTCGAAATAGAAGTAAAGTCGTGTGAATGTATTGGTTGTTTTTGGTGTGCTAGTTTCATAGTGTAAATGCCGCTTTATCCAAAGTTACACTATCTTTTCTTTATAGATAATAGTTGGGAGTTCTCCAAAAGCATGAATTTAGGGGGCTGGGCTATTAGTTGTTTTGGTTCTTTCTGCTTGGTAGATGAACTCAGTGTCGCGCTTTAGCCGAGCCCTTTCAGTATGTTCCACAATTGAGCTATTAGCTGATGCCTCCCTCCTACTCCTAAGTAAAGGAGAGTTACGCACAAGAGAATAGGAACAGAAAACCTTACTGATCAATGCCAAATCGAATATATATATATATATATATATATATATTTTTGTCGTACCCGTACTCCATTTTTTACAAAATTATCGTACCGCGTACTCGTATTTGAATCTGGTACGGATGCCGTACCCGTATCTACGCAACATAGGTTGCTATCTTCTTGTCTTTTTTTTTTTTTTCGTAGCCTTTTTGTTATTCAATTAGAAGATAAACTCGATGAGGGTGTTTTTGTTTTCACTTCGGAAAGAAAGGTGGAGAATGTAACAACTGGTACCCGCTACAGGCTAGTAACACAAGGTTTTATAGAAAGAAAAAATAGCAGTAACAGGGCAAACTGAGGTGGCTATGCTCCATCCCCTGCAATATTTATTGAATTGAAAGTAACAAAAGAAGAAACAAGTTCCCACTGTCGAGAGATTGGTGCTCTCTCATCCTGTGTCTCTAAATCTGAATTCTTGGATAAAATTCAAGGTTCTAAAAATGGGACCTTGAACTATAGGGAGGGGTTAAGGAAGAGATTATTAGTCAAAAACACTTAATAAGTTGTGCACAACATATATATAATATCAATTGCACAATAAATAATAAAAAAGTTTTTCTTTGCTAATTTGATAATTTCCAAAAAAAAACTAAAAAAAAGGTTTAAATTAAAATGAAGCACATAAAAATTTCATTGAAAAATAATATTTTACTGATATATACTTTTTTTAATTTTGTAATTCTCACCCCCATTAAATTTAAATTTATAATTTTTATAAAACAGCACTTTTTAAGTAACAAATGAAAAAACATTCAATTTAAAAAATATATTTTAATAATTTCTATATAATAAATGAGCACAATATCTAAAGTTGTTATTCTTACACGTGGGTAGAGTATCGACCCCAGCTTCTTCTAATCTCAACCACACAAAAACAATTGGAAATAGAAAACAAAGTAGATAAGCTGCTTGGTGAAGCAATGGTAGTAGCTGTGAACCCTAGCCATGGCTACCTCATCAACCATATTGGCATCATTACTAATTCCAGGAACAACCCCATCAATTAATTCACGAAACCAGCAAGTTTTTTTCCTTCAAAATGCTTATTTGAATAGTTCACCAACTCACAAGCAGAGATTTTCCTTCACTGTTAAAGCAGCCAAGCCCCCTGCTGGTGTATGCACTCAAATTCATTTCTGTTCTCTATTTTTTTTTCGCTTTTTTTTTGCTTTTTCTTTCATAAAATATTGGTTCATTATGAAGCAGTTGGGGTGTGTGTTTCTTTTTTCAGGTGGAATTTCCAAAAGTGCAGCCACGATTTCAGGCTCCATTTCTTGGATTCACAAAGACAGCGGAAATATGGAACTCTAGAGCTTGCATGATTGGACTCATTGGAGTTTTCATTGTAGAGCTTGTGAGTATTTTACATGTTCATTTTTTAACCTCAGTATATTCTAAATTCACTTATGTGTGATGTATGATAGGGGTTCAATGGTTGTTAATTGACCAATGGGGACTTGTAAATGGTTTGCAAATCGATTTGAACATTTTAAAAAAGTGAAGATCGAAATTGCATAGAGAAGTGAGAGTTTAAATTATACACACTTGCTGCCTTTGTTTTTTCGTTTTTTCTGACTCTGGAGTCAGAGAGAGAGAGTAAAAAATTGATTCTGTCAAGTGTTTGGTGCAAGGGTCACAATGACTCAAACAGAGTCACAGTGACCCAGTGAATAAAACTGCTAATTTTTTGTTCACTCAAATTTTTGAGTCACTGTGTATTGGAAGGGAGTCACTGTGTGCTGGATAGGAAACACAAATATGTAAGGAGCAATGCTAGAGGCACAACAAAAGAACAGCCAACACAGCCAACAAATTGTGCACAACGTATATAACATAAATTGCACAACAAATATTACATGTTGTGCACAACATATAGCACATGATGTGCACAACATATATAACATGTTGCAAAGAAAGATGATGTTGCAATATGTGATATATGTTGTGCATAATAGATGATATACGTTGTGCACTACATATAATACATGTTGTGCATTTTATATTATATATGTTGTGCGCAACTTGTTGGCTGTTTTGGCTGATTTTTTGTTGTGCCCCAAGTATTTCCCATATGTAAGAATGTGTTCGGAGCCAATTTTGGAGTCATTGTGACTCTGACTCCGATGACACTGACTTCATGACTCTCTGACTCCGGTGACATTGACTTCATGACTCCGTTGACTCTGACTCCAGAGTCACTTAAAACAAACACTACCTAAAAGATAGTGAGTATCGATTTGCACATTTTAAAAAGAAAGGTTAAATTGCATAATAAATAAGAGGGATAAAGTGTTTTTTCCCCTAGACAAAAAAGCCAGTCGAACACACACATTGAATAAAAATGATATGATCTACTTTTATTGAGAATGTTTTAAAGATGATATATCAAATTTGTGTTTATTTAACCATATTATATGTGTGCTTCAAGAATATTATCACATATTTTAATTTGTAACATTTAAAACTTATATGAAAAACAGAAAATATGTGATTGTGAACGTTTCTGGAATACATACTGCAATACATATTAAATGTGTTCTATAATGATGTAAAAATTTCTCTGAATGCAAAGAGAAGAAGGCTACAAAGGTTTTATTCAAAAATTGAGGGCATAATTTGTGCTTGGTTGATATGTTAAGGTCATTTTTGGAATTTGAATTAATCAGAAAATAATCTTATTTTCTTTATACTTGAACATTTTACCTTCTGACTCCACCCTTTAAGCTCACAGAACTGCTAAAAGCATTTCAGCTAAGTTGGGTTATCGTGTGATTTGTGGCATATTTTGCAGATAATAAACAAAGGAATACTTCAGGTCATTGGAGTTGATGTTGGGAAAGGCCTTAATCTTCCTCTCTGAACATTCATGTCAAACTAGGTATGGTTACAGAGTCAACTGTAACTTCCTCTTACAATCTTCTCGAGAACTAAATTTCATATTAGTGAGTCATTTGAATCCATCCATTTCTGTAATATAAAATGAAAATTTGATTTGATGTATATTCGGAGATACTATTGGGGTTGGCTTATGTAATGCAATGCCATTTCTTACTTGCTTGACTTGGCACATGGAACTCCATTACTATTAGTCAGTAGCTGATATTTTTATATAGTAGTTAATTCCTTTGACTGAGATAAATTAAGTCAAACCTCCTCAATCAACATTAAGGAGATGAATGTTTACTTTAGAGTAAAAATTACTCTATAGATGAATTTTATTTAGCACTGCTATATTACAATAAAAATATTTATCATGTATATTATAATGAATATTCATAACATAAAAAGAAGTTCAATGTATACATTAATTACACACAATATATTATATACTGAATATAGCACAATAATACACACAAAAATATGCAAATTATACACATTTTATTGGTATTATACATATATCAACATCACACAATTTTTAATATATATTATTAAAATTATTTATAAATATAAAATGTTATTTTATAATTTGCAGTCTTATTAAATTTTGTGTATAATAAAACAAAATTTATATATAATCTTAAATTTTGTGTGCAATATTCTACCAAATTTGTGTAAAATTCAACACAAATTCGTATGAATTTCACAATGATATACAACCACACATTGTACATATAACTTTTCTATTTATATGCAAATATACACGTAAAACTCATTTTTGATAGTTTTCCCTAATTTTACAATCTAACCACACACGCACAACGAATAAAAACAAACATTTGTAAAGTTTGAGAATATGAAAGTTATGCAATTGCGGTTTCTAAGAAATATTGGCTGCAAAAATCTTATGATTATCGCAAATCATACCTTCAACAGCTTGTTCTCTAGCGAAATACAAAGCAATACTGGTCTTAAAAACTTCAAAGTGCCACCTTATGTGCCTTGCCTACGAAATTTATATATGCAACTCTAGATACCATTTTATATACTGGTATGAATTCTAACTACAAGCAACGTTATGGAATCAGCCCATCTTCTTGAAATGTATCGTAGTTGATCCATAGCAGCTAGACAAGACGAATCAGTTACAGAAGCCTGCTAATTCGTGCATCTATGACTGAAATTTTATTAGATTCGGTATTTCCGAGAGCCTCATCCAGCGACAGCCTGCGGTTGCTCCATATAGACTCGGCCAACTTCTTCATCTTCTCTCCTTCATCCTTACGGTTTTCTTGGACCCTGAGCACTTCTGCATAAGCACCTACAATACCAAGCAACTAGTCAACCAACATGAAACAAGACAATTCAGAATTAATAATTAATGGGTTTTCCTATGCCCATGCTTTGAAGACAAAATTTCATCTCTCCAACACCCAAATTTCCTTTTTTGATTCTTCAACTAGTTCTCTTTAGATAAATCATTAAATAATTATCAGCATGCACACAATGAACCTTAAATTTGAAAGGGCACATATTATTACTATGTCATCATTTTCATCATCGATGGAGACTAAGTCATGTGATACAAACAAAATACGAAGTGATGAATTTCAATTTTCCAAATTCCAGTTACAACATACAGCATCAAAATCTGAACTGATGCAGTGATCTATACCACAAAATATTAAGTAGACAACCTAGCATAGGCACCTCATTCAACATTAACAAGCATGATGTTGTGTGAGTACAGTAGAATGCCTTTATGCATATCAAGAATTACATGGAGTGCATTTGGTAGGCAGCACCAGACTGAGAATTTCTTCTATACATAAAAAATATAAGATATACATGTCGAAATCCATATGTGGCAATAAGTTACTACCAATACATGAATCAACAACAAAAAAAACAAGCCTTATCCCACTATGTGAGGTCAGCTATATGGTTCAAACGACATCATTGCGCTCTATCATAAATACTGTTAGGATTTAGGCCATTAACTCTCAAATCTTCCTCGATAACCCCTTTTATAGTCTTTTTTTATCTCCCTCTACCCCTAGTTATCGTAGTATCTCTCGTCCGGTTTACTCTCTTGAGTGAATGTTCTCCTGATCTTCTTTCCACATGGTCATACCATCTAAGACGAGATTCTATCATCTTATCAATTATAGAGACTACTCCAAGTCTCTCTCTTATACTTTCATTCTTTATCTTGTCTTTTCTTGTGTGATTGCTCATCCACCGGAGCATCCTCATCTCCACTACGCTAACTTTATATTCATGTTGGCCCTTTGCTGCCCAACATTCATTCCCATATATCATAGTGGGTCTGATAACCGTGCGATAAAATTTACCTTTAAGTTTTAAAGGTATCTTCTTATTGCATATAAAGCCCGAGGCACTTCTCCATTTCATCCATCTAGCTTGAATTCTATGGTTGACATCTTCGTCTATCTCTCTGTTATCCTGAACGATGCAACCAAGATATTTAAAGCTCTTAATGTGAGGTATGACATTGTCCCCTATCTTCACTTCAATATCTGAGTATTCTCCCTGTTTGTTGAACTTACAATGCATGTATTTTGTTTTATTGCAACTTATGCGCAGACCATGAACTTCCAAAGCTTGTCTCCACTTCTCCAATTTTCCGTTAATATCTTCCCTTGATTCACCTATGAAGACTATATCGTCGGCAAAAAACATCCACCACGGCACTGGTCCTTGGATATGTTTCATAAGCACATCCAAGAGACCAAGACTAGGGTGAAAAGGTAAGGGCTCAAAGATGAACCTTGGTGTAGTCCTACACCAACAGGGAAATCTTTCGTTAGCCCACCTTGAGTCCTCACGCTAGTCGTAGCACCATCATACATGTCCTCAATTGCTCGAATATAGGCTACTCTTACACCTTTCTTTTCTAAGATCTGTCATAGAACCTCCCTTGGTACCCTATCATACGCCTTCTCCAGGTCAATGAAAACCATATGTTAATCCCTTTATTTGTTTCAATACCTTTCAATCATCCTCCTTACCAAGTAAACAACTTTCATAGTAGATCTACCCGACATGAAACCAAATTGATTCTTTGCCACCTGGGTCTTCCTTCTCAACCTTCTTTCTAACACTCTTTCCCATAGCTTCATTGTATGACTCATGAGCTTAATCCATCTATAGTTCCCACAACTTTGTATATCTCCCTTATTCTTGTATATGGGAACAAATGTGTTCTTTCTCCATTCATTGGGTATCTTCTTTGACCTTAGAATCTCATTGAAAAACCTGGTCAGTCAGCTCACTCCTTTACCTCCTAGACCTTTCCAAACTTCGATAGGTATATTATTTGGCCCCACTGCCCGCCCATTTTTCATCCGCTTAAGGGCATCCCTCATTCGTACTACCAATATATGAATCATGATAGAGAAATTTCACTAGATTTAAGAAATCATAAATTTATTTTTACATTCATTGTGATGTACAAAGTAGCAAATAACCCAGTCAATTATCTTGTACTAAAGTTGTCAATAATTGATAAGGTTGTCCGATCACAGATTATAGCATATCAAAGAATTCCTTACCTCTTGCCAGTGCTGCAATATCACTTCTATTTACCAATGGTGCAGAACCTGCATGAAGAAAGATTGGTTTGAATATGTATTCACCATGAGCAAGAGTCATACTGACAAAGTATGGACATATTGACGTCAAAATGCCACATAATCATTACCTTCAGATTCACTTTCCGTTGGTGGAACCTTCAAGATATCTATTACCCTTCTGTAGAGGCCCTGTCAGTTTTCTTAGAATAATTAATATTTGACTTACAGTAAAATAGTTGGTGACTAACTAGGAATCCATGGGAACAAACAATTCAAGAAGAAGATAAGTTCTTTGAGATGGCACACAGCTGGCATGTGGGGTTTAGCCTTCAAAAACCCTCAAACTATCCCAGTTGCTATAATGAAGTAAGAAATGTGCTCAAAACCAACCAGGGAATCTAAATGTCTATGTAAAAACAAGCTTTTGCCCAAACTATGGTTTGGGGGGTTTCAAAAGCTAACCCATGAAAAAAACATGCTACAATCTAGTTAGGGTAGTTAAATGTCTACAACTCTAGATAGAGATTTGTATCCCAAGTTATCATAAAATACTTGGATCTTTTTTCCCTCAAAACCGTGTCAATTACATGTCACAAGAAAAAAATAGGTCAGTCAACTTATTAACCACAGTCAAAATTGTTCATGAGCAATAATTGATTATTTGATTATTTGAATAAAGCTAGAGCAACTAGATTTTAGTTTCAATGTTCCATAAAACCAAAATTTGAGAATAAAACTGACACAAATTCAAAACCCTTAGAAGCATCTCACTTTCTAGTGCTTTCAGTTATACTGTTGTCATTCTTAGTTTTAAGAAAAAAGATATGACAAGAGAAAATATGCTTAGCTGGGAGCTCAAGGTATTCAAATTCAAAAGTTAATAATTCAGCAATCAGATTTCTAACCTCCTGCACCAAGAGTGAGCTTGTTTTCTCCTCAATATCTTTACGCCTATACATAAGAGCTATGCTTGTCAAGACAACACCCACCTTTGGATGTTGAGTACCTTCATCAAATTGACAGAGCCATTAGATGTTAGTAACACGAGATGACATTACCAGGCTCAGTGAAAAACACTATATGAATATGTTATTGATTTTAGCTAACAGATCAAAAGAATAGATATGTCACCATAGGTTTCCTCTGCCAATTTAACTGCCTTTGTCAAGTACTGCTCTGCATTGCCATAGTTACTAAAAGAACGGTAATTAGTGATATATCATCTAGGGCAACATAAAAACAAAGGCTGTGACATGGCTAAGGAAAACCAAAAGAAAAACATTTAGCATACCCCAAATATGTTTCAAGCTGCCCTAAAGAACACAAGGCCCCCAACATTAAACCCTCTAAGTTCAAGTTACCAGCTCCCAAGTATGGATTGCCATATTCTTTAATTTGAGAAGCTCCTTTTATGACACTTCGGTATACCTCTTTCGCCATTGAATAGTTTTGTTTGAGGTATAGGAATTCCCCATATGATACAGCAGCAGTACCTATACAACCAACCATTAATTTTGGGTAGAAGAATGCTGGCTACAGAACAGATAAAATGAAACATACCGTCGCATAGCTTGTCACGGAGAGACTTGTCAAAGAACGCTCCAGCTGCAGCAAGCACATAATAAGCACCCATCAAGAATCACATCAATGAACAAAGGGGCCCTTGGACCTTAGCATTACCTGATTCAATGTTGCCATTGACAAGTTCAATAAGCCCTTTTAGTGCTTTAGCACGAATATTCAGAGCCTTAAAATCTTCATCGGAACATCCAGATGCCTGCTTCTCCACAAGCTCTACACATTTATCAGCAATTTCTGATGCCATATCATCCTATACAGTAAAGTTTTCTCCAAATAAGTGTGAACAGTAGTACAGTAACACCATAAAAGCAAATATATTACAATGGTTTGAAGATACTAACCTGCCCCAACTCTAGATGAAGCCCAGCCTGAGCCTCAAGGGCAGCAACTACAAGAAGAAACCCACATAGCACTCATTAACAAAAACTCATGAAAGAAAACACACACACAGAAAATAAAATCATCAATAAAGGAAATAGAAACATTAATTCACCTCTAACACCCAAGTAAGAATTGGTTAATTCTTCAACACTCTGGAGCTTCTCAATTGCATCATCAAAGTCTCCTTTATTTCCTCTAAAAAAGGTTAAACAATAACTCAAGATTTTAAGTATCAACCACAAAATTGAGCCCCAACAATGGAATTAAATGACCTAGAGAATATAAAAAATGATAAAAATAAATAAATAAATAAACCTTTCAGACAACAAGGAGGCGGTAGCAAGCAAAGCAATCCCTTTAGAATTCTCATTCTGTGGATCATTTCCTTTAGTTAACTCAGTCGTAAGGCAATGCTTCAGCACCAGCAAACCCAAGCCGTACGAACCAACTATCCACAAGCAAAAGCACCCAAATAGAAAAAGTAAAAAAAAATTTAAGTCTAGCCCAAAATCTGAAATATGTCATCGAGAAAAACAAAATCGGATCATAAAAATCTTTTTCCCCTTTTAAAAATTTTTAGGGTTACCTGATTTATCAGTCCTAGCATGGTTCAAAGCGTAGTTGATCATGTGAACAGCATCAGGTTTTGCCATGGACTTGTCCAACTCCAAGCCATTGTTGAATGATCTGAATGAAGAAGCGGCGAGAGGGGAGAGCCTTGGGCATAAAATGGGGCATGGTTTTGCTCTTGAGTACAACTTTGACGCAATGCGAAACATTGTTTCTGTTCTTGTTTCTTCTTCTTCTTCTTGAGGTGTTGGGTATTTGAGAATAGAGAAGACAAGAAGAAAAATGGGAATTTGGGAAGGGTTGTTTGCGTTCAGAAAGTGGTGATGGGAGAAAAAGGTAGAGTAGGATGTGTAGTAAAGTGGAAATGTGTAGAGTGTGAGAAGAATGAAGATTTGGGGTTTATGTGCCCTAGTGGCAGGAAATGATGCACAGTTTATAAACCCCAAATTAGTTCGGTAAATCAATATTTATTAGAGTTTAATTATGAAGTAAAAAATTTTACAATGTCAAAATATATTTTTTTCATTTGCTTATAGTTAAAATATATTTGATGATCTAATATATTTTAGAAATAGGAAGGTTATAACAATTTTTGAAACAATAATATTTAGGGTAAATTAAACTCACCTTCGCTAAGATTTGGTGAAATTACACTCACCATCTCTTTATTTTTAAAACCTTACACAGATCCCCTGAACTTATAAAAATTACACTGACCTCCCATGTTAATGATTAATTGTTAGTAAAACTAGTAGTTCTTATGATATATGAGAGATACATGACTTTTAACGATATATTTATAAATAATATACACTCTTTTAAAGTTAAAATGAGCAGATGACCGTGTAACGAGTAATACAACTAAGTGTGAAAAGAAATAAGAGAAATAAGTTGTAATATACATAATGGAATATTTGATTATTTTGACTTCATAGAGGTGTCTATTATTACAAATATGAAGTTAAAAGTCATTTATAATTCATATATCATAAGAATTATTAATTTGGCTAATAATTAATCATTGTAAAGGGAGGTCAGTGTAATTTTTATAAGCTCAGGGGATCTGTGTGTAAGGTTTTGAAAATAGAGGGAAGATGTGTGTAATTTTACCAAATCTCAGGGGAGGTGAGTGTAATTTAGTAATTTACCCTAATATTTATTGTACAATAGAAATACATTCAACTAGTATTCAATGTGTGCTATGTGTCATATATAATATGTGTCATATGTAATGCTATCTGTCGTACATAATATGTGTCATATATAATGTTTCTTATATATGACACACATCAAGTATAACATATAGCACATGTTGGATATTACTTAGATATATTTTTGTTGTATAACAAACATTAAATATTTTTAAAATGTAATGCGTTTAAAAAGAAGAAGTTACATTCTCATTAGGCTAATCATCAAAACACACAAGGCCATTTATGACCTCAAATAAGTCCCTGGAGCATGATACACAACACTAATATACTGCATCAGTTTGGTTGTAAAGCAACTAAAATTTCACATGCTTATTTGTTATGTAAAGTTACTTCTGCAACCACCATTTATATTTTAGTAAATATTGATGATATTCTAGTAAGGGGAAATGATTAAACAACAATTTTAACACTGATTCAAAACCTGCATTCACATTTTTCTTTAAAAAGCTTGGGACAACTTTCTTTCTAGGAATAGAGGTGACATATCCTACTGATAAGACTGTTGTCTTAATTCAAACAAAGTATATTTCTCATCTCTATCTAGGACTTCTATGGAAGGTTCTAATGCAAGCCTATTCCTATGATTTGCTCTCAAAAGCTCTGTTATAGATGATGTAGAGTTCTGTGATCCAACTCTTTATATCTACTCAATTTTTTAACATCTAAACATACTACTTATAAAATATGTATTTCATTTACCTTTTTAATGTATACATCCAAATATAATGTACAAATATCTTTTTTCTTTATTCATGGGCTCCTAGATTTAGAAAGGGATCTATATGTATAGTTACGGGGGCTTATGGATATAAATATAAATATTTTTTCCTCATTGTATTATTAAATTTGTCTCTACATTATAAAAATTCAAAAAACATCATCGTATATTTATATATATTAGTGATGTAATATTTTTACTCTCACTATTAAAATTTTCTAGATCCGTCACTTGACAAATTTAATGAGCAACGGCTTCCATGCTATTGTATTGTTAAGTGTTGAACTATATATTATTTATAATTTGCGGAAATATATGCAGCAGCAAAATCCATGCAGCCTATAGGGACACATTTATGATTGCAATTAAGATATGTGATTGGATGAGTTAAGCATTGTTTGTTACATTCATTATACTTGTTCTTGCCCATGATTTTTGCTTCCTGTAGCTGTTGGCTTGCAAATGATGCTTGCTCAATTTTGCTTTCCCCTTTTTACACAAGTGAAAATGTCTTGTAAAAACTGTACAAAGATTATAACTAACTATTCCAAATCAAATTAGATTGAATTCCATACACGGCAAAGCATCATCAACAGTAAGACCAAAACTGTAAAATGCTATTTATTATCAACCTACCATTCTGCTATAACTATCTTCATGATAAAGAACAATTACTAACCAAGAAGAATAAGAAAAGACTTAAAACTATACCAATTAAAAAACAACAAAAATACTAAGAAAAGAGTTAAAAGATGATCTTTGCAAATTGTATAACACCACCTTCAGACTTCCATTTAGGATCTGCATCATGTTATTACATTGCTGGAGGGCAAAAAGTGATGACATACCGGGATGCCCTGCATCTGTTAAGGCTGCTAGAGTCATCATATGCATAACTATAAGCCTTAGGACAAATAGCCTTAAAGAGATGAGCAAAAAGGGTAGGCTTGCAAGTTTTAGGGTCAGAGTAACTCCCAGTACAGCAATATTTTGCTGATTGCATAGCCAAACAAGCACTTTTACACCCCACAACTCTGCCATTTCTCTTAACTTCCAATGCTGATGGACAGCAAACATTCAAATCGACCTCACACGACGCCACGCCGCAACCGATTCCACCTCCGACCGGCTTCATTGACACAGGCAAGTTGAATCCATCAACCAAGCTAACATCATAGAAATGGAGTGGGGATGAGGAGGATCCAAGTGTCATTTCAACCACTGTTGCTGGTGGAACCCCTCCTCTGCCTCCACAATGTAATTGGCCATTGCAATCACCAGTTAGACAGTGTCCTTTGCCATTATTGTCGAAGGTACAACCTTGTCTGCCCCAAATTCTACCTGACCATTTCTCTGCCACATCAAAGACTACTTCATCACCACTTCCAAGATGGAACCCACCATCTTTTGGGGTTGGTTGCCCTGCACTTCCAAGTATCCCTGGCCACACACTTTCTCCACAGTTGTTCACTATGATGAGCTGAGCTCCATCTGATAATATCTTTAGAACTTTAGACTTCATTTCATAGACAAAAGATTCTTAGATACATAGATATACATGATGTAAAAGCATTATCTTACATGCCATCTCATATTCACATTTACATGTATCATATAGCACTGCTAGAGGTACAACAAAAAAAACTAGTCAAAACAAGCCAATAAATAGGAATTTGGGTCACAATCACCAAGCCCATTAAAAATATACTCATAATTAAAATGTTATTTGGGCCATAAAATGTTAAATGAATTTTGTTGGTTGTTTTGACTGAAATTTTATTGTTCCCCAAGCATTTGTGTTATTGAGATGCCATTGTTTCCAATTTCAAACATAACATTAGTTTGCTACAAAAGATAAATCTAATTATGTGAAAAGATAAATAGATATAAACATTTTACACAGATAGTTATGGTCCTATCAAAATTTGTAGAGCCTAATCTAATTACTTGTGTCTATTTCTCTTTCACAGGACATAGTAACACGGATATAAACAAATTAAGTTCATTTCAATAATAATGTTATATAAATCAAAGTTAGTTTAGTAGTACCGGAAAAAAGTTATATGATATGGTTCAAATAGGAGATAATAGTAGCCACATACCAAGTAGTAAAGTGCATATAAAACTCTATAAGTGATGGAAATTTCATTACAATCACACAAATAATCATCAAGGAGAGAAATGAGGAAATAATGTTACCTGTGAATATGATGGAGGAAAAGGAAACCAGGTAGAAGAGAAGGGGAAAGAGAAAAGAGCAAGTTCTTGCCATTGTTTCAGCTAAAATTTTCAATCAGAATAGTGAATAAGAGCAGTTGTAGAGGTAAGTGGATATAAGCTACTTATATAGGCATGAGTGGAAGTGCATGTGAGGCTTTGCTTCCTAGTTCATTTCCAAATATTTCGGCCTCAATAGTATAGGTCGTGCCAAGTGCTAGCTTTTTATACATACAAAAAACAAAACGTTTTTGTAACTTCCCACTGTCCCCTTCATTAAGCCTTTTTTGCCTTTATCTTCTCCACTTACTTTCAACTTTCTCTTTCATAACAATGGAGCATATATGCATTGCTTCCAGCCGGAGATTTCTTTTCTACTTAACTGTTTTATTAAATTATTATTATTATTATTTAGGGATTGATTATGGTATACTTTATAGTATAAAAGTATTTTACACTCCCAGTCAATTATAATACAATACATATTCTAGAATATAAGGTAGTTAATAATAAAATAGAATATATTGTATTTTTCAATTAGCTAGAGTGTTCGTAGATAAAAATTATTTCCTACTATTTATTATTATTACTTGTGGATCGATCTTCAATTCACACTTTTTTATTTCATATAATGTATTTTTAATTAATTATTCAAAGAAAATAAATTAAAATTAAGAGGGAGATAAAAAAAAAATTGGAGAGTTTAAAAGAGAGTAGTGAGAATTAATAGGGGATTTTTTTTCTTATACAAATTTATTTAAAATATAAATAACAGCTAATATGTTTATATATGGATCTCAAAATAAATTCAATTGGGTTTTGAGAGACCAAATTGGGGGATTTATACATCTATTAGATACAGATAGATTATTAAAATACTGTTATTAAATACTAACTTGGCAACTTGCAGCATCTTTAATTTATTAGGATCAGAAAAAAAATAAAGCGATAAAAAAAATATTGCATGTGATATGAGCTTTAGTTTGATTAGATAATGTTCTCATCATAAACTTTAGTGATATGGCATTCTTTTTCCATGAGATGAAAATCATAGTACTAAAGGGCGCTGCTAGAGGATTTTTGCTTTACCGCATCAGCCATCAGCAATATTTGCTTCTGTTGTAAAATGGAAAGACATGTAGTATAAGGTAATCATGCCCTCTGCTTTGTTCAGCCTTGTAGCTTAAGGTTTCTTTTATTCTTAATGTCGCATATGATGTGATATTAATTTGAGACAAATTGGATTGCATGTTTCTGATTTTGAAAAATGATTCCAAAATGTTGAAAGAAATGATGGAGAGAGAGAGTATCAGTTGAAAGAAAAAAAATAAAAATAGTTGGATCCACAAATTTTACGAGTAAGATGTATGTATGAATATTTGAAATGAGTAAATGTAAAAATAACATTACTTGACATTACTTGAATGGTTGGACCATAATCCTACGTGGCGGTCTATGACCACTACAGAATTTCTCGTTTCAGAATATACATTATCTCTCTCTCAATCTCCATAATATATACATGTACCATTTTAATATATTACACATTTCATGTATAACTCATAATATAGCACATAAGTTGCATACTAATCAAGTATATCATACATACAACATATAGAACACGTTAGAGCACATAAATGGTTAATATAGTTCATTTTCGTAGAATTTTTAGTACTGTAATCAATTATAGAAATGACGCAATCAATTATAGTCTCTCTATAGTCGATTAACAGAGAACTCATTCTCTCAGGATTGAAAATTCCCAGCTCGTGCCAGAAATCATATTCTAGGATTTCAAAAATATTGCAACATGTTCACAATCTTGTTTGCATTGAAAAATAAATTTTTTAATTTGTTTTTATAAGTTGATTATAATAATAATATGATATGATTGAAATAATTAAAATTGAGAGATAACAAGTTTGAAATTTTTTTTATTAAAGAGCTCAAATTTTTTTTTTTGTCCACGGTGTCCGAAACTTCACCCCGACTAATCCGTCGTCCCGGGTCACGTACCTGGGAATGGTAGGTGAGACTCCAAGCGAGGATTTTTTTCATCCACAAGGCTTGAACCCGAGATCTTGCTTAAGGGACAACAAGTCACTTACCACTTGAGTCAGTCCTGGTTGGTTTAAAGATCAATCTATTCTTTTTTTTTTGTTTCCCAGAGTATCCACCGAAGCAGTTCCGATGACTAATCCCTCGCCGGTTTGTGCGTGCACCTCAAGGGTGGGACGGCTGACCAAGGTTCTTTCTGCATACACACCATCCAGGGATCGAACCGAAGACTAGATGCTTAAGCAACCCAAGCCACTACCACTTGTGCTAGGCCTTGATTAGAGTCTTTTCTAGTTCTCTAGTATGTGCGCTGATATAAAATTAGAGTCTCTTCTATCCTATGACAATGATTTTGATCCATCCTTATCTTTGTCTTAACAATCAAACATGATTTGTCACTTAGTTTCTGCCATCAATTCATTGTTCTAACTCCTAAGACAACTATCAAATGTTAGCGCAGAGTAGATGGGGGCACAATGGGAAGGGAAATTATGGTTTTGTGTGAGTTAAAATTACTAAAATGTGAGTTAATAAATAGTGGGAATTAAAATTACTAAAATGAGCATGTAACATATGAGTATAACTAGGGATACAATAAAAAATCAGTCAAAACAACTAATGAATAGGAATTTGGGTCACAATCACACAGCCCATAAAAAATATATTCATGATTAAAATGTTATTTGAATCATAAAATGTTAAATAAATTTTATTGACTGATTTTTTTGTTATTCCTCGAGCATTTGTGGTAATATATATATATATATCTCAATATCTCAGTTTGGTTCGATCGATCAGTTTTAATTTTACTTTTGATTTTCTTAGACGATTTTGTAAATATTTTAACAAAAAAAATTTTAAATAAATAAAAGTTATTTTATATTTGAATATCAAATCATTTTATATTTAGATATAATATTAAAAGATTTAATTTAATCATCAACATTTTTTTATATTGTATAAAAAGTCATTTTAAAAAAGATAAAAGTAATTTTAAACAATTTTTTACGTGCCATTTTAAACAATTTGCTAGATACTAAGTAAATAGTACTACTTATTTACACAGAAATGTTTTTCTTGTCCATTATTTTTTTTATTATTGGACCAACGTTATCTCCAACCCGATAGGCCAACGGATTGCTGCATATACAATGCGAGGATTGAACTTCCGACCCTTGCTTAAGGGGACAAGTGAGCTAACCAGTTGTTCAACTCAAGTTGGTTTCTTGTCCATTGTTTACACACAACTTAACCGGATCAAACTTTAGTTTTTGGTCGATAAGCAGGGCCTGGGCCCAAAAGAGGAAAACCCGATCAATCTTAAGCCCATTCTCGTTGTTATCATAGTTATCAATTTAGTCATGATCCATTGATCAGCTCTAATCCCTCTGGTTTAGGTCCATGTGGGTTGAAGGACAAAAAGGGTATTTACTCTTTTTCTTAAAAAAAAACTCCATTATTAGTTTTGGATTTTAATTTTCTTTCTTTATTTTTATTTTTTTTAACAAGAACACTTCTTCTGTGCGCGATCAAGGAAAACAAAATTTTCCTCTCTCCTTGATTTCAATCATTAGAAGTCCAGATAGCTAGTCCCGAAGAATCCCCATAATTCAAGATCCAGGTTCTATCGCAGTTGCTCGCTGTCTACATCGCCGTGAAATTGAACTTCCATTCTGTGAGTTTGGTTCTCTTTTTCTGTTATTGAGATCCATTATGTGTTTTGCGATGTGGGTTTTTGGTTTCTGCACTTATGATCATGTGTGAGTTCTTCTCTGATTTGTACGGTCGATTTTCAGGTTGCGTTGTTGTTATTGTTGTTGTGTGTCGTGTCTTGTTGTTCACTGTATCCATCATTGACAAGAGATGAGAGTGAGGCCAATATTTTAGAGAACACTGACGATCAAATATCCCTCTGTTAAGTAGTAGCTTCTTATTGATGATTAATCAAAACTTAAACCCTTGTGTGGATTCAAATCAATTCCAGAAAATTGGTCTCTAGGCATGTTGGGGAAGGATTATTTTGGGAGATATAATTGCTTTACCTTCCTCTTGTTCAAAGCTGTTTCGATCTTTAGGGTTTGTTTGGTAGGGGGTAAATAATGGGGTGGAAATTTTCACGGATTAACTACAATAACAGCAAGCCTTATCTCACTACATGGGGTCGGCTACATGGATCAAACGACGCTATTTCACGGATTAACTCCGTATGTAAAATTACTAGCATAACTCATCCATGGGAGTTTTCACCCCATTTTTACCCCTAACTAAACACACCCTCATAAGTAGCTTCTCACTGAATTTATCAAAAAAAAAAAAGTAGCTTCTCACTGATGGTCAAAGGAAACTTAAACCCCTGTTTGTTTGTGTTTGTGAAAATTAGATCCTGGTTGAGGAGAAAGAAAGAAGGAAGAAGAAAGATGTCAGGGCAAACACAGCGTCTGAATGTGGTCCCAACAGTCACAATGCTGGGCGTGATGAAGGCTCGTTTGGTCGGAGCCACACGTGGGCATGCGCTTTTGAAGAAGAAGAGTGATGCCCTCACTGTGCAGTTCAGGCAGATTTTGAAGAAGATCGTGTCCACTAAGGAATCAATGGGGGACATCATGAAGACCTCTTCTTTTGCCCTAACTGAAGTCAAGTACGTAGCTGGTGACAACATCAAGCATGTTGTCCTCGAGAATGTTCGGGAAGCTTCTCTCCGGGTCCGCTCGCGCCAAGAGAATGTTGCTGGAGTCAAGCTCCCCAAGTTTGAATACACTAATGATGGGGAGGTCAACAAGAATGACCTCACGGGGTTGGCCCGGGGAGGTCAGCAGGTGCAGCAATGCCGAACTGCGTACATCAAGGCAATTGAGGTCCTCGTGGAGCTTGCTTCCCTGCAGACATCATTCCTCACACTCGATGAGGCTATCAAGACTACAAACCGGAGGGTTAATGCTCTTGAGAATGTGGTGAAGCCTAGGTTGGAGAATACCATTAGTTATATTAAGGGAGAGCTGGATGAGCTGGAAAGAGAGGATTTCTTTAGGTTGAAGAAGATCCAAGGGTATAAGAAGAGGGAAATTGAGAAGCAGATGAAGAATGCCAAGTTGTATGCCGAGGAACAGGTTGCTGAGAAGATTGCATTGCAGAAAGGAATTTCGTTGAGCTCAGCTCATAACTTGTTGTCTGGGGCAGCTGAGAAAGATGAGGATATCATTTTCTGAATGTGTAGATCTGGGTTTTTTTGGTTGATTTTTGTGGATCATTGTTCTGAATATAAGGATGGCTATGTCATGGTGTGCTGCTGCTTCACCTAGTGGGTGAGAGACCTTTCTATGATTGTTTAGATGACAGTGTTCTGTACCATTAATAAAGGTGGGTTAGTATATGTTCTATTTATTATTTAATTGTTGCTTATGAAGATTATTCGTATCATATATAGAGGTACTGAATCAATCATTGTGGTTCTTATTGTATTTATGAATGGTGAAGTTGTGATGATTAGCTTTAATTGCCCTTTCAGAAATTTGTTACATGTCAGTGAAACCTATGTCTATTGCTGAAGCAAGATTCATGGGACCTATGGAAGAGAAAATTTAAATTAAGGACTTTTCTGATTCTTCTCACTTAGTTTGGTTCATAGGTTACTCTTTGATTGTACCAAAATTGATTTGTACTTCAATATTTGGTCTTTAAGGGTTGCCAAACATGCTCTGATTACTTCTATTAATTCATACAGGTTTCTTAGCAATTGCTTATGGCTTTATAAAGTGTTGTTTTTGTTTTAGTGTCTAGGAAATCCCATAACTAATCATCTTGCTTTATGACTATATGGTTTCATCATAAGATATACAAGTCAAAAGTTGCATGATTGTTTATCACTTTTTCTATGACCTCTTTTACCCTGAATACTATATGCTATTTTTATAGCTAGGAAAATGTTAAAACACATATTTTGGTGGAACAATTAAGCTGTCTTAGGTGCTTGAAAATAGGCTGAATAGTTACATGAGGTGGCTGGTGCCTTATCAAACAGCTTTTGTTAATTACTTGATTTTGGTTATGAAAGTTCTGCCCAAAACAAAAAAGACCATTGTATTACTTATTTGTTTGGATGATATGACAGTAAATTTATAGTATTATCAAAGAATTATTAGGACCGGGTTGTGAGTGTTTATTACTAGATTCAATAATCAATCCTCTTTTTTTTTCACTTTTTGATGACGTGATTTTACTACTTGAGTTTACTTTTCTTTCGTTGTTTACAAAATAAAAGTATATTTTGTTGGACGTTGCTGCTTGTAATTTGTGAAAATATATATATATTTTCAACCTCCTTAATTTATGATTCCAATTTTGCTGTTCTCTGAGGGTTGGTATAGATCTTGGGAAGGAATCATGTTCATTTTGGAGAATAAAAAGAATGATTTGTATGTTCTCTGCTTTCTATCTACTTAGGTTGGTACTTCAATAATTTTATACCAGCAAGTAAGAAGTTAACTGTGGCTGATGTCTATTGTTGCTTGATATTCTCAGTGAGCTTCACTCAGCCTCAACCCTAGTGGGGTGTGTGTGGTTGGCATTGCTATAGTGTTTGTATAATTGTATTAAGTTCAACTGTGATTAGATGGAGATAAGTTTATCCAGGATATATATAACTTGAGCATAGCATTATGGATGAACAGTTTGATTAATAATTTCCTTGAATTGAAGCTAAAGATAGTATTGTTGAAGATTGATCATGATGTAGAATGTTTTCTATCTTGAAAGACCATTTATAGTGAAGCATCCAATATTGTATAGATTACTTATCCAGTTTACATTGCTTGATTGACAACCTTTTGTATGTTAGAACTTAGAAGATCAAATTTGTAGAACTTAACTAATGATTATAGAACTTGAATTTTGTGAGTCTGAAGTTTGTGATCTAACCAAACATGATGGGAAATTTTCCTGCACAAAGGGTTGAGGAAATTAAGTAGCACACATATTGGTATATGCATGGAAGTGTTTTACATATTGGCAGGTCCATCTTTTTAACCCCTCCACACTAGTTGAATGCTACCCCTTGTAAGTTTGATTTTGGAGGGAAATAGAGGGATGAAAAGGGATTTTAGAGAAAAATACTTTATTTTAGAAACCCATTTGTTTTTTTAAGGTACGCCAAATTTTAGGTTAAGGAAAAAGTTCGCTTCAATCCTGAGTCATAGCATTTCCTAAGGCTTATTTAGCACTTACAAATGCTATTTTATTTTAAAATAATAATTATTGTCATTTAATTGTTTTATTTATAATATTTATTTTATAATAATAATTTTTTATTTGAAATTACAATTATTTTTAATTAAATAATAATTATTTTTATTAAAATAATAATTAATTTGTTCAAAATAATTAATAATTTTGTTTAAAATAAATTTTATGTAACTTTTATTTATAATATATTTAAAATTATCATTATTATTTAAGTCATTAACTATCACTTATAATTATAATATTCTATAACTGTATTAATATTAATGAAAAATTATCACTTATAATTATTTTATAAATAATTATTATAATTAATATTAATGAAAATTATTTATTTGTATTAACTTTTATAATTAAAAGTACTTTAATTATTAAATTAATTCCTCATTTGGCTCATTCCCTTGCTCGGATTCCACCTCCAATTCTTGTTCACCTCTTCTTTTTTATGGGCATTCCCTAACTTGAGCATTCATCATCTACTTCATTGCTAGGTGTGGGGTTGATACCACAACTCCAAAGTCCAAATTTGTTTAGTGATGGCCTTCCGAAGATATCATATGATATAGGGAGGGGAGGTCTATTATAATTTATAAGTACCTTACCTTGATTGTTTTTTTAAAATTCTTCCCCTTCCGACTGAAGTTCTCGGTCAATCCCCAATAATTCTCCATATACACTAGAAAAACTTACTCTTATGTACTTCATACATACATGGATAAGTAACTAAATAATTAATTAAGTATTTTTTGTTTTATTCTTCTCCTTCTCTATCTTTTAGTGGGAGTAAGCCTAATATATGTATTATTGGAGTACAATGAGTAATGCTCGTCAATCCCGACGAGCACACGAATCCAATCTTTGGACACTCCAACCAGGTCTATTGTAAGTGTTATGAGATAACAGTTTAATTATGATACACAATATAAAAAATTTTACACTATTAATCAATTATCAATCACATCTGTTGCTTTATGTAATTTATGGTTGAGCTAAAAACTTTTACTGATATGTCAATTTATGATTTGATATATATATATATATATAATTATTGGGATAATCTTGGTGCATAATAAAAAAACTAGTCAAAACAGCCAATATTCTATGCACAATATATAATATGTAATATGCATAATGTATATTACATATTATGCACACCATATATAACATGTTATGGACAAAATATATCACATTTTGCAACACCACCTTTCTTTACAATTGTGATACATGTTCTGCACATTACATAATATTTATTCTGCATGAGATATTGACTGTTTTGATTATTTTTTCATTGTACATATAACCATGCATAAAATTATTTTATAATAATAGTGGATTAAAATTAAACTCTATATTAAATATAACGAGGAATATATAAAAAATTTCTTCCTAATAAAATCTTTATCCTGCTTTTTACCCCAATAAAAAATCACATGGTAATAAAATTGTAAGAGCTCTTGGTTCAAAGAGGTGACTCAGCTCTGATAAATGTGGGTCATAAAAAAGTTGGATCTTGGGTGGTGACCCATCCCTGCCAGGTTCAACCCATTTTGTCAGAGGGAGGCACCAGCGGTGCAGTGGACCACAATACCTCTGAAAGATACAGTTCCAGCAATGTTACGCCATCATTCAAGCTCAGAGGCACACTTAATTCAATCGCCTAAATTAGAAAACTTGGAGTAAATGTTAATATCTCTTAAATTATAAAAATAACTGTAATCCCTTCAAATTTGACATGAGAAAAAAATAGTTAATTAAACATAATATTTGGAGATTAAAATTTTAAAACAATCTGATCCTCAATATTAAAAATTAAGAATCTATTGAGAGATTATATTATTCAAAATTTTTAATTTTAAAGAACCATATTATCACTTTGAACATTATTATATATACAATAAAAAATCAATCAAAACAGTCAGTAAATTATGTACAATATATAAACTATAAATGCATAACGAATATCACATGTGGTGCACACCATATATCATATAATATGCACAATATAGATCACATGTTGCAAAAAAAGATAATGTTACAACATATATTGTATGTTGTGCACAATAAATAATATATGTATCATATAATATACGTTGTACATTTTATATTATATATATTATGCATAATATATATCAACAATTTTGGTTAATTTTTGACTGGGCACCAACTACTTACCTATCACTTTTATATATTAAGAGATTATTTTATTAATCACATTAAAATCATTCATTTTAGAGGACCAGGTCAGAAATTTACTCAGCCAAATTATTTTTCACTCTACATACGATCACAAAGTAGCTTAACATTAATATTCACATATGCTAAGCCTAAATTTATTGAAACATTCTATTTGGTCTTTTGGAACATAATTAGTGCTAGGAGTCTCTAAATTGAGCTACAAATTAGGCAGTGCTATCGCATCTAAATAGCATGAAACTTGCCAATCCAAAAATAGATCAACTTCTTTGCACAAGAACAAACAATAGTAACAAGCAACAACTAACAAAAACGTAAAAGAAAAAAAAAAAAATAAATAAAAGCACAAGAATGGAAGAGTCTCAGCCTCTCAGGTCTCAGCTGTTTCTGAGCTAATTACAGTCTCTTCTGTTGAAGAGATAGGCAATTTGCTTCCTGGGCTCATTTTCTTCACGTCCTGGCTGGAGCAGATGAAGATCCTTCTCACCATATTGCAGAATTCACTGCAAGAAAATAATAATATCAATCAACAAAGTTTCAATATTAATAGTGAGAAGTTGTTACGTTAAAACCAAACCAGACAGCTAAACCGATTTACAATATTACTCCTTTAGTCTAATAATAATACAGACATGGCATTTATGGTAATAAATACAAACATAGAAGATATTAATTTTGATCCATTGCCGATGTTTTACAATAATGCTTGTCGTATAACAGAAATACGTCCAACAAATATTCAACGTGTATTATATATTATGGGATGTGTGCTATTTGTATAGCACACGTACGTATAGCACACATCCCATAACATGTATAACACACGTTGGATACTTGTTAGACGTATTTCTGTTGTACGATTAGCATTATTGGATGTTTTATACTGTTATCTAATCACATGTTCTTTATTTGTAAGACTTAAACATCATATTGCACTTTTTCTCTCCACTTTGCTAATTTCTTTCACACTCAACACTAAAAATTTGTTTCTTATCCTCCTTCCTTTTACTAACAAGAGATGTTCATATAAGGTTCTAAATTCAACACAACTACGCCTCAATTTGATTCTATTTCTAGTTCCTTTATTTTTTTTCCATAGGCCATATATTACTGTGTTTAAAGAGATACTCACGGCCATGGATCATCACCAACAAGCATCATGTCCCCTTCATCATCAGTGAAGACAATTTCCCATTTATTCCTGAGCTGAAGCTGCCCCTTTATGTCAAACATCTTCTCCAATTCAACTACAAGTTGATCATACCCATCCAACATGGTCAAGTCCACGGCACGCCCCACCGCAACTCCCTGCATATGAACCTTTTCCAAAAATATCGAAGCATTATTTACTAAGCTTGTCAGATTACCATACCATAACCAAAGTCTTATCCCACTAGGTGGGGTCGGCTACATGGATCAACCAGCGTCATTGCGCCATTTTTTTGCTTTGATCCATGCCAAAGGATCTAAATTTAAACAGTATATTTCAATCACCTTAGTGCAACTTCTGCTGCAGATTTGTTTGCTTTGAGTTTCTTTTGTTGACACTTGCACTCTTGTTTCCACATCAGAACTATGGTCTGCATCAGTTCTGGTCAAGGTGCTAACACAGCCCTCATTGGCGCCTCCAGATACATTTGCTGCATGTACACATGCCTTCTCTATAACAGCAGAGTTCCTGGCATGATTAATGAGCTCAATTCCGAACAGTCGGCAACTTGTAGCTGCTGTCTCTACTTTATTCTCCTTATCAACTTGCTCAAGCAAATGGTTGTTGTTCGCTCTTTCCGAGTGAGGTTTCAGAATAGGCCAAGCTGTGGCACTCGGGCTATCGTCAGTTTTGTCCTGAAAGAAATGAGAAGGGCCACTGGAATTGGGAGAAGATAGCCAATTTCCTTCTATCTGATTCCTTGATATAGCATTGCAGCTATTTTTACTGTTATCAATCTGCTTATGATGCCACATATGGGTGCTATCACTCATCTTGCTTTCAGCAATAACACTAAATTGTGTTATATCCGACTGTGTCAGCCCAGCATCCCAGAAAGCAGAAGCAGCTGATGTCGTGTCTACTTTGAATGAGAAATGAGAATGCGTAAGTGTCAACACAAACTTAACATAAGAATTGAAAGAAATTTAAAAGAGATTGTTCCTTACCAAGTTCATGAACTTCACTAGGCGGCCGAGGCCTTTTATTCTTTACAACAGGTGGTTGAACTGAAGACGTAGGAACAGAAGCCACAAGAGGTTCAACTTCCCATGGTGAGACCCTATCAGGTCTTGGAACAGATGCCGGTTCATCCCATTGAACCTGAGAATAGTTTAAAAGAATGAATGAATGAATACCACACAATCACTAGAAATAAGTTCAACAATTGCAAAGATGAGAATACCTTGAGTGATCGCCATTTCGAATTTACCCAATGAGGAGAAATATCCTCTTCTCCAATTATTGTGCCGGAAAATCTGATCAAGCATATGTATCAGAAATTCAGTATATAATTAAAAGGTCATATTATGAACAATTGCTGTAAAATTTAGTAGCACCTTTTCTCAGTCTCAGGGGAATCTTCACCCTCAAACCTCATCTTGAACCTCATACCAACACCAAATTTGTGGTTAACAGAATCCAAATACTTGTTCACACTTACTATAAACTGGCTCCTCCTAAGAAAGCAAAAGGTCCATAATCAGCAATCATCCACTGATTACCTAAAAGTAACAATAAGAAAGTTTTCTTCCTTTTTTCGCACCAAGTAAAAGCTCTACCTTGGCTTGTAATATACTACAAAAAGAGTCTGAGTTGCTACAGCATGAGATGCAGTTGCAAGCACTCCTAGGTGCATGCTCTGGCTTGAAATCACAGATGAAGGCATGTTGCTCTGCTGAGGAGCAATACGCCTCACTCCGACACGTAGTTCTCCATTGTGCCCCCTATAAACAAAATCTTCTATGTAAATTGAGCCTTCCATAATTGAACAGATAAATTCCTTTATGTTACGAAAGATGAATTTTTAAACCTTATGAAGGAAACCAAGAAAAGGAAAAAAGAACATGATATTTTATACCTCAGAAATACAAAGGTGTCTCCAGCAACTAGTCTCTTGGATGTCACAAAAGTACTCCATCCAGTTGTGAGCAAGTGCCTGCGTGGCTGACCTGGTTAGAAAGGAAAATGCATTCAAGGCGAAAACATTAGGCCACTAACAACAGCAATAACAACAAGTCTTATCCCACTATGTGGGGTCGGCTACATGGATCAAATGACGCCAAATGTTCTAGTGGCCTAAACATTAGGCTACTAGAACTAGAAAATTAAATCAGAAGAACCTAAATGAAAATTTCTTATGCCGTTTACCTCTAAATATATGCTTAAAGCGCCATTCATAACCATGAAGATCCTTGGCAACCAATTCCTGAGTTGGGGTTGGTTGAGACATGTCCTGAAACAAACCCAGACATAGATTTATACCTTTTAGTAAACATGATCAAGACAATAAGGTATTGACAACCAACAACAAATTCAATGAAAATTTAAGACCCGAAAGGCGATAATATTACCAAAGCCGGAAGGCATTCGGTGGCATGCTTCCTGAGGACGGAGAACCCACCATGAGTGCTTGTATCAGAGGCAGTTAAGACCTTGCAGAAGGAGTGAATTGTTGGCCTTGGAAGTTCAGCAGGGCATGGATCAGGGCTTGCAGGCTCAGCTTGCTAAGACATTTGTTCCATTAGAAATCTAAACAATGGGAGAACAAGAATCTAAGGTTGACCATGAAAAATTTTTGAGAACCAGATGGGACTACATCCTTACATTAGATTCTGGCACCAAAGTGATCTGTGCATAAACCTCATCCGTTTCTTGTTCAGCCTAGTAAACATGTCAAAATTGAAGGTAAGTTTTTTTTGTTGTTCTCCCTCCACAAATAACACAATCATATAAAGTATTAAATTATTACTGAATAATACAAAACCAAACTGCACATAGTAACTCCAGAACCCAGATACTCATTCCACCATTTTCCCAGCAACCAAACAAGATCTCTCTTTTTTGGTACTTAAAGAAAAAAAGGGAAACTTATACGGAAGGGTGTCTAAGGTAGAAAAATACCAAATATATATATATATATATATATATATATATATATATACTAAACAAATTAATACCAAACTGAACAAAAAATAACACCACAACCTAGCTAGATGATCGTTTTACCATTTTTCCATCAGCCATACAACATTTCCTTTCAAGAAAAAAAGAAAAGGAAATTTGAAAAGAAGGAAGATGAGAAAGAAAATTAGCAGCAATTAATAAACAACACATAGTAACACCTGAACTTAACTATCATCGAGCCATTTACTCAGCAAGCAAACAAGAGTTTTTTTTACCATTTTTATTTTTCGGTCTCAAGGGAAAAACTGAAATTAAATTAAATATCTATCAAATAAAGGTACGATCATGAAAAAAATTACCAGTAAATGGACGTTGACGACCCGACATAGGATCTTGGTGGGAAGTTTGAACACTGGAATCCTCTGATTTAGTTCCTGATTTGTTGATGCTTCTAACTACCAGCCGCAAAAGAACACATAAAGTAAACAAAAAACAAAAAAAGAGAGAAATAGAATCAATCTCAACCACTAATCCAGTACTAACATTTTCAGACAACCTAAAACCCCCCAAAAACAAAATCAAAAGGAAAATTAAAAAAAAAAAAAAAACTAACTTGCTCCATGTGTCCCTGAGGAAAATAGAAGACCCTTTGGCCAGCACGAGGAACATCCACATGAGGTCCTGCACATGCTTCCCAAAGTTGCTCATACAATTCATCTCCTCCACCACCACGATTCAACATCATTCGATTCAGTAAAACCACCAAAAAAAAAGGAAAAATAAAATAAACTGCTAAGTTTTCAGAGTTGAGAGCTTGTGACCAATCTGAACCCTTGTCATCATCATTATTACATTATATTATATATATATATATATACGGTCGTGGTGGACAAATATATTGAATAATAATAATCATCATATGCTCACGTGTCACGGTTTGGAGCGAAATTGAATGATTAAGAGCGTTAACATATAACTGGGTATTTATGAGAGAAACCAGCTTTTCGGAATGGTCTCTCTCTCTGCTGCTATTATGCTGCTGCTGCTGCTGCTGCTGCTTCTGCAACCGTTACAGAAATGTTGTTTTTCACTCTCTTTTTTTTCTATTTCTCTTTCTTTGTGTAAGGAAACGGCGTTTTCTTGGAACCACAACATATAACAACTCCGTTGGGAGATGGTGAGGCCATTATATTAGTATACTGTAACAATAATAACAATAATAATACGGTACAATAGAAATACGTCCCACTAATATCCAATGTGTGCTATTCATGATATGAGATGTGGACTATATGTATATCATACGTATGAATAACACACATTGAATATTAACTGGACGTATTTCCGTTGTACTACAATCATTATTATTGATAACAATACCCTCGTTTTGTTTTGTTTTGTTGGTTTTTGTTTATAGTGATGTGCTCTGTTTTAGTGTCGCCTGTGTTGTGCGTGTCTCTTCTGTTACTATTTTAAATGACACATTAAACACTGTAACGTGAAATTATGACATCTTCTAGGTTATCTGAAAAAAATAACTCAAGTTGAAATTTTGTGCAATCATCACATCTTAGGTAAATGAAGGTAGGAAATCTCACATTGTCATGCTGTGTTACTGAGATATGTGAATGAGAGTTTGATTGATTTATTTGATATCTAAATATTACACAATAGGTCATTTAAACTTTCATTTCAGTATTTCACATTATAAAATTATTTATTTTGTGCAATTTCAATGATCAATTTGTTTCATTTTAGAACTTGACTTTACAAATGTGACTCACACTTTACAAAACATTGCACGAGATATTCAACATTTTCTCTATTAAACGATTAGTGCATTGTAATTTAGTCATATATTTTTTAAATAATTAAATGAGTCAATAATATTGTCTGTATCCCGTGCAATACAGTCCAATCCAACGACTCAATAGATGAACCAAGTTATGTTAGAAGATGGCCCAATAAGGAATCCATAACTTGGACCTCGGTCGGGTGAGCCCATAAAGAAACCCGAGTTGGGCTGAGGTCCAGTAGGCATGATGAATGTTGAATGGCCCAATTATACTTGGCCAGACCGTGGTCGAAATCTGGATCCAGGGATGGATCACGAGACCCGACCCGAGTTGGAAGGGGTCCGACCCAAGTTGATGCGTAGGGCGAAAAACCCAATGACAGCGAATAAGGATGTCAAATTTCCTAGAGTCACTTCGTGGATAAGGGAGGTTGTGTATGCCCAGAAGTCGACACGTCCGTTATTCTGAGTTTCTTAGAAGTGGTTACCGAGGTTCCATTCAAAATCCCACTCTATAAATAGGGGTGTCATTATCACTAATCAGGTACGTTTTCAGCCAAGTTCTCACTATAAAGCATACTTTGACTAAACTTTGAAGTCCTTGCATTGAACCACCCCCAACGCCTTGGAGAGAAGCGACGCGTAAAGTTAAAGACTAACGACAGTTCTTAAACCAGATCCATGTACAAAACATTGGCGCCATTGTTGAGGACCCTACCGCAACTCCATTCAAGGTTGGTTTACCTCTTAAGGGACCAAAGTTATTTACTTCAAACCGGCTACAATAAAGGCCACAACCCAAATTGTCCATCTGAGGGACCCAGAATATTGGTAGAGGGCACATCAGATGGGCATGTTGAGTCAGTGGTAGAGACAAATGAGTTGTGACCACCATCGGAGGAATCAGATCATCTAACAATAGTAGCCACAAAACCAACGAGAGATGTGCCACAATCTAGATCGGTTGTCGGTCCCACTGTGGTCGTCGTCGATACCACCCAGGATATAAGAGCATCTCTAGTAGTGCAAAATACATGTCCCTCGTCCCTTGTGTGCAAGCATGTGTCAGTTACCATTTTTGTTCAACTTTATTCAAGTTACCGTTGAGTAACTACTTTATATTTGTTTCTTAAATTTTACACTATAAATATCAACATTGTTACACTCATTTTTACAACGAGTAATGCTTCATGTACTCCAAGAATACTTACTCCCATATGTACTCTTCTTCTTTTTCTCCTCCTTCTTCTCTTTCTCAATTTTTGTATCACTATGAAGTGCTCCTTTTTTTTTATTCTTTGTGCTACTACTTCTTTCCCTCTTTCTTGTACTCATTTTTAATTACATTATTACTTCTTATTCTTCTTATTTTTTTTAAAATTATTTTATTTATTTTATTTTTATAACTAATTTTATAATTTTTCTATCAAAATTATTTTTTATAACTAAATTTGTAACTTTTTCATCAAAATTATTTTTTATTTTCTGTAGAATCCTTTGATTATTTTTTTAATTTTATTTAAATTATTAATTCGATTAAAAAAAATATGAATGACTACTTCAATGGATATATCAAAGAATTTCTTTGATCACCGTCTCGTTAATGCTTCTTTTATAAATTTTAACTGTTATGATGATGAGGTTGTTGAAGCACCAAATAACAAATTACTCATAATATAACACAAATTGGTCACACAATTTACATAAAATACTTACAATTTTACAATTCAATTTTTGTTTTATCATAATGTAATGCAATTTCATTCACAACATTGCTCATATATTAACACATCGTTGCTCACAATATAATGCATGTTTGCTTACTATTTATTACAAGTTTGCACATAAACTTCACACAAGTTGCTCACATTAACATACATGTTTATTCACATTTTTTGAATAACTTGCTCACATTATGATTTACGTTGCTCACACATTTTACAAACGTTACTCACAATATTGTGAAAATGTCTTCACTCATTTTACATAACTTGCTCACAAGTTTCATTCACAACCATAAAAATAGCACATATTGCTTACTATATAAAACAAATTGCTCGCAATATTGAGAAAATCAATCACAATTTTACATATTTTTTACTCACTACATAAATTGCTCACAATATAATGCAAGTTTGCTCACACATTTCACAAAAATTGCTTACAATTTATTGCAAGTTTGCTCGTACATTTCACACAAGTTGCTCACTATAACATACATGTTTGCTCACATTTTTACATAATTTGTTTAAAGTATGATGCATGTTTGCTCACATGTTATACAACGTTGCTCATATTATAATGAAAATTTATTTATACATTTTATATAAGTTATAATGAGTGTAAGTGTGGAGAAGAAATGTTTTATATAAATTTAATAAAATTAAAGAAATTTTCTTATCTCATTCTATTTGTTCTGAGCCCAATTGACCTACACTCTTCTTTATTAAATTCTTCTCCACAACTCAAGACTGCTGAGAGTTTTGTCTTCATAATAATATCTTCTTATTCCATTTTAAGTTCTATTGTCAAGATACTAGGTTATGATGGTGATCTCCCATTATATTTAAACTTGAAATAGAGTTAGCTCACTCTCTTTTTCTTTTCTTTTTTCCTATATATGATTATTTTGATATTTTTTATTAATATTTTTATGAAGTAGGAGTGTAGTAAGGTTTTCTCTTTTGCTTTTATAGTTTTTATAAAGAAGCCATTATTATTTACAACTGAGCGATTTTTAAGTTTACAATAGATGAACCATTATTGTAGCAAGGTAGGTGCTTCTTGTGAGAAGAGATAAGAGAATTATGAACTAGAGAGAGAAAGCATGCATGTTGAGGGTGGAGGTGGTTGTGGTGGTGGTGAAAACGGTAAGGAGGTTTTGGTGGTGGTGGAAAGGGTTGAGAAAGAGTAAGTGAGGTTGATGGTGGTGAGAAGACAGATGTTTCTTGGGAGAAGAGAGAAGAAGATTATGAATGAGAAAGAGAACTTATAAGCAAATTAGACAAAAAATGTGAGTTATCTTATTAAACTATGTGAGCAAAAATGTTCTTATAATGCGAGCAAAATATATAAAGTTAAGTGAATGAATTTATCATCTTCAACACCATCTTAACATTGTCTCATCATCTTCATCATTCCCAGCATCATTTTCAACACCAATCACCAACACTATTGTCACTCACCATCATCACCACCACCATCTTCAACACTCATCACCACCACCACCACCATCATCACTCAACAACCACCACCACCATCATCACTCAACAACCACCTCCAACTTCAACACTCAGCAGCACCACCACACCACCATCATCATCTTCGTCATCATCATCACTCACCAACCACCATCATGTTCAACACTCACCACCACCACCACCACCACTATCTTCAACATCATCATCATCACCCACCATCACCACCCACAACTCCATCTTCGGCATCTTCATAACTCAAAAAAAAAAAAACAAGAAGAAGAAGATGCAAAAGAAAATTGAAGAATTTGTTTAAGTATCATCAGAGAAAAAAAGTTTGTTGAAGAAAAAAAGAAGCATCAGAACAAAAGAAGAAGAAGAGTTTGTTGAAAAAAAATAATTTCAAGAATAAAATTAAAAAATGGCACAGTTTCACACGTGAGTGCAACTTCCGCGTTTCTTTAGTTTTGTGTCATGTGCAGTGTACGGAGTAAATACGTAGTATGTATTTACGATGTACACTGCGCTTTTTTGTTTTTACAACTCATTCCAATATTTCACAACTTCTTGTGCATCATCTCTACACAAAATATATTCCTCTTATTTGTCAAAATGGATCGAGATCAATTTAATTTTAACAATTTTTTCAATTATTCGCAAAGTCCCAACTTCCCTCAAAATCAAAATATTCAAAATTCTCAAAATTCAAATCCAACTTTTAACTTTCAACTTCCAATTTTCTTACAAAATCAAAATTATCCAAACCTCTAAAGTCCGAACTTTCAATTTCCTCCAAATTTTTTATGTTCCTCATTTTCTACATAATCAAAATCCACAAAAGGTCCATTTTCATTTCACACAAACTTTAATTCATTACCAATGAGTACATCATCACTTCCATTTGAAACTCCATTTGGGGGCACAAGATTAGGATATGCAAGTGTGGGAGGATCATCCAGCACATTTCGTGAAACTCCAATTAATTTGACAACAAGCCCAATATGTTCACAATTTTTTAACTATGATGGCCTAGATTCTATCGACCTCAATGATGAAGAAAATGATAAAAAGAATCAGTGTTCATGAGAGGAGGATGAACTTTTGATAAGTGCATGGTTAAATGTGTCAATGGATCCTATTATTGGCACTGACCAAAATGCTGATACATTTTGAAACATAATGCATGCATATTGCATGGAAAACAACCCAAGCCTAATCAAAAGAGGGGCATGTGGTACGAAGAAACGATGGCACAATAGCATCTTGGAGGTTCAAAAATTCGATGGTTGCTATAATCAAGCATATCGAACAATCGAGAGCAGTTCAAATAACACAAACATAATGTAGTTGACCCTTAACATCTACAAATCTACCACTGGAAGGAAGAAGTCTTTCCAACTTTTGAAGTATTGGAATGTGCTCAAGAAGGAGCGAAAATGGAAGTCTTAAACAATTGAAATTGGAGGTTCTAAAAGAACAAAGTTGAATGCTTTTGAAACATACTCATCTTCATCGAACAATGAAACACCAACTTATGAAGATGTTGGTGTGGAGTCTCCAACAAGGCCAAAAGGTGTTAAAGCCAAGGTTCTGAAAATTGGATCAGACATTGAATTGGACGAGAAAGGGGTTTAGAGGTTTAGCCGATTCTACCGGAGGTTCAACTGGATATAATAAAATATATATATATATACATATAATAAGCTATATTCTATAAAAAAAATTAAAGTGCATAAAAAATATTAATGAAAGTTGATATATATATCATTTGATAAATTTAAAGGTTTAATAGTCCTTAATTTTAGTAATTAAAATGTATTATATATTAAAATTTATTATAAGTAGTTATTAAATTTTAAAAGATTAAAAATTTTATTTTTAAATTAGTTGACTGATTCAACCGATTTTTAAAAGCTCTCATATAACATAATTTCATACAGCAACATAAGTCTTCTTATAGGCTTTACAATTGATAATAAGACAAAAACATCAACTAAATGAGATATGAGCAATATTTCATACAAAGCACAAGTCAACAAGCATGGTAAGTATTGGTAAGTTTCTGACATAACTAAGATATGAGCTATATAATCATAGTGTCATTTATTCAACTCAAAGCATGATCTAGCATTAATGGCAAAGCATGCTTGGTTTATTTATCTATTTATTTTAACATTGCCTCCCTTAAACCAAGCATGTATCATTATTTATTTCAAGCATTTTCTTCGATCGGCAAAATAACTCCGTCTTCAATGGCTTTGTAAAAATATTTGCAATTTATTCATCAATTGGACAATTATCAATCAACACTTCTTTCTCAGATACCAAGTCCCTGATCTTGAGGAATCGAATATCTATATGCTTGGATCTTCCATGGAACACTGGATTTTTGCATAGTGCAATAGCAGACTTGTTGTCACAAAATATTATTGTGGGAGCATCTTGCTTCTGCTTCAATGTTTCTAGAATTCTTCTCAGTCATACTGCTTGTGTAGCACAACTGGTTGCTGCAATGTATTCTGCTTCAGCTATGGAGAGTGCAACAACAGGTTGCTTCTTTGAAGATCAAGATATTGCGCCAGTTCCAAGATGAAAAACATAGCATGAAGTACTTTTTCTTGTTTCAATGTCACATGCCCAGTCACTATCCGTGTATCCAACAAGTCTAACATCATTAGTATCACCATAAAAAATTCCATCATTTATGGTACCTTTGATGTAGTGAAGTACTTTTTTAGCAGTTTGCAAATGACTGGTGTGAGGCTCCTCCATAAACCTGCTTAGGAAACTAAGTCCAAAAACAATGTCTGGTCTAGTAGTTGTCAAATATCTTAGACTCCCAATCAAACTCTTGTAATGAGTAGGATCCACAATTCAACCTTCATCTTCTCTCACCAATTTCAACTTTTCTTCAACTGGAGTAGAGACTGACTTTGAACTCTGCATTTGGAATTTTTTTAAAATATCATTAGCATATTTCTTTTGAGAAATGAAAATGCCATGTTCCTATTGGACAACTTCAATTCCAAGAAAGTATGACATTAATCCCAAATCTGTCATTTCAAAATGTTTCACCATGGCCTCTTTGAATTCTGCAATCATCTTCAAATTATTTCCAGTGAAAATCAAATCATCAACATAAAGGCACACAATGAGAATATCATTATACTCAACAGACTTAATGTACAAAATGTGTTCAAACGGGCATCATTGAAAAACATTCTTAATAAAATAAGAATCAATTTTCTTGTACCATGCTCTCGGTGCGTGTTTCAAGCCATACAGTGCCTTCTCCAATCTGTACATTTTGTCTTCTTTTCCAGGGATCATATAATCTGCAGGCTGCTCAACATACACTTCTTCTTCCAAAGTACCATTCAAAAAAGCAGACTTAACATCCATCTGATAAATCTTCCATTTATTTTGAGCAGAAAGTGAAATAATCATTCGAATGGTATCTAGTCTGGAAACAGGAGCAAATACTTCAAAATAATCGATCAATACCTGACTTTTGTTTGTATCCCTTTGCAACCAACCTTGCTTTGAAGCGATCAATCTCACCATTGGGCTTATACTTAGTCTTATATAACCATTTCACTCCAATAGCCTTCTTATCTGCGGGCAATTCTGTTAGCATCCAGGTATCATTTTTCTCAATTGCAGAGATTTCTTCATCCATTGCTTTTCTCCAATTCTTGTCAATGGCAGCTTCTTCAAAGCTTACTGGTTCACAATATGCAAATAGAGCAAAATTGGTAATCTCCTCATCAGATGGATCATTATCATTACTCACAACATAATCCTCCAGTCTTGATGGTAATCGATGACTCTGGCTGAGTTGATGTGCCTGCTTATTCTTCTTCTTCTTCATAGCCTTCAGGGATCACCATTGGCTCATTTTGAGTTTTGGAAGACCGTTCCCACATTCCTTCTGTAACACCCCGACTTTTATTAAGTCCTAATTAAGTGAGATTAAGGGTAATTGACCTTGGTTAGGATTTAATTCGGTTTGGGTGGATAAGTTTCTTCTAGTCAAACCCTTATGTGTGACGTGATTTAAGTGTGTATATATGTGTTCATTCTATGTTATATGAATTACGTGTGTAAATTATATGTCATGATAATTATGTGTATTTATGTGAGTGTTCATTGTGTGTGGAAGAGTATGTTGGATGCATATATGAGTTTTAATTGGTATTTAGATGATGCATGAGGTTAGGAATGATGATATAAAATATTTATATGAGTTACATGATGTTATTAGATAATGTTAGTGTTATATATGCCCCACAATGACTTTTGGTATCAGAGCAGGTCTATCCTACAGGGCTTGGGGTAATGGACCTGTTATGCTATTACTGCATGTACGGTAGTTATATCATGCATATGCCTCTTATGTGTTTTAGTTAGTTTTGAGGTGCATGATCGTTTTGCTTGACTGTCAGAGTAACTGTGCATACCTAGCATTGATATGGAGCCTGATCAACTCAATGTTGATTGTTTTGTGTGCACAAGGACATGACACCTAGCAGACGTAATAGGGACGATGCTGACGATCACGAGGATGCAGGACAGGACAACAGTGTTACTCCTGAGGCTTTCATGGAGATGGCCAAGGCCATGCACCGCATGGTAGACCACATGACCCAGCAGCGCACTACTCCGCTTACAGCACCACCTGCGGGTAATGGCAACAGCACCTCACACTTTGCTGATTTTAAGAGGGCTAATCCCTCTCCTTTTCTCGGCACTACGAACCCTTCTGAAGCCGAGGATTGGCTGAGAGGTATTGAGGATATCTTCACCGTGGTCCAGTGCACAGAGGTTCAGAAGACACAGTTGGCCACATTCATGCTACAAATGGAAGCACGCTCTTGGTGGAACGACGCTCGTCGCGCTTCTGATGCGGCGGGTGTAGCTATCACATGGGGCATGTTTAAGGACATGTTATATGAGAAGTACTTCCCGGAGACTGTTTGTCAGGACAAGGAAATGGAGTTCCTTGATCTGCGTCAGGGCACCATGACCATACCCGAGTATATCACCAAGTTCGAGGAGCTCATTCGGTTTTCAGAGATCTACGAGGAGAACCCGAAGGAGAGCTGGAAGTGCATGAAGTTCTGTGATGGGCTTAACTAAGGCATCAAGAGGATGGTTAAGCACATGAAGATCAGAGACTACAGAGAGATGGTGGACACGTGCAGGATAGTAGAGGAGACGAGTCGTCCAGTGGCTCCACAGAGGGTCGAGACTCAGAGGAGGGGTGCGACACCTCAGCAGACCAGCCACGCCGTCCCTGCTCGCTACCAGCCTTATGGTCCGTCACCCAGGGCCCAGCCTCAGCCTCGACCACCCCAGCAGCAGCAGCAGCAGCGCCCAGCCGCGACGGCACCCCGGGCACTACCCGCTATGCCACCATGTGCCACGTGTGGAAAGCTTCACACTGGGGCGTGTCGCCTCGGTCAGAATGTTTGTTATCACTGCGGCCAGTCAGGCCATTATGTCAATGATTGCAAGTGGATGGGATTCCAACCTTTTTCCTCCTCTAGGCCACAACATAAGGGGCGCGTGTTCACAGTAAGTGCAGAGAACGTGGAGCAGTCAGATGATCTCATCAGGGGTAAGCGTTTATGTTTTTCTTGTTTAATGTATCACGGTGATGACTAGCCTTAACCATCATTGTTTGGAAACCCATTTAGTGCGTGAGTACGGTGGGAATTGTGTGATGCATGTCTAGGCCTGACGCTAAGCTACTTGTAGTTTTGTTAGGGTCTAGTTGAGGTTAGTTAGGGATAGTCGACCTTAGTTAAGAGTTGACTGCCTTGGCTAGTTAACCATGGATGGTTACTCATCTCTGGTTGATCTTGTCCTCCATATGTTTTTCTGTGTATTAATCACACCCTTGTGTTTTGTTTAGAAAACGAAGTGAGAAGTGTTTTCGAAAAAGGGTTTTTCATGTTAGCTACAAGACCTATTTTCAAACTTGTTTTTCACCTTTGTTTTCAAAAGGATGATTTGCGAAAGTGATTTCAATAAACAAGAGTGTTTTTGCTTCGGCCTCTTTCACAGCCACGATGGGATAACTCTTAGGAATGATCATGTCCTTCTAGTTGAACCCTTTTTCCTTTTAGGGATACCTTGCATCCTCACATACATTGATAGACGAAAGCCTATGCACCTCTAGGTACCCCTTCTCGCGCATCAGAACCTATGAGCCCATGCACCACTATTAGGTTCCCGTCACTATCGACTACCAACAATACTCCTTGACTACGTTCTGTCATGTTTCCCTTCGAGCTCCCGAAACACTATCCTCCAAGTGCCTTAAGTTGAGAAGGAACCTTACCTACCCACACCGTTTGCACGACCCTAGAGAGAGACCACACTCCCTATATATAGCCTACATCCTCTTAGAAAACGCTTCGACTACTCACATAGGTACCCACACAAACCCTACCACTACAAGCCACCACATATGTCCCAACTCTACCGAACCTCAGGATCCATTAGTCTCCCAACATCACATGCCGTTAGTGAGACCTAATAGAATCCTTGAGAAGCCATGTGAGAGATAGTTTTACTGTACCCCATCATGTCATCATGAGCACATTCCTCTTAGTGGCTTTGGATGTACGTCGGAGATGTTTAAACCTCTTCTTTTGTTTTGTTTTCAAGTGATTGCGAAAGTTTATTAAAATGACGCTTGGTTTTCAACTTGGGTTTTAGAAAACGATTTCATACCCCATCGACCTTAAGGTACGAAGTTCCTTAAGGCTCTTTTAGCAAACCGTTTAGTTGCGAACTTGAAAATCGTTTTTGTTTTGTTTGAAAATACCTTGGGGATGTCTTACGGTGTCAGTTGTAATTATGAGTCGTAGGGTCCAATGTGTTTTCCTAGTTTTGTGGTTATTAAAATTATGTGTTTTGGGCATGGGTAGATGATTTCTAAAGTAACGATATAATACAAGTTGAAAGAAGTTTTCGAAAGTGATTTTCTTTTATGTCATGTGAAAATGTATGTGATTAAAGGTCGTAGGAGTACAGACAATATGTTTCCATTAGAGTGGATGTGTGAAATCTGAAATCTATTTTGAGAGCATAGAATTGCCTTTGATCGCAAACAAGAAGGTTTTGAGCTTTTATTTAGTTTTTGAAAATTAAATAAACGTGTTTTGAACTACTAGGGATTGGGAATTAACTTGGATTTTCGAAAATTCCTAGGATGATGTTTTGAAAATAGAGATGAAGCTTTTTGAGGAGAACATTGATGTTGGATCATGGATCCTAGGAACATAAGGATTAACTTGCCTTGTAAGATTATGGATTCATGCCTTTATCATGGAAAAATGAATTTCGGTTGTTTTTATGTATTTGCAACAGATGTTTTTGTTTCTTGAACTTGTTTTCTGCACGACCTGTTCATTCAGGTTAGCTGCTTGCGTGTGGACCTTCCCTCGAGTCTCCGCGAGGGTAGGAGTTGTTATGTTTTGTGTTGTTTTTGTGTTAGAAGTGTCGAATTTCGAGGACGAAATTCTTTTTAAGGAGGGGAGAAATGTAACACCCCGACTTTTATTAAGTCCTAATTAAGTGAGATTAAGGGTAATTGACCTTAGTTAGGATTTAATTAATTCGGTTTGGGTGGATAAGTTTCTTCTAGTCAAACCCTTATGTGTGACGTGATTTAAATGTGTATATATGTGTTCATTCTATGCTATGTGAATTACGTGTGTAAATTATATGTCATGATAATTATGTGTATTTATGTGAGTGTTCATTGTGTGTGGAAGAGTATGTTGGATGCATATATGAGTTTTAATTGGTATTTAGATGATGCATGAGGTTAGGAATGATGATATAAAATATTTATATGAGTTACATGATGTTATTAGATAATGTTAGTGTTGTATATTATTATTTATCTTATTTTATTTTATTTTATTTTATTTTATTTTATGTGCATATGTGTGTATTTTAATTTATATTTAAATATTAGAAAAATTATATGAGCATTATAGTATTATTTGGGGAGATTTGGAGTGTTTTAGTAATTTAAGTGACAGTTGGCCCCACAATGACTCTTGACCTAGCCACTCCCTATATAAACACTATAAACCCTCTCCAATTGAGAAAAACACTTTCCTCCTTCTTCTGAGCCGCCATAGCCATCTTTCTCTCAAGAGCTCCCTAAGCCATTTATACTCCAAACCACGAAACACCCATCAAACCTCACCCAATCCAGAAAATAAATTCATATTCTTAATCCTCTCATCAAGCCGGAGCTTTCTACAGATTCTGTTTCTCCGTTAAGAGTCTCCGGCATCACCGGACCGTTCGTGGGGCTAGAGAGAGGTTTCCAACGAGAGCAGCGTCAGGAAAAAAAAGGGTTTCTCTTTGCATTCTAGCATTTTGTCTTCAAGAGGTAGGGGTTAGGCATTCTATTTTCATGCATATTGATGATAATTTTATGAGATTAATGTGATGGTCGTTTCTCCCATTAGGGATTTTTGTGCCTTATTATTATTATTATTATTATTATTATTATTATGATACACATGATATATATAGATATATATGTACGTATGGCGTGGAAGCATTCATGGATTTTCATTCCTGGCGGCAGCGTGAGGGTGGGTGATATATATATATATATATAAAGAAGAAAAAAAAATAATAATAATAAAAGAATAATACAGTAAGAATAACAACATGTATAATATATGATATGTAATGATAATAGTAATAGTAACAATAAAATATAAGAGTTTACAAGATACTTAAGGGTAGAGTAAAAAGTACAAGTAAAACTAGAATAAAGTATAAGTAAGAAATAATAATAAAATAAACGAGATCATATGACATGAAAGGTATAGAAGCACTGAGAATAATATTTATAAGTAGTTGTATATCATGTTTATTTGATAAGGAGTTGTATTTATTCATTCTCCATGATGTCAGAGTAAGTAAGTGTATGTGCTATGTTTATTCCATGATGTTAAAGAGTATAAATTGACATGTTTTTACCCTTTTATGCTCCCTAATGCGTTATACGACTTGTGTATTTGAATATATAATTATTTATGAGATATATGTTATACTGAGTATATGTGTTGTTTTAATGATGAGTTAAATTGTTGACATGATTATATGATTTATATAATGATTAATGATGAGATATATGTGATGAATGTTATATGCCTATAATTATGTAATGTTAAAGTTTAATAACCAAAATGCGCTTAGTGATGCTATGTTAAAACGTCACGAAGTGACGCTATGTTGAAACGCCACTGGGTGACGCTATGTTAAAACGTCACAAAGTGACGCTATGTTAAAGGATTACCCCCCTCTCCCCATTAGTTTAGGATGAGCTCATGCCTAGGAGCCGGTGATATGGAGGATAGGACAGGAGGGCGGTTATGTCTCACAGTTAAAGAAAGATAAAGATGCTTAACATGTTAATATGTATTTTCTTTATGATGTATTTATTGTATATAATTTGAGGGTACTAGCACACTACAAAGATACCTTTAATTATGATATGTTATATGTATTAAATAAAATAAACAAGACGCACTTAGGTAGTCGTTCCGGGACAAGATTGTTTTGAAACTAATAACTAAAATAAATTCATTCATGCTCACTTATTTAATTAATAAACCCGGAGCGGCTCCCCTACTGAGTTACTTTCAAGTACTCACCCCACGTTATTTCAAACATTTTAGACGATGAGCACCAGCAAGACGATGGAGCGAGCTTGGAGCCCGCGCAGCCTTAGTTATAACTTCCACATTATTTATTAGACATTATTATTTGAGTTGTTTCTTTTATGGATTATGTTATGGATTTATTATTATTCTCTAGTTTATGTTTCTGAGACCGGACCTTTGTTAGCCGGCAAGTACTATTTTATTTATGGATTGTATTTGTGGAGTCTTGTGAGTCTCTGTTTTAGGCTCATGAGATAACACTATTATTGTTGCTTTGATGTATGTTTTGGGAGATTACATGGTTTATTTATTTATATTGAAGTATTATTCAGACTATATTGTGTTACGAGTATTATCGCTTATTTATTACGCAAGACCCTTATTTTTATATTCCGCACAAATGTTTTCGAAAGTTCTCCCACATATCTTCCGCGTATATTTATTTTAAATATAAAGATAATATATGATAACAGGAAGTAACCCTTATGAAATAGCCTAAAATGACTTAAGCATTAAGGGCTATCTAGTAGGGTGTTACACCTTCTTCATCAAACGTCACATCTTGAGTGATGATCACTTTCTTTGTCTCTGGATTGTACTATTTATATGCCTTTGAATTGGTGCTATAACCAATGAAAATGCATTTGTCACCTTTGTCATCCAATTTTTTTATTAGTTGATCTGGTACATGAGCATATGCAATACACCCAAATATTCTGAGGTTACGAATTGAAGGTTTCCTTCCACTCCAAGCTTCTTCAGGAGTATTGTCACGAACACTTCTTGTTGAACACCTGTTCAAAATATACATAGTAGTGACAACTGCTTCTGCCCAAAATTCTTTAGGTAGTTGTTTGAATCGCAACATGCATCTCACCATATCCATTATTGTCCTGTTCTTCTTTTCAGCTACTCCATTCTGTTGGGGAGTGTATCTGGTTGTCATATGATGTTGAATCCCATGCTGCTTAAAGAAGTCTGCACATGCAATGTACTCTGTTTCTCGATCTGTTCTCAAAGTCTTGATTCTACAACCACTTTGTTTCTCCACAAATGCTTTGAATGACTTAAAGACATCACATACTTCTTATTTCTGCTTCAAAAAATACGCCCATGCCTTTCTGCTAAAATCATCAATAAAGGTAATGAAATATCTGCTTCCACTATGTGATGGGACATCAACGATGCACAATCTCCACCAAGTTTCTTGCTCTCCAGGATTTTCCGGTTAGAAATGATTCTCTGTGCTTCTTTCCCAATTGACAAGTCTCACAAACACAATTAGGAATTTTAACAACAGGCAAACCAAAAACAAATTCTTTCTTTGAGAGATAATTCAACCCAGAAAAATGATAATGTCCAAAGCGCATGTGTCACAACCAGTTATCATCAAGTATCATTGAACTCAAGCAAGAAAATTTCTCATGTTGAATTTTCAATGGGAAAAGTCGGTTTGAGGTCAATTTTATCTTGGCTATAAATCTACCATTCTTGTCAAACATTGTACAATATATTTGATGAATATGAATATTGTAGCTTTTCTGCACTAACTGTCCAATACTCAACAAATTGTGATGAAGACCAGGAGCATAAAATACATCATAAATGAAATTGTGAGAACCATCTTTCAATCTGATTGATATTTGACCTTTTCCCAAAATAGGAATATTTGAATTATTGTCAAACTTTACTGACGATTGCACAGTATCATCTAGTGAAGAAAATAATTCCTTTTTGCCACACATATGATTGCTACAACCAGTGTCTAAATACCAAGTATTTTCATCTTTTGTAAGTGAACTACTTATGAAAAATAGACTTTGTGGATTAGAATCCTCACAATTATTTTGGTACTGATTTTCTGCAACATTTGCTTGAGTATAGTAACTTTGATTCATTGGCTTGAATCTGCAATCTGTGGGTTTGTGCCCAAATTTTCCACAGTGAAAGCAATTAAAATTTGTTCTTTCTTGAAAATTACCTCCTCCACTTCCATGGCTTGTAGGTCCAAAGTTATTTTCTCCCCTGCCTTGATTTGGTTGCCTGAAATTGTTGCTTCTTCCATGATTGAAATTATTGACCTCTTCCTCTGCTTCTGCCTCTGCCTCTGCCTCTGCCTCTAAAGTGTCCTCTGCCTCTAAAGTGTCCTCTGCCTTGACCATAGTCTCTACCTTCTCCATCTTGGCTAGACTCTGCAAACTTGTTGAAATTCACCTGACTCTTCAAGGCTTCTTCTGTTGACTTTTCTGTCTTCTCCAAAATCGTGTTGACATGACTTTCTATGCTTCCCTGCAACTCAGCAACTGTCATTGTGTCTATGTCGTGTGACTCAATTATTGTAGTCACCACATGATCAAATTTGATTGGGATGGTTCAAAGTATTTTCTCAACCACCTTGCTATCTGGAATATCTTCTCCAAAGACTCTCATTGATCTTGTTGACAAGGTCAGTGACATGAGAAAAATATTGTTCAATAGTTTCTGAGCTAGACATTTCATACCTTTCATATTCTCTGTGTAAAGACTGTAGTTTGGCCTTTTGTGCCTTTTCTACACCTTTGTGAGAGAGTTTGAGAGTATCTCATGCTTCTTTGGCAGTTTTGGCATTTGCAATTTTGCCAAACACTTTATAGTCCACTCCTTGATGAATTAGTGTCTGCACCAATTGATCTCTCCTTTGAGTTGCTTGATCTGCTCTATCTTGGATGTCTTGTTCAATAAAGCTCCAAATATTGTGAGCCTTCAAATGGGTGCATATTAAAATTTCTCAATAGTAATAATCAAGTTTCTCATCTAGTTTGGGATCGGTCCAAGCAATATTGTAATTATTTGCCATATTGACTCAAGAAAAATTAATTGTATGAGAACACTTTTGTTCCTCACAAACTCTGAGGAAATACTGGCGCTGGCTTTAACCAGCTCTGATACCAATATGATATCAGAAACACAATATCACTCACAAAATATTGCACAATGGAAGCTCAATATAGGAAGAGAAATTTTATTTATCACTCATGAAATACTACACATGACACAACACATAATAAGCTTTATGTTTTTCCTATATTACAAACACTAACTTCACGTACTTAATTAATTTTTTTGCTCTCATATAACTTATAATTTCATACAGCAATATAAGCCTTCTTATAGGCTTTTGCAAGATATCAAGCAAAATTTCATACAAAGCACAAAGTCAACAAGCATGGTAAATATTGGTAAGTTTTTGACTCGCTAAGATATAATAATGCTTGTCGTACAACAAAAATACGTCCAACTTGTATCCAACGTGTGCTATTCATGCTATACGATGTGTGCTATACGCATATCACATATACGTATAGCACACATCCTGTAACATGGATAGCACACGTTGGATACAAGTTGGACGTATTTCTGTTGTACGTCAAACATTACTCGCTAAGATATGAGCTATATAAGCATAGTGTCATTTATTCAACTCAAGCATGATCTAACATTAATGGCAAAATATGTTTGGTTTATTTATTTATTTTAACATTTATGACATTGTTCCTAAATATTCTTACATGAACACAAATTTAGCTTATTATATCTAGCTAGAAGCAATAAAAATGTGTCCCAATAACTTTTTTATAAGCGCAACTAAGAGTATTAATAATAATTTCTTATACTAGTTGTACTCACACAAGAGTACTTAATTATTCCATATTGTTCGCTTAGGTAGCGTTTGATTGAGTGATACAATACAGAAAATACAATATAATACACAAAATACAGAAATTTTAGAGTGTTTGTTAATCAATACAATACAGAAAATTTGTGTATCAATACAGAAAATATCTGTATTTTCTGTCCACTCTAAAGAGTAGATACAGAAATACAGAGACACAATACAGAAACTTAAATTAAATTTTGTTCCCAATATATCCCTGTTATATTTCTATCTTTCCATCTATACCCTCAACATCACCACCACCACCCCTCGCAACCACCACTGAGATCCGCCGCTGCAGCCACCACCACCATCTTCCCGTCGCAGCCACCACCAAGATCTGCCGCTGTAGCCACCACCACCATCTTCCCGCCGTAGCCACCACCAAAATCTGCCGCTGTAGCCACCACCACCACCTTCCCTCGCAGCCACCACCAAGATCCGCGCTGCAGCCACCACCTCCACCTTCCCTCGCAGCCACCATCCAAATCCGCGCCTCAGCCACCGCCACCACCCAGATCCGCGCCTCAGCCACCACCACCACCTTTCCTCCCAACCACCACCACCACCTTCCTCGCAGCCACCACCCAGATCCACTTCCCTCGCAGCCACAACCACCTTCCCTTGTTGCTGCTGAAGATCTACTGTGGTTGCTGCTCCAAGACGCCATTGCTACTGCTACGAGAGCTGCCGCCGCTGCATCTCCGAGGATCGTCGCCATTGGTGCTGCTTTGAACGTTGCCGCTCCTGTTGCTTGAAGAATGGCAACCCGAGAAGGTGAAGAGACAATCTGGAAGCTTGATGGGGTGAGGGGGTGAGGGGTAAGGATTTTTTGGACATTTCCAAATAAATTGTATGTATTGTCTCATGAAACAAACACAATACACAAATTAAAATGTGTATTGTATGAGTTATCAAACACAATACACAATACACAAATTTTTATGTATCTATATTTCTTGTATGTGTATTTGTGTCTTGTATTTTCTGTACCACAAAACAAACACAGCCTTAATTAGGCAATTCATGTATATACTATTTAGGTTGATGAGTAATTAATGGGAACCAAGCAAAGATGTTTTGCTCTTCTCAATAAAAATTTAAATGTTTCAGTCATGTCAAGTTCTTCACACTTCATTCCATTTGGAAGCATCCAATCAAAATGGTAAAGCAATTGAGCAAGTGGCAACTCTACATTTGCTATAGCAAAATTCCAGGACACATTCTCCTTCCAGCCCCAAATGCCATGTACTCAAAATTTGTGCCTCTAAAATCAATTGTGTTGTTAAGGAACCTCTCAGGCATGAAACTCTCAGCATTTTCACCCCAATACCTTTGATCTCTTCCAATTGCTCAACCATTGATAATGATCTTAGAATTTTGTGGAATATTGTATCCTTTGATTTGGCATCTTTTCCTATTGGCTCTTGGAATTAAGAGTGCTCCTGGTGAGTGTAGCCTTAAGGTTTCTTTGATGACACACTTTAAGTATGTTAATTGGTGCAACTCTGTTTCATCAACATAGCCTTTGGTAGCATACACTTTTCTTACCTCATATTTTGCTGTTTCCATCACTTTTGAATTCTTCATCATCTCTGCCATTGCCCAATCCACAACTAGTGATGATGTTTCACCACCACCTGAGAATATGTCCTAATAATCCAAATTTGGGTTAATTATAATGTTAACAATTTATATGCGTATATACTAGCTAGCTAGGTAAAACATGAAAATCACTTCGAAATCAAAGAGACATATATAATTACAATCTCATTTCATCACTGTTAGCTGTTGAAAAGTATATGTAAAAGTAATGTAAAAAAAGTTATATTGATATTTGTTAGCTGTTAAAAGTAGTCATAAACTATTCTTTGACAATTAATAACTGTTGAAAATACTTATAACTAGTTTTAAGTATTTTCGACGGCCACTAATTATTAATATTACTTTTATTGACAATACTTTTATTGACATATTTAATATTGAACGATGAACACAAAATTCATATTTTGTTTCACAAGTATTGAGGATATATTATCAACTTACAATTTAACACCACATTCAACACTCACGGTAATTATACAAAGGAACATAAGTAAAATTTTGTATTTGGTAAACTAAAAGATTAAAATACTTTTGCTTACATTTTTTTAGAGTTAAAGCTACTTCGAAAACTTGTTTTTCAAAAATTGATTTATATTCTCTCAAATTTGAAAAATATCTACTAAAGTCACTTTTATGCTAATTTACCGACCAAATGAAATCAAAATGATTTAATTTTCTAGAAGCTGCTTTTATATCCATAGTTTGTAGAAAAGCAATAATCCTTTACGTACAACATAAATACGTCCAACTTGTATCCAACGTGTGCTATCCATGTTACAGGATATGTGCTATACATATATGTGATATACGTATAGTACACATCCTGTAACATGGATAACATATGTTGGATACAAGTTGGACGTATTTCTGTTTTGGGTGGTGCTAAATGCATAATAATAAACCAGCCAATAAATAAGATTTTGGGCCATAATTACTCGGTCCATTACAATCTCAATGATTATTTGGCCCAAAACCTAAGTCAAACTAGACCCATTAGCTGTATTGGCTGGTTTTTCATTGTCCATCTAGTATTATTGATTTGTTTTTAGTAGAAAAGTCTTACCTGGATAACTGCTTTTATGCTGTCATCAGTCAAGGGGTATTGAGAGTCCATTGTTTCCTGTTGAAACTTGAGAAGAACATGAACAAGATCTTCACCATCTGCTTCTTCACAATTATTGTCACTTTTTCCATTCCTGTGATCATCTATAATGTCCTGCAATATCATATCAATCTCTCTATGCACTTCTTCAAGTCTACCCTTTGCCCTGCTCATCTTCTTAAGCACCCCAATAGAAGGAAACAAATCAGCAGCACAATTTCCTCCTAACACTTGGAATGATTCCTCAATTGCTAATATAAATCTTTCTTGGTACCTATACTTCTTGCCAAAAGCTGCTCTTGATAATATACCAAATGTCATCAAACAAATCATCTCACCAAGATTAACAACAGAACCTTCACTTTCTTGTATTGTCTTAACTAGCTTTGCCACCTCTTCTTCCCTTATGTGCCTGAAAGATTGGACCCTTTTTGCTGATAATAGCTCCATAGTGCATACTTTTCTTAGTTGCCTCCAATAGGCTCCATAGGGAGAGAATGAAATTGTTTTACCATTGTAGGAAAAGAGTGATGATATAAGAAGCACAGGCCTATCACAAAAGTTGAGATATACATGGTATGGAATGCGTGCTATTTATATAGCATACGTACGTATAGCACACATTTCATATCATGGATAGCACACGTTGGATACTTATTGGACGTATTTCTGTTATACACGTATCATTATTGTTTTATATATAGACAAACAAAAGCATTATTAATTAACAAGAGTATTGAGTATTGGATAACTACATTTTTGAGACCAATTAACCAAGTATTGGGGAATATGAAGTAATTGGTTGTAGGCTAATTCAAACTCCTACATTATAAGGTGGCTACTAGGGGGGATTTGGTACAAGGTTGGTTTAAATTTCTTGTTTGTCTCTTAAATCGAGTAGGATGGTAATGAGGTGCAATGAGAATGGGAGCAGAATTGCAGAAAGTCATTAGGAATTGGTTGAAAATTTTTCATAAATGATAGAAGAATTTTTAAATAAGGTCTCACAAATTTTAAGGACAATAAATTAGTTTATTATAATAATAAAAGCTGACTAAGTAACATTTTAATTTTCAAAATAAGGGTGTTTGACGTCATAGCCACCCTATAATATGCATAAAAGCCAATAATTAGACATTTGACATTTATTATTATAATTATTATTAGTGTTAGAAATATAGCATCATCCCCTACCACTACACTTCATCATCACCATTATTACCTACTCCTCCATTTCACCTAATACACACCATTATGTCTGGTCTGGTCTTTGCTCACTCTTTCTTTCTTTTCTCTCCTATAAATGTAAGCTACGTGTGATGCACAATGCAATGTACATTCATCAAGAACAATAAGTTACAGTATATCAGATTTCTATATTATTGTTTCTCTATTTATTATTCTGAATTATCATCATGATTTATAACAATTAGGATTTTACAAGTATTATTGTTAAGATAATAAAAAAGGAAAATTTCAATTTAAAAACATATATTTTTTATTTTTCCTATATAATCAATCCACCATAACTTTTTTAATTTTTAAAAAGTCATATATTCTTAGTATTTTTAACAATAGTACTTGTATCGAAATTTAGCATTAGCTTGTACAAAATATAATGTAATAAATGCAAATAAAGCAGATAGAGTATTATTATTGATGACAAATAAGTATTTTGAATGTTGTCATATAGTCGTTCTAGATGCTAATAAATAAAGTATCGTCCACTAAATTATTAATTGTAATAAAATAAAATTTAATAGAGATTATTACTTTGTACTTATATGTAATAACGAGAAATGATTGTTGTACGCCCAAAATCAGCCACCCATGTATTTTATGCAAAAAAATATGGATTTTGCTAATAAATGTCCTAAGGACACTTGTTAAGGAATTAAAAATGGAAATATTCATCTTGAAAACATACATTTTTATGTTTTCTATGCAAGGGACCCACCATTATATTTTAAATTTTTTCTAAAGTTACTATTTTAAGTATCCTTAATGAGTGTCCTAAGGACACTTGTTAGCAAAATCCAAAGGGGGCATTTGGTTGGGAGGAATCTTTGAAGATTCTCGGAAATGTTTGATGGGAAAGTCACATTTCCATGTTTGGTTCGTATCTTGACATCAACATTCCTGGGAATATTGCATTCCCGGGAATCCTACATTCCCATGATTTCAATCCCACATCCCTCATGGGAATCTCACATTCTCATCCCATGGGAATGTTTGAGGATAACTTAAATTACAAAAATGTCCTCATAAAAATTACAACATTTTACATTTACCTATCCTTGTATGCACTCATTTTAATTCTACAATTTGTACCTCATGAACCAAATCATTTGTGCAAGGTCTACCTTAATTTAGGAGAGAATCAAAATATTATATTAGTACTATTAGAATATTTAATTAATTGAATCATTTGTTGTGATTTGATTTTAATTATATTTTTATTTTAACAATTTTGAGACATTATAAGTGTTTATTTGTCAATTATTAATTTTTTTGACTTTAAATAGTTAAGGGTATATTTGTAAATTAAAAAATATTCCCAGGAATGTTATTGTGAACCAAATGCAGGATATAATTCATTCCTGGGAAAGTTTAATAAGATTCCCGAACAAACAAAACGCAGGAACGTTGCATTCCTGGGAAAGTGATTCCCAGGAATAGGACTCCCAGGAATGTGCACATTCCCAGGAAAAAACCTATCCGCGAACCAAATGACCCCAAAATATATGTATATTAGTGTATAAATTTAAAATTAGGATTATTTTTACCCACTTGCTCGCTCATTTTATCTTTTATGTCCATTCTTTCACTTTCACTTTATCACATATTTCTTTCTCATTTTCTCTACCCATGTATACACCATCTTCTTCTACTTCTACTTCTATTTCTCCTTTCCTTCTTCTTTGGTATTTCTTCATTCCTTTTTTTCTTCTCTTCCCCTCTATGTTACTAGTTATTTTTTTTTTCTTCTTCCACTTTTATTTTTCCTCTTTTCTATCTTTTAGATTGTTGTTAATTTTTGTTTTTATCTTTGTTCCTTTTTCCTTATTCTTTGATTTTATTTTTCCTCTTTTTCACTATCTCTCATATTGTTGTTTATAGTTGAGATTATGTTGGATTATTATTTTTATTTTGTTGGATTAAATCTAATTTTTATTTAGAGTCCATATTCATCCCTTTGGATGTTTGATTATAATTGAGATTATGTTGGATTATGGTATTTATTTTGTTGGACTAAATTTGATTTTTATTTAAAGTCCATATTCACCTCTTTGGATGTTGGATTATAGTTGAGATTATGTTGGATTATGGTCTTTATTTTGTGGATTAAATCTGATTTTAATTTAGAGTCCATATTCACCCCTTAGATGTTGAATTATAGTTGAGATTATATTGAATTAAATCTGATTTTTATTTACAGTCCATATACACCCCTATGATATGATGTTGAATTATAGTTGAGATATGTTGGATATGATCTTATTTGTATATTAAATCTAATTTTATTTAGAGTCAATGATGTTGTATTATAGTTGAGATTATGTTGAATTATGGTCTTCATTTTGTTGAATTATCTTCCATTTAATTGTAAATAAATATTTTCCATTAATCGACCTTTATACTAATAAAATAAATAATTTCATATTAACTATTAAATAAAATATAAATCTTATTTAAATAAGTGAACACTTTATTAATAGTTAATACAAAATTGTCACTACCAACAAACATTGAGATTTTTTTCTTTTCGATTTTCACATATGGTTGAGATATTTTGCATGCTTAAAACAAGTTTTACACGCTGTCTTATCCACAACAGTTTGCAGAATCGTGACTTATGACGTGGCCTTATCCAAATCCATTTCAAACTATCTATAAAACCATCAGCTCCTAATTAATACTCACTTTCCATTCCAAATCTTGAAAGACTAGAAAAACATGGCATCAATGACACCCCTCAACACTATGATCCCCAACCCCAAGAACACACCAAATTACCCACCTGCAGTTTCTGGGCGAGCCTCAAGTGCTGGTGTGGCATTATTTAGCAGGGGTCATGAGAAGAAAAAGAAGAATGGGTCTTCATCAATTGTGGTTTCAGCTTTTGGAGATGTATCTTCTGATAGCACCACTTACCTTGTTGGTGGTGCTATTGCTGTGGCTCTCATTGGAACGGCTTTTCCCATCCTCTTCTCCCGCAAAGACACGTAAATTACCTTACACTATTGTACATCTCAAAATTATTTATCATAGCACATAGCATTCATATATAGTAATTAAATTATTGTATTATTAATAGTAATTAATTCTATAAAATTAGTAAAATAATTTATTTTAAAAAATAAATAATAATTATAAATTTATTATTGATAGTATTATTCTTAACATAACATAGCATTCATTCTTCATTTCAAACTAGTGGATAAATATGGTTTGTTTAGGTAAATAGGTACTTTAAAATAGTTAAATACTGTAATTGAGGATTAATATGTAATATGTAGGGAATTTACTGAATAAAAGTCGATCTAGATCGATTATGGTGCAAATTTTGCAATTTTTTTCATCATAGTCGATCTAGATTGACTATAGTGTACCGTGGACATGACATATTTTTCTTTTTATCTTTCTTCATACTCTATGAAGAAACTTAAGATTAAATCAACCTAAATTTACTTGAAAAAAAAACTTAAATTAAATATGTATTTTTAACCCAAAATAAGAGAAGTTTTACTAAAAAAATATTTATTATATATTCATAAATATATCGTGTGTGTGTTTTATAATTTTTTAATTTGGTATATTTCTGTGTCCGTATCATGTCCCATGTGTGTAAATGTGTGTGCTTCTTAGTTTATATATTACTTAAAATTTAATTTTAAGATATTTGTTATTGTAAGATTTAATTAACTGATATAGCCAAACAAAATTAGTGCATGTTTGGATACACTTTGAAACAATTTTTTTTTTTTAAAAACAATTTTTTTTAAAAAAAAAACTGATTTAAGAAAAGTAATATATTGGGGTGAATTGTGAAGAAAAATTAAAGCTATTTATGTTGATTAAAAAAAGCTGTTTTAAAGTAAAAAATTGGATATTATAAAATAACAAAATGCTGTTTCAATCTGATTAAACCTTAAATACCATATTTTACCTCTCAAAATAGTCATTTCATTGCATTGCAATTGTTCTCTATCAAATATGTACAGCAATATTATACTCATTTTAGTAATTTATCACAAAAAAGTAATTAATTTTTAACAATCCAAACATCACAAATTAACTTAAAGTTAGTTTTCAACTGAATCATCAAAACATAAATTTATCCATAAACAAGTAATTATATAAAAAAGTGATTGTATGAATAAGCGATTAATGAAATAAGTTTAATTTTTCAGCTTACCCAAAAAGATACCCTTACTGTGTTAAGATATATTTCTAACATAATTCACACAACTTTAGGCATATACATTAATTCTGAGTGGTTTTTGATTATTGATGAGCATGGTTTTTTGTGGCAGATGCCCTGAATGCGATGGAGCAGGGTTTATTAGGAAGGGTGGGGCGACATTGAGAGCAAATGCAGCACGAAAGGATCAAGCTCAAATCGTTTGTCCTCGCTGCAATGGTTTGGGCAAACTTAACCAAATTGACAAATGATTGATCAACACAAGATTATATATGCTCCCTACTTTTTTCTCTTCTTTTCATGCGTAATTCTATTACAATTTGCTCCTATATATCCTTACCATAATATTTTCATCTCAGGAGAGAAAGAAACAAATTTCTTTGTTCGGAAAACCTGTCAGTGAATACTTCTTGTCCGGCGGGGTTGCATTACGAATCTAATTTGTGTTTTTCTCTTCTGTAACATACCATAATGTTCCTTGAAAGAAAAAGAAAATTGCAATCCATTTTCTTGAGGAATGACTAATTAATAACTTCTTGTTTCTTACTACTCCAAGAAATCAAGTTACTCCCTAGGTGCATGTTTGGTTTGTCCACGTTTTTCCTTTGCGTTCAACCAAATTCTGTTCACTAAAATTAAAATTTTTGTCTAGTAAAATTACTTTAAATAGAAATTATATGCATTGGGAAAAACAACTTTTTATGAAAGCTCTCACAATTAGCTTTTAGGATTTGAGATTCAACTAAAATTTCACGTTTAATCACATTTAACAATTCAATTATTATCTACCAACTCTCACGTCAATTCTCATTTTTCTTAAAGAATGATGTGTTTTTTTTGTTAATTATATAGTTTACCTAAAGTGTTAAGCTAAAACAGTGAAGTAATTTTATTTTAATATTTTTTGTCCAAATAGTATTTTTAATCACGTGCATTTTTTAATAGGTTGAATAATTTAGACCAAAACTTCTATTTTTAACTATTTTGACTTATATAATTTTGTACCCTAACAAAGCTCTATAATTTAGATAATATTTTAAGATAAGAAAGATAACTCATGAATTCACTTTTTTAACGTCATTCCCAAACATAATTCAATTATTTTAAAACTAATTCTCTTAAAATCAATTCTTTTAATATCAATTATTTCAAAAATAATTTTATCAAAATTTAAACCAAAATAATAAACATAATACCTAGAAGTTGACTTGCGATTATCACATTATAACCAAAATTAGAATCTACAAAAAGTAATTAATTTCAAGCTAGATGACGAATGGAGAGAAAGAATTTGACTAATTGTCCTAGAAAGATATCTTAGAATTTATTTTACTGCTAATAATAAACTTGAAATATATTTTGATTGAGAAAGTAAAAATGAATTTTTTGTGGGACAAGAAGAAATTTGTTGATAGCCCTAGTGAAAAACTGGTAATGTTATAGAGTCATGTGCGACTTGGACCTTGGTTAGATTCTTCACAAGGAATTAAGTTGTGGGGTGGAAAGATGTTATGTATTTTATTGATTGATAAGAAATTTTTTCTTCATTTAGAATTAAGAAGTGTTTAAATCAATCAATTTTTTCTCATGAGTTCTTTTTGTTAATTGAAATCTCATCAAGTTACTTACAGAAAAAATATTTTTTCAAAATTATTAATGTTGATATTTTTTATAAATAAGATACCAATTTTTTAAAAAAGTATAAAAGATATCAACTTATGAGAATGTATAAATTATGACACGCTGAAAAATGTCACACATCCTAAAAAACAAATATTTTTTAGAACTGAATTTAATGTGTATTATATAATTTTAATCACTTAAAATTCAAAAAAGTCAAAATAATTTTTTTGGGTGCCAAAATAACAGAATAAATTCACCAATATAATTAATATATATTTGACTGAAATATTAATTTAGGACAAAATTGGTGAAAATAGGGCCCAAAGTCCCAAACAAGACCTACAAATGCCACACGCACTTCAAGACGAGGGTGGAATAGTAGTAGTGCACTATTCAAAATCATCATCAATTAATCTTCAAATGGGTCGATAATGTTATAATTGTGTTTTCTTTCTCAATATTCAACGAAATAGAGTGGTTTTAATTTGTTGGAATCGTTTATCATCTTCTACAAATCTTGTCAAGAAATTGAAAACTTATTTAATTTGGTCCGAAAATCCCAGATAAATTAGATAAACATGATTTTGGTGTTCCTGATGTACAAAATCGATTTTTAACTCAAATTCGAACCAAATCACACAAAAATTTGCTCAATAAATTCATAATAACACAACCAACAAAATTTTAGTAAATTCACTCCAAAGTCCAAAATTCTTAATAATAATATAAATTTATATTCATTATCATATATAAGAACGAAATTTGCATTATACATACTGACTTTCCTTTGGACTTATCAATACTCACATAAATTATATCCCAATAATTAGCTTTATATTTCAAAATAAATTGCAATTTCTAAGTTATCAAAATGATAATATTGGTGACTGAGGGAAAAATAAAAGAAAAAAATGTATGTAACATTCACTTAACAGATTGAGTATAGCTTAGACATTCTAAGCATCGAAACATTAAAATTTGATGTGATGATAACTATATCAAATTCATATTCGATGAAAAGTTTGATCATTTAAAAATTGTGACATTTCTTATTTATTTTTTATGATAAATTTGAAAATGTAGATAAAAACTTAAGTTTCATCCTTAATAATTATTACTTTCCTCTAATCTTATTGTCAAGGGCGTTTGACACATTATCGTGGAAGATTACTGATAATCTAAGAGGGCGTTTGGTTTCAGGTAATCTGCATAGATTACCAGTAATCTTGCAATTAAATTATCTAGTAATCCAGATTGATTCGTTTATTTTGACAAAGATATTGGTAATGTGGATTACCTCCGTATCAGGTGGCAATCTGAATTACCACCACTAGGTAATCTTTTAATTTATTTTATTACACAATTACCCCTCTAACAAAACACACTACTATTCCTAATTTTATAATTTTCTAACACAAATACTAATCTATCTCAATAACTCATACTGCTGCTGGCAATCGTGCCCGCGCTGCTGCTACTCCACCGCACCGCCTTCCCGAAGGACCGCGCCCGCGCCCTGATACTGGTCCAAACTATTTGCAATAATAATTTTTGCTTGTTTTTTTTTTAGTTATTGCATTTGATTTTCTATTTTGAACTATTTGCAAGAATATTTCTTGTTGATGTTTTTTTTTAATTTATTGCGTTATATTTGATTTTTCTATGTTGCACTTTTTGCAAGAATATTATAATTATTTTAATGAATTTTTACTTTTAGTAAATAATTATATTAATGTCAAAACTGAAAAATATTGATATTAAATTCAAAATATAATTATATTTAATTGATTCATTTTATGTATATTTTACGTATTTTAATAATATATAATATAATTGTATTTAATTAATTCATTTTATAATTATTTAGAGGGTATTATAGTAATATATATAGATTACCTTGTAATGTGGATAATATACCAAACAAAGTAATGTGGATTACCGGTAATCTTATTTGTATATACCAAACAAGTTAATGTGGATTACCGGTAATTTAATTGGAGGTAATCTATCTGCAAGGTAATCTAGATTACCAGTAATCTTTCACGGTAATGTACCAAACACCCGCTAAATTACATTGTAGATAGATTACCTATAATTAAATTCCTAGTAATCCACGTTACCTTGTTTGGTATATAAAATTAATATTATTGTTAATCCACATTACCTTATTTGGTATATTTAAAAAATTACAAGGTAATATATGTATATTACTATAATATGCCCTAAATAATTATAAAATAAATTAATCAAAATTAATTATATTACATATATTATTAAAATATCTTCTAAAATATACATATGACTAAAATGTCCTCTAATTTTTAGTTTCACTCTCTAAACATTTTTATTTAGTAAAATTTTAAAAATTATATATTTAATTAATTAGTTGTATACTATAATACATAACGTGTTATATAAATTCCTAATTTTCTTTGATTTTGATAGTCAATTATTGAGTGAATAATTACTTTAGTCTTTACATTTTAAATTTAAATATAATTATTTTCAATTTAGGCATTAATATAATTATTTAATAAAAATAGAAATTCAATAAAATAATTATATTATTCTTACAAAGAGTGCAACATAGAAGAAACAAATATAATGCAATAACTTAAAAAATCTAACAAGGAATATTCTTACAACTAGTTCAACAAAGAAAATTAAATGCAATAACTAAAATAAATTGAAGAATATAAAATTAGATAATACCTTAGTAATTTGTTAAAAGGGTAATTGTGTAGTAAAATAAATTATAAGAGTACCTAGGGATAGTTATCCTGATAACCATCTGACATGGGATAATCTACATTTACCATTTTTGAGGTAATATGGATTACTGGATTACTGAATAGATTACCATTTTGGGGTAATTCATATTATCAATACCTTTGTCAAACCAAATGAATCAATCTGGATTACTATGTAATTTAATTGCAAGATTATCGATAATCTATTCAGCTTATCTCATAATAAACGCATCCTAAGTCTAATTAAAAATATTATTACAAAATCATCTTATTTGTAATAATATCTTCTAATACCAAATATTGGTATTGATATGATGGTATATATCTATTATTTCTTTAAAAGAAAAATTATTAGCATGAAAGTAGCAATGACTCCATATAAATCTGTCAACAAATTCTCAATGGTTCCTCTACGAGTTTATTAATTCAACAATGGTTCTAAGAGCGTGTGATTTGGGTATGCTCTCGAACATTGTCTCTTGAAGCTTTCCTATTAATAGTAGTGAGTCTCTTTGGTCATTCGTGAAAAAGTGAGAGAGAAACAATAAGCAAAAAATCACGAGCTATTACCACCACCACTATCACGAAGCTTAAACTTCTTGCATGTACGCCAAAATACGGTTTATTCATATTAAAGCATCATCAAACCTTTTGTGTGTTCTTTCTTCAAATTCAATTCTTTATGTAAAATAACTATTTAATACTATTTATTTTTCTCTTTTGTGTAATTGAACTTTTTAATACATTGGTGGAAAGGAGCAGAATTGTATATATAATTTTCTCTCAAGAGGGTGGGTTTGGTTTGGAATGAGGAAAGGTGAGATGAAGCTAGAGGAAGATCTTGGTCCTGATCGTCAAGATGACTTCCAAACCGATGATGAAGAAAACCTAGCAGATAGGGTGTTTGAACATTTGGATGATGATTCTGGCTCAGAATTCTCATCTCCTCTACGAAATTCTTCCAATAATGTCATTAATCCCTCATGGCCTCAAAGCTATAGGTAATTTTGTTTATATAAATGTTTGGGGAACAATACTTTTTCAGTCAAAACAGCCAACAAAGTCCATTTAACACTTTATGACCTAAATAGCATTTTGAATCATGAATATATTTTTAATGGGTTGGGTGATTGTGGTCCAAATTCCTATTTGTTGGCTGTTTTGGCTGGTTTTTTTGTTGTACCTCTAGTCATGCTCTTAATTATTTATTCATATATTCTTGAATGACGTAACATTCAATAATGCTGGTTGTACAACAGAAAAACGTCCAACAAGTATCCAACGTGTGCTATACATGATATGAGATATATGCTATTTGTATAGCATATACGTACGTATAACACACATCTCATATCATGAATAACACACGTTGGATATTTGTTGGACGTATTTTTGTTGTACACGTAATGTAACATTTGATTACTTATTTTTATATCACTTTCACTCTTTTTATATTCAGAGTTAACTTTATGTATACATTTGTTATTCATCTATAACTAGGGTTTAAATTGCAATTGTTGTTGTAATGGAAAATATTGTCGATATACATGGCTACGATTTCAACTATGATATTGTTGCAGAGAATACTACAAATATTTCAGATGCAACTATAATTGAGTATTGTAATTTAATGTATGTTATGAATTATAGAATGAATTGCTTTTGTTTTTTTTTTTTTTCATTTTCTTTTGTTTTTGGTACTGTGGACATTAGACTATTTCTTTCTCAATTTTAAAAGAAAGCTAATATATTTATGCCGTGATTAACATAATGTGTTGGTCATATTGTTACCTGTTTCATGTGTTACTCATTCATGGTTGGTACTTGGTAGCAATAGAGAATTTCATTGGACAATGAATACATAATTGAATATTGATTTGGAGAAATTATTAACTGTATTGGGAGCAAAAAAATTTTTTTCTACATCATTCATTGCATGATACATCAACTATTTTATCCCTTTATTTGAAACTTAGCTCTTTTCCTTCCTATTATAGTTAACATTTTGAATTATGTGTAATACAATAAATGATACAGAGTAAAAAAATCTCTTACTCTCAGTACACCTAATAATTTTTTATTGATTTGAATATATTTTCATTCATGGCCTTCAATCACACACACAATCACGTATAAGACATAAATTTTCATCTATGGTGAATAGACCAATAAGCAATGCATCAAACTGAATATATGTATGTGTATAACAAATATTTTACTAATATTTTTTTAAGTATATCATTGGTACATTTAACATTGTTTCAATTTGATTAATACCATATTCTCATGTCATTCCGACTATTCAGGCAACCTGGATTTTCATGAATGAAATTACTATGAGCATTGAGCTAAATTAAGAAAGTTACAAAATTATCAATAAACTAGACCAATACATTTTACATGAAATAAAACTTGTGTGTTTATTTTTATAAGTTGGAAGGGAGTTGTATAAATAAATTCTCAGCAGAAGAGGGCAAGTAATAACTAATTTATATAATCGCAAATTAGTGGAGAACAACACTTTTTCAGCCAAAACAGTCAACAAAGCTCATTTAACACTTTATGACCCAAATAACATTTTTAATCATGAGTATATTTTTAATGGACTGAGTGATTGTGGACCAAATTCCTGTTTATTAACTGTTTTGACCGGTATTTGTTGTGCCTCTAGCAATGCTCTTTATATCATTGAAAGTTGAACATGAAATTAAGAGACAAATTCTTCTAGAGATGTTCAAAATTCTAAATGCCTTAGTTGAATTTTGTGTAGACAATCTATGGACATGTTAACTAGTGTAACACCACAAGGACTTTCATTTCTACGGGGAGTTAGTTCATCTGGAGGGAGACAAAACAATGTGATCTCTACAACATCCAAGAGACCTTATCATGAAGGGCAAGAAGATGATTCTTCTTTGATTATACCTCTAGTTTCTGATGACACAAGTATAGTCCAACTAGAGGACAATACCTCAATAGCCCCTTCAAATTCAATTTTATATTGTAGTACAAAGTTTTCTTCAAGTGAATTGCCACCACCACAACAACAATGTTCATTTGCACAATCAGTCATGAATGGTACTTACTCTCTTCCCTATTCTACAAAACTTCATCTAAACAAAATTACACACACACCAATATATATATATATATATATATATAGAGAGAGAGAGAAATGATTTGTGTACACCACACAAAATCAGTCACCATTTGTAATAATCCAACATTTTAAAATTAGTAATTCAACTTTTAAAAATATTAGATTAATGTATAATAATAAAAGTTAAATTACTAGTTTCAAAATGTTGAATTATTATATTTGGTAGCTAATGATGTAGATGATTTCATGGTATATATATATATATATAGCTTACCTAATTTTGGAGTTTGATCCATGCCTACCTATTTATCTTAGAGTTAGGATACTATACTCTCAAGTATACTGAACTGTATACATGTCAACATATTATAATTACTTAAAAACTAAAGAATATGTTATAAATATATAGATATTATAAATACAATGAGTGATATTGAGTTGTGTGTAGGACTCAAGGTAAACTCCTGTCTATACTAACACTTTCCTTCACCTTATTTCAATTTTATTTTGATTTTACTATTTAAATTTGGATATCTTTCAAAAGGCATATAGATCGACAAAATTATGTATTATGCACATAACATTGCCTTTATTTTCAAGGACTAACTTGATCCTTTTTTTTTTTCTTTGAAGGAACAAATATGTTGTGTGGGATAGGAATTCTTACAATTCCATATGCAATAAAAGAAGGAGGGTGGATGAGTCTTTTAATCCTTGTGTTGTTTTCTATCATTTGTTGCTATACTGGAATCTTATTGAAGAGATGTTTAGAAAGCCACCCTGAACTCAAAACATACCCAGATATTGGTCAAGCTGCTTTTGGAACATTTGGTCGCTTAGGCATTGCGGTAATTACAATAGCCATATGAATTTTTTTGCATAGTACTTAATTACCAATAATGTTGGTCGTACAACAGAAATACGTCCAACAAGTATCCAATGTGTGCTATATATGTTATGGGATGTGTTCTATACGTATAACATACATCTCATAACATTTATATCACACGTTGGATACTTGTTGGACGTATTTCTGTTGTACGACCAACATTATTGATCAATTACTAGTTACTATTGTTATTTTTTTTGTTATTATTGTTGTTGTTATGTGTGTGTGAATATATACATAAAATGGTTAAACTGACAATTACTTTTTTCCACATGCAGATAATTTTGTATATGGAATTGTATGTAAGTGCAAGAATTTCTTGGATTTTCAGTTTACTTTTAATGTACTGACAATGTTAAATTTTTTTATAATATCATCTAATCAAATCAAATCTCTTTATTTGCATGACTTTTATGATAAGGAGGTGAAAATTAAGTGAATTTATTGAAGTGTATGTCAATACATGATTAGATGATTGTGTAAAAAATATTTTTGCATTGAACGGTTCATCAATATTAAATCGTTTATAAAGATACATATATTTTTTGCTTTGGTGATTTCTATGTGTACTGAAAGGAATATTATTGTGTCTATAGGCTTCTTGTGTTGAGTATATAACACTAATGAGTGATAACCTCTCATCATTGTATCCTAACACCCACATGAAAATTGTTGGGACTGATTTTGGCACTCATGAAACTTTTGCAATCACAGCAGCTCTTCTTGTTTTACCTACAGTTTGGATTCGAAATCTAAATTTGCTTTCTTACATTTCAGGTTTCTTACTTTCCCTTACTATATCAATTTAATTACCAATAATATTTGACGTACAAAAATACGTCCAACTTGTATCCAATGTGTGCTATCAATGTTACAGGATGTGTGCTATACGTATATCACATATACGTATAGCACACATTCTGGAACATGAATAACACACGTTGGATACAAGTTGGACGTATTTCTGTTGTACGTCAAACATTACAATAATGTTTGTCGTACAACAGAAATACGTCCAACGCGCATCCAATGTGTGTTATACATAAGACGTAATTGTGTGCTATACATGTAGCACACATTACATCTTAGGTATAGCACACGTTGGATGCTCGTTGAACGTATTTTTGTTGTACGAAAAACATTATTGATTTAATTACAAGTTCGATTTCCACACTTTATGACTAATGAGATTTAACTTTGTGATCAGCTGGAGGAATATTTTCAACAATAATGGTCACTTGCTGTTTGTTTTGGGTTGGGGTGACAGAACCAACTAGATCTAAGCCAGGTGCAAAATTTTTAGACCTACAAAACGTTTCTGTAGCTATTGGTCTCTATGGTTTTGGCTTTGCTGGTCATGCTGTTTTTCCAAATGTCTACTCTTCTATGAGGGAACCATCAAAATTCTCATCAGTTCTATATGCAAGGTAAGCATCAATCCTAACATTGAATCTTGTATAGATTGGTCTTATTCGCTTATGGTATTTAATCATCAATATTTGCATACCCATGGAACTATACTTTAAACTATAGTTTGGAAAAATTCTTATATGCTTTCATAACAAGAAAATGACAAATTACATTGACCACCCTTGAGTTTCAATGAAATTGACCTTGACTAAACTAAATTTGTAAAATTTTCTTTGGAGTCTTTGAGTTTTTAAAATAATAATTAGGGACACTACCCTTGAGTTAGCATGCTAAAAAATACACTTTTGAGCGATAAGGCCGCGTTTGATTATTAGTACAGAATAGAAATAAACATATAGATATAATTATTTTGATGTTTGATTAAAATACACATACCGAAATACATATACAAATACACAAAATTTTCTATATTTTGTGTCAATTTTTAAAATAGATACAGAAATACACATAATTTCTTGTATGTGTATTTCTATATTGTATTTCAATCAAATGCAGCCTAAGTGTCACTTGCATTCAGAAAAAATATTTATTTTATAATTAATAACATATGCTAAGTAAGAGTCAATAATAACCCATAAAATTAATATATTAAGTGTTGTATGGTAGAAAAGAAACCTTTATTCTTGCTTTCATAGTATTCAACATTTTTTCATTCAATATGAGATATACGTATAACACACATCCTGTAACATAGATAGCACATGTTGGATACAAGTTGGACGTATTTCTGTTATACGTCAAACATTATTGTTTTTTCATTAGTATAAAACACTAAGAACTTTTTAGGTTTGTTTATCTTTAGTTTAGAATCATTATTACATTAGTTTTCCGCAAGAGCATTGCTGATATTTGTTTCCCTTTTGCAGCTTTGGTTTTTGTCTAGTTATGTACATGAGTGTTGGCACAGTTGGCTATTTAAAATTTGGTGACTTAGTTCAATCTCAATTTACCTTAAACATGCCCAAAGACTTATATGCATCTAAGATCGCAACCTGGACAACTGTAAGATACCACAATTCTTCTGCTTTTTGTCTTTTTAATAAAACAGTTAATATTAGATAGTTAGGTTCTAGGTGAAAATGGTCAATTTACATCCAACTTAATTTTTTTATAAATAAGACATGTTTTTAATAAGAGTTTAATTTCAATCCACTGTCAGTATAAAGTAATTTTACACAGACATCCAATCATGGATTGACACATCAGCAAAAATCATTTAACTCAACCACCCACTAATTAAAAAATCACACAAATCAATAGATGTGATTGACTGACAGTGTAAATTTGTTTACACTGTTAGTGCATCATAGTTAAACTCTTTTAATAAATTGAAATGTTTTGTTATATTTTAGGTGGGAACACCATTGGCAAAATATGCACTAACCTTATTACCTATTGCACTGAGCATAGAGGAACTTGCCTCCACTCCCAAGATAAGATGTCATGCTACTGCTATTGTTGTGAGAACAATTTTAGTGATTTCAAGTTTGGTTGTGGCCCTTAATATTCCATATTTTGGTAAGTATTTACACATTGTCGTTAGATTAATGCATAGCTTTTAAGTTTTTTTAACCATTTTCATAGGGCTATTGGGTTTTGAAGGGTCGCCTTTTATTCTCAAATCTACAATTTTTGGGACTAAGCATAGGGTAAGTGCTTAGAATAAAATTGAAATTACTCAAGTGTGAGCTTTGGATTTCTATATAAAGTGAATAAAAAATACAATAATGCTGATAGTACAACAGAAAAACGTACAACAAGGATCCAACGTGTGCTATACATGATATGGGATGTGTGCTATTTGTATAGCATATGTATGTATAACACACATCTCATATCATGTATAGCACATATTGGATACTTATTGGACGTATTTCTGTTGTACACGTAACATTATTAATAAAAAATATAGTTATACCAAGTTCCTCAAAATGGAGTGTTGGATCAATAACCAAGCTAAAAGTTGTAGTTTCTAGTAAAAGTGAAACTTTATTTCCTTAGAATTTCTCAAAATTACATCTAACTTGAGGGAAAATGCACCTAAGGATTCTGTACAGATTTAAAATCACATTTCAACCTAAAATGACAACATTTTAGTGAGTCCCTTAATGTTCTCCCCCTTGATAAAAACACTAAATGTGGGAAGTAAAGACGAAACAAGTAAAATTATTTGAGTAGAGAAATTCTTAGATGCACGAACAGCGAGATATTTTTTGTTCCACATTTCATTTAGACCTTGCACAAGTCTTTTAATGCAGTTTCTCTTCCTATTTTTCCACTTACAATGGCTAAAATCATTTAGAACAAGAGAAAGTACTTGCTCCAAGAGCAACCAAGAATTTTTGTATTTTAGTAATATTTTGTGTTCTTTCAATGACATGTTCTATCAAATTCATTGCAGGTTCTTTGATGTCACTAATTGGTTCTTTCATGTCAATGCTTGTTGTAAGTTTTCACTAAATGGTCACTTTTCTTGTGAAAATTCTAGAAAGCATCAAGTATTTATTTGTTTGTTATGTTTTGGTGATAGGCACTTATTTATCCTTGTGCATGTTATCTCAAGCTACATAGTGGTAGATTATCAAAAGTGCAGGTAGAAAGTCAAGTCTTAAACATTTAATATTTTTAGAATAATTTTATAGCATGTTATTATATGATAACTTAATTCCTTCTTTTAATTATTTATTTTCAGATAACAAATTGTGTTTTGATTATTATTGTGGGGATGTTAAGCTCTTTTGTTGGAACATATTCAGCAATCAGAAGAATAGCGAAGGGAACTGAATGATATAGTAAATTTTCCATCTAAGCTACCCTTATTTAGGTTTTTGTTAGATGTAACATACCATATTGAGACTTAATTATTTACATGTTGTAGTTGTTGGTTTTGTTTGTTTGGATTTTTTTGTTTGAACCAAGATATATAGTTGATGTAGCTATAAGAAATAGAGAGTAATCCATGTTTTTTAATTAGTGATTGTAATGAGTTGGAACCAAACATATGGTTTTTCTTGTAACATTTCTATGTTTTGTCCTCTACTTTTCTTAAAGAAGTTATCTTTAGAAGAAGTCTTTTAGTAAAAACACTCCGATAGTATGATTTTCATTGGAGGTTCTTAGAGGATAACATTCATATATGTGAAATCAATATGGTTTTGTAAAAATATTGTTAGTGTGAAAGTAACAGTCTCGATTACGACTGAGTTTATGTAGCCGAGATACAGACTAACACAATGATCTCTTGAATCAAACGACTAACACCAAAGAGGGTACTCTATCCTTCAGTTATAGATTCTCCACTCGCTTCAAGGAAAAAAGAAACTATATATGGATGTAGAAGAAAAGAAATAGAAATAGTAAATTGAAATATTTTAGGATTTTAGTCAACAAACAGTTGCAGTACAATTCAAAATTTGAATATTGGTCAAAACTAACTATTGACTATTCCTAAAGAGATGGAAATAAGGATAAATTAAAATAAAGATAAAATGACTTCGAATGTTGTTCGGGTGTCTTCTCCTCAGCAAAGTGTTGATATTTTTAACCTTCTTGAACTACCTTGACCCCTTAGAAACCACTTCCCACGATCTCTTCTTAATCAATCTAGCAGAAAAAATAACTGTCTCTGTATCGCGTTTATTTGTATGGATGGAGACAATGTACATAAAAATAAAATGACATTGTTGACTCTCACCGGACCACCACTAACCACTGCCTCATCACTACCGCAGATCGTACAAGTATTGTACAATTTTCATTGTATATAGCATTAGTGAACTTTAAAACCAATTGTTTAATATTTCATACTAGTATTAGTTTGTTCTTTTTATTTTTGTAACATGTTAACTCTTTGTAATCAGTAATCACTAACAAGGATACAAAACTAATCATTAACTAACTCAATTGAAGCATTAGTTAAGATCACAACTCTTACTTCTCAATTGAGATTACTCAGCTAAGTTTTTTTGGTCATGTATTATTAATTAATTATGAACTAGGTTTGATTATTGAATGTTTCAATCGGTATATTAAATATGATGTCTTTAACATTGTTATCAAACTCTCAACTCTCAAGTCAACTCGTAGACTTTTACGAGTTTATGATTCTAGACCATAGAATCAAGTTGACTCGTATATAAACTCATTTTAAATTTTAGTAGACTCTGATAGACTCGTGCAAACTCGATCAAACTCGTGAGTTTATGAGAGAGTTTACGATTTTGATATGCCTACACACAAAATTATCAAAACGACACCAATTTTAAGATAAAGTGACCATTATACACTAAAAATCACCATTGCTTAGCTTGTGAACAAGAACTTGGTTAATTTTTCATTTTTCATAATGATAAATGTGAGCCTCATAACTAGAGTTTTGTATATTAATGATTTCTTTTATATGTTCTTAACTGATATTGTTAGAGATTAATATATTTTAAAAAGTAGTATATATTATTTGTATTTATATTTAGTGGAATATTGGATTGGTACGTTCTATTTGTCATTGAATAGAAGTACTTTGATATGGTATTTTATAAATTGTGAGCACCAATGCCATTTATCTGTTTCTAATATTAAATTATGTTTTTGGATTTAAAAGTTAATTACTAGCATGATTAACAAGAAAAAATGAAAAAAAAAAAACTATTTGTGGCAGTTTTCAATCACTACAAATTAAGACAATTCTATTAAATTATGGGGTTATAAAATTTTTTATTCAGTACTAAGTTGTGGGGGTTTGAAACCGCAACATATTGTGGGGGTTTGAAACCACCACTATATTGTGGGGGTTTGAAACCGCCACAAAAAAATCAACACTATTATGATCGCGGGATTTGCGTCACACCTAACTGTGGCATTTTTTAAACCCCCGCAAAGTGTTTTGTGGAAGTTGAAAACCCCCACAAAACGTAAAAAAAAACCTCACAAATCAGCTTATTTTTTATAGTGATTGCACCCCTGTTCACTTAATAAATCTATAAGTTTTAGAAACACTTAATGGCTTCAACCTCTTCACAATCCCTCACTCTAGTTTCTTCTCAACGTCACCCACCACCTCACCTCTGACATGTTGTAGCCTCACCTCTGCCTTACAGTTCTTTCACCTGCCGCCTCACCTCATCTGTCTCTGGCACTTTGACAGCGCCTCAACACTACCTCATATGCTCTGTTCACGAAGCCTCACGAATCGCATAGGGTTGTCGTCACCTCATGCCGCATCATCGTCGCCTCACCTATCCGTTGTCTCTGGCTCTATGTCTTTGCCTCACATTCTCTTTTCACGAATCCCCAAATCTCAAGTTGTCCTGAGCTTATCTCCTCACAATCACAGATTGGTTATCTAGGCTAGGTAATGTTCATTCTTAGTTCTCAATCTGTTTTTTCTTCAATCTTAGCACCGATATATATAATAATTGTGATTGTTGATAACGTATGTGATTTATGGGCTTTGGTTCTCTTTTGGTATAGTTAATTTTGAATTATGTTATGATTCTGTATCATTCTAGTTCTACTTTGATTCATTCTGGTTCTGTGTTAACTTACATTAATATGTGATAATTTAAGTTAATGTATGCTTTGATTTGGTTAGACTTGAATTGACTATATATGTGTGTTTATCAATTATAAATTTGCAATGAGCTTATAGTACATTTCTTTCAATTCTATTTAATAGATTTATGTTACCTTTCTTTATATTCTATGTTTTATAATTTAATTTTTAAAAATATTTTAATAATAAGTACGTAAACTCATACGAGTTTACGAGTCGAGTTCACAGAGTTTTCACGAGTTTTCTTGGACTCTTTAGTTTGATTTCCTTGGTCTTTTAAGTTTCCAATGGGTTTGAAAATAATATAATGACTGCAAGAGTTTTTTCTCTTTTCTTATCTCTAGAAGAATTTTCATCTCTATGATATGTAAATAATTTAATTTTAGTGGATCAAAATATCAAATCTCCACCATAATCATTTGACTCTGTTCTAAATTTACCTTAAATCATCAACTGATTATGTTCTCTTCTAATAATATTCTGCAATCTCTTTATTTATTGGTTTCTCTATCTTTTATATTTTTTCTAGTATACTGCGCGCCAATTGTTATCTGCACAAAAATGAAATTTAAAGACAAAGATCTTCTAATTTTTATAATGTATTTTTTTATAGGATGAATATTTATTTTCTACATACTAAATTAGAGGTTCTGAAATAGTATTTATTTTTTCAAACATATTTGAAAATATCTCAAAGCCTTAGTTTACCCTTCGTCTCAATTTAAACTTCCATTCTAAAAACATATCAAAACTCTTAAATAGAAAAAAAATTAATCATCAATACCTAATACCTCTTTTATTTGTAAAATAAATTCTTTTATAAATTTAAATCTAATAATTCTATTTAACTATTATCTTTTGTCTCTTCTTTTATTTTTTTCCATCTCTAATTAATAGCTGGTCCTGGTCTTATTATTATCGCCTTTAATTTGTAAGACTGGTGTTCAAAATTTGTCTGTTAAAAAGTACATATTTTCATTTATGCATATATGTTGAATTCGGACATACACTACAACCTCTCATTATTAGGAGCACATAGTCTTGTTATATGTCTCCACTCTTCAATTCAAGCTAGCTCTCTTTTATTTCCATGTCTTGTTGGGTGACTCAACCAAACCCATCATGTATAAATGTATAATGTTTCTTAATTCATTTATAGATTTGAATAACAAATTATATATAGCTAAGATTTAGAAAATGAATTTATCTCCTAAATGAACATATATTGATCGAAGATATCATTTTTAACATGCTTTCAGCACAATGAATTTATCTCTTTGATTACTTTTGGAATCACATACTTTTGAATAATAATATTTTTTCAGTTAAAATACTTCATTTTAAATTTTTTTATCCAAATAGTATTTTTAATTATCTATGCATTTTTAATAGATGGAGTAATTGTGACCCAAATTATTATTTTTGATTGTTTTGGCAGATATAATTTTGTACGCCTAACACACTCTCTTCATACGTACGTAATATTGATAATATTGATACATACGTACACCTATTTTTCATTCATTTATATGTTGATGTGACACAAGTATTAATATTGATACATACGTACACCTATTTTTCATTCATTTATATGTTGATGATTTTGATAAATATGTTTGCAAGTTGTAAATATATTCATCAAAGTTGTTAGCATTTAAATTAGTAAAAAATTAATTAATTAATAAATATTGTACTATGTACATTTAACATTTTCCTGTATTATATATAACTACTAGCTATTGTGCAAAGGTGAAACCAAAATCTGTTATTAGTAACCAACCAACCATATACCAATATATATTGCTCCATCCATCCTAACAGAAAAACAAATAGACACAAAAATTCTTGTTATTATTAAAACTCCACACTCTTCTCACCTTCAATGCACAACAACCTCCTTAAACCAAAAAACAAAACACTACTAATCTCAACCTTTTTTCCATATAATATAAATAAGTAGCTCTTATTCTTTCTTTCACAATCTCAATACAAACACTTCAATCTCAATTGTTTCCATTTACAAAAGAGAGAGAACAATAGTGGAAACCTTATCCCTCCCTCTCTCATCTCACAAGTTCCTTGATTTCGACGACTATGCTTTTGCGTCCGAAAGCCTTCACCACGAAAATGAAAAACTTAAAAAACAACAAGTAGAAGAAGAATTTAGCTTCGCGTTCGAGAATTCCCAAGAGTTGCTTATAACCGCAGATGAGATCTTCCTCGATTTTGACGATTTCGCTTTCGCATCTAAAAGCTTCCATCACGATTTCACCTTCAAAATAAAAATTGACAATAACAATGCAAAACACAAAGAGTTTAATTTTAATTTTACATTTGTGATTCCTCGTGAATCGCTCGTAATTGCTGACGAGATCTTCCATGATGGAAAGATCCGACCATTGTTCCAAGATTTGGTGGTGGGGGATTCAACGAAGATGTGCAAGAAGAAGAGCAACTCGACAGGGTTCTCAAAGATGTTGAGGTGCCAACAGGATCTGCAACGCCGGAGCTACAACAACGGCAAGGATGCATTCATCTTCTTGCATCCTCCGGCACCGGCAAAGAAGACCCACGACGCCGTAAAGAATGCTAAGCGCAAAACGACGTCGTCATCATCACCTCACGAAAAGTTGTATAAGATGAATAGGAAAAGAACGGAAAGCGAGAAGCGGAGGTCTTTTTTGCCTTACAAGCAACAATTGTTTGGGTTCTTTACCAACATGAACGTATTCAACAAGAACATTCAACCTTTTTGAAATCTATATCCCAAATTTTCTAAATTCTCTAGATTATGGGATTATTTAGTTACCATATATAGCTGATGGCCTACTAATGAGCTATCCCCAAAATCATCAATTCAGGAAATTTTTTTCGCTCTTGATGGTAAACAAGAGTTCATAATTCCCTGAATAAGTTGTTTAGATTGAGTATTTTGGATGATGTAATGTTTAGTTTATCATACTAATGTATCTAATGATGAGAAAGAAATTAAAGCATGTGTTTTACATAGTTTAATAAGTGTCCTATATCTTTCTTTTATTTATCAAGACAATATAACTTTAATTTGAACAAAATAAAAATACATTTACTTAATGCATTCATTTAATTTTTATGTATTACATAGACCTCATCAATTGCTAATAGAACTAAACTCTCTTTATGTAACATACATACTCCTTTTCAATTTAGCAACTTTCTCTTCTTCCCAAAATCCTCTACTCAATTTGATTTGTGAAAAAAAAAATGGACAAAGTGGCCTATGATGATCATTATTCAACATCAATGCATGTATATCCATATCCCCTTAAAGAGTTTTATTTTGCCTAACTAATTAAAAGTATCTTCTTGAATACAAATATGTAACAATATAACATAGGAAATGTATCCAGTGAGATTGTAATTTTGGATGTGTTTGATAAAATATATAATAAGATAGTAATATAGAGATAGAAATATATAAATAAGTGTTTGGTTATGTAGGAAAATTAGAAAATTTGTATCTCATGATAGAAAATTTGTGTATTTTCTGTATTATAAGAAGTAGAGATCGATATAAAGTAGTACTTGTTTACTATGTACAAGACACAAAATACAATACAATACAGAACATAAAATAACATGTTTGTTTAATATAAACACATACATCACAGACTGTATCTGTGAAATTTTTTATATTTTGTGTCCATACTCAGAGACGGATCCATAAGGGGACAACATGGGCCGTGGTCCCCTCAAATATCATTAGATATTATAAATATTAAATAGATATTATTATCATTAAATTGTTATAGCAAAAATGATAATAACAATATTTTAAACTTTTTGTCACTTTAAAGGATGCGGGTTATCCTATTCTGCTATGCTATAGTGTGAATTCTTTAATTCTGTTAGTTCTTCATCATAAACTAAAGTATAGCTGCCACTTTTATTAAATTTTATTTATAACTTTTCATTAATACCATAATAACAATACTTTAACAATTCTTTAAGCATATATCGCTATAATTTTCTTTAGAATATATAACATGATATGATTTATTTATTTTATTTTTATCCTATTTATATTCATTTAAATGCATAAGAAATAGAAATATATGTTGAATATATCTTATTCTTTTTATCTTATGTCACTTATTCTGTTGTATAAGTCATGTAAGTTATTATATTTAATAAGTTTTATGTTATTTTTTCTTTATATGATTTAAAAATATACAGTATAATTAATAAAATTATATCTAATTACTTTTTAGATATGAATATTGATGAGAATTGACTAAAAAAATTATATAGAAGATATAATTTTCACTTATTATCTTATTATGTATATTTAAAGGTGTATTATTGTTTGAATTCATCAGTTTTTTACTTAAATTTTTTTTTTATATTATAAATTATACTATTTATTTAACAATATTAGTATTTATTTCTGGACCCCTTTCTAAGTGTTCTAGATCCATCCCTGGTTTTATGATACAATTAGTGGCTCTTATCTCTTCTTTAGCTTTGTTTATCAGTAATATGTTGATCTATATAAAGGGCTCTTTTGTATCATTTCTATAAGAGTTTTACTCAAATAAATGAATAATATTCAATATCAGTGAGTTATATTGTTTCTCGATCTTTCTGCTCTGTTCTTTCTTTCTTGCTTTGGTTCATTCACACTTCTCCCTCAGCAAGCATTTAAAGAAATTTTCGCTAGAAATTAGCTACCACATAAATTGCTCGCTAAAGCCTTGAAAGGAATGTGAAGAAAATTGGTCGCTAATTAGTCGCTATTTGCTCACTAAATGGTGTCCGACTCTGCATTTTCGCTACAAGATTTATATATAGTCGCTGATTGGTAGCTAATTCCTCACTGATTAGCGAGGGATTAGCGACAAAAAGTTTCCTAGCCAAATTTAATTTGGTAGTTAATCCGGCATATTCTTGTAGTGCTCATTTTGGTCCTTTTATATGTTCTATTTCAGTTATGTTTGTTAATTAAAATGATTATTTGATTTCATTGAAATTTAAATTAAAATGACAAAAATATTGATAAAGATGTAAAAGAGTATAATAGAAAAAAGTAAATACTTCTTAAAATTGTAAAATTGAAAAATTGAAAAATAAAAAGTAAAAAAAAAAACGTTTAAAAGATACCGAAATAAATTATGAGCTTTACTAGAGGCACAATAAAAATCCAGCCAAAACAGTCAATAAATAGGAATTTGGGCCACAATCACCCAGCCCATTAAAAATATACTCATGATTAAAAGTGATATTTGGGCCATAAAGTGTTAAATGAACTTTGTTGGCTGTTTTGGCTGATTTTTTGTTGTGTCCCAAACATTTGTGATAAATTATTAATTACATCTAAACTAACTTGTTGCGTAGCTTTCCACACATTCATAGTATTCAGCGGACAATGTTGCTCCCAAATATGACACGAACTACCCTTATCCATAGGCAACCTAACTTGCATACCATTTATGCCAGGTTAGCAATAGCTAATTACTACTATTAGGATTTTGATAATAAATCCTCAAAGGATATTTATTAAGGTAGTAAACTTGAAAAATATTTATTTTAATGAAATGAAATTTTATATTTTATATACACAAAAGATTCCCTATAATATTTTAAGTTTTTCTAAAATTTTCTATTTTAAATATTCTTAATAAATATTATAAGAGCACTTATTAACAAAACTTTTATTATATGAAACAAGAGAAAAGAAAGTTAATACAGAAGAAAAAGACAACTCATAGCACTTCATAGAACAAAATCAAATATAAAAAAAAGCATAAAAGCATAACATCAACATACTTCAAATCTACCATATACATTTTTTAGATGAGAGTAATATATATATATATATATGTACTTGTATAGTTGTATGTGTGTGTCAACGTAGAGAATTCATAGATAAATAAATGTGGTGATAAGTGATAATGTTGGTATTAACATTAATATTTAGGAAGTATGAGAATAGAATTCCAAGTAAGATTAATTTTTTAAAAATATCCAAAAATAAATCTTTCCTAAAAGATCAATTTGTAGAGAAACCTAAATGTGCTTGAATCAAAAAATTTATTTTACCTAAGTTATCCTTAAAAAGAAACTATTTTCGTTTCTTTCCACACTAGTTTCAAATATTTAACTACAACGTTATCTCTTCTCTCTATATGCTTCCCTTTATTAAGTACAATCTCCCCTTATGAAATATCTAGTTATTTGCACATGAATCAATGATAATGTGCACCGCAATCCGAAAATATACGTGGAAAACTATTGGTCTGACTTAGACACACACTTATACATACACGTGAAAAACTGAAAAACAAAACAAATACAAGATAGTTAGTTCAGTAATGTTTGACGTACAATAGAAATATATTCAATTTGTATCCAACATGTGTTATCTATGTTATAGGATGTGTGCTATACGTATATATGTTATACGTATTGCACACATCCTATAATATTGATAGTACACATTGGATATAAGTTGATTCTGTTGTACGTCAAACATTATTGATAGTTAGGAACTATATATGGTTCAAGGAACAACTAACTATGAATCTTGTTGAGTTGTAACACTCCCCTGGTAGATCTCAACTCGGAATCTTTTTTCTTAAGGAGAGCAAGGTGAGTTACTTACAAGGAACATCAAGGAATTTCCCATGTCTCTCAGATGCTTTACTTTGTCACAAAAAATTTACATCACTTCCCACACAATTCACTCCCAATCCAATCCCCCTCTGGTAAAAAACCCAAAGCTAAGCCTTCATCAGATAATAACCCCTGAATTTAACTCTCTTCAACCCCAAAAACTATACTCACACATTTTATCAAACACTTGGAAAACACCCACAAATGAGACCCCAAACCACAAGCTCATGTCTCAAAATCAGCATATTTCTCATCTTTTTACAAGCTTCCATGATTGATGCCAAGATGCTACTAGCTTTGCCACTCAAATCACAAGTAAACCCATCTAGTTACATTCCAAGACCACCAAACAAGCTCCGTTTCCACCACAACGTCAGCCTCACCGTCTCAATAACTGTCGGCACGCCGCCACAAAACGTCTCCATGGTCATCGACACAGGAAGCGAGCTTTCATGGCTTCACTGCACCAACACCACAAAAAACCGGGTCACACCCGACCCGGGTTTCAACCCGATTATTTCTTCCTCTTACACACCGATTTCTTGCTCATCACCAACTTGCACGACCCGGACCCGTGACTTCCCCATACCCGCTTCTTGTGACTCTAACAACCTCTGCCACGCAACTCTCTCCTATGCTGACGCTTCATCCTCCGAAGGGAATCTCGCCTCCGATACATTCGGGTTCGTAGGATCCGAAAACCCGGGAATTGTTTTTGGGTGCATGAACTCAACCATAACCACTAACTCTAACTCAGACTCCAACACAATTGGGTTAATGGGAATGAACCAAGGGTCACTCTCTTTGGTCTCACAATTGAAACTACCCAAATTCTCGTACTGCATATCGGGTTACGATTTCTCAGGTGTCTTAATTCTCGGGGAATCCAATTTCTCGTGGGTCGGGTCGTTAAACTACACTCCTTTGGTCGAAATTTCCACTCCCCTGCCCTATTTTGATCGTGCAGCGTACACGACCAAGCTCGAAGGGATTAAGGTTTCGGAAAAGTTGCTTAATATATCGAGTGATGTTTTTATGCCGGATCATACTGGAGCGGGTCAAACAATGTTTGATTTAGGTACTCAATTCACTTTTTTGTTGAGTCCAGCTTATACTGCATTGAGGGAGGAGTTTTTGAATCAGGCGAATAATACGTTACAGGTTTTGGATGACCCGAATTTCGCGTTTCAAATAGCTATGGATCTTTGTTATCGGGTTCCGATGAATATGTCGAGATTACCTGAGTTGCCGAGTGTGAGTTTGGTTTTTGAAGGTGCTGAGATGAGGGTTTTAGGCGAACAATTGTTGTATAAGGTGCCCGGTGTGGTTCAGGGGAATGATTGGGTTTATTGTTTCACGTTTGGAAACTCAGATTTGTTGGGTGTGGAGGCATTTATAATTGGTCATCACCAACAACAAAATATGTGGGTGGAATTTGATCTTGTAAAGGATAGGGTTGGTTGGGCTTCTCAAGTGCATTGTGATTTGGTTGGAGAAAGACTACTTGGTTTGGGTAATTAGGCCAATATTGTTGGTTGGGTTGGGGTTCCAAATTGGAGCTCTATGCGTTTTTAAGGAGAACATTAGAAGATGATATTTGAAGAACTCATGCAATATTTAAAGGATATATATGGTTCAATTTCTTAATTTCGGTCCTGGGTATTGATGTAATTGAAAAAGAGACACAAGACGTTAAACACTGAAGAAAGTTTAGAGGTGCAAATCAGGAAAGAGAAAAAAAGTAAAAGAAGAGAGTTTAGAGGAAGATCAATTTCCCATTTTCTATATATTTAATTGATTGATAAATAATTTTTTATTATTTAAAGACGAAAATAGAAATAGTTATTTTGTCCATTTATAAGTTAGTTTACGTATGTTGTTGCCTCAAAGCAGTAGATCGATCTTTGGGATGATAATTAAGTCTGTGTTTGGATTAGCGTTTGCAAACTGGAGTTTGAATGAACTTGATTTTGTACAATTGATTTTGGATAAAAGTGAGTTGATACTAACGTGATTTATGTTTCGAAAACTTTGTTCAAACGTGAGTTTGATAAAATGAATATTATTTGGATAACATAGATTAAAATCATTTTTTATTGTGAAATTACTAAAAAGGATATATAAAAATAATTAAAATATAAGAGTTATTAAAATGATATATATGAGTTTGATATTATACTTTTAATATTTATTTATCATATTCTTATTTTTTGAATAATTGAATTAAATATATTACTCTTATATATATATTATTTAAGATATTATATTTCTATTAGAAAATAAACATCAATGTTATATATAAAATAAGTGTAGAAAAAACTAAAGTTTATATGTAAAAGTAAATAAAATTTTAAAATTAAATTATAAAACTACAATGAAGTGCAATTAGGATAAAAATATTGAAAATAAAAAAATATATAAATCATGATTTTTTTACATATAGTAAAAATTATATGTGTAGATATTTTATTTATATTTCTATTTATAAGATAATTGATTTTGATTAAGTTTGTGTAAATATGATTTATATTTGAAAATTTTATTTTAAAATTAATTATGATAGAACAAATGTTATTTGGATAATATCAATAAAATCACTTTTAAATGTATAATTATTATAAAGACATGAATTTATATCATACTTCTAATAATATTTTTATTTTAAAATAATAGAATATAAATTATGTTAAATATAATAATATAATAGCTATTATAAAAATTAATAGTTAAATAACATGTTAATAAAGAGGGAGAATGTGAGGGAGAAAATGTTGCTTATATATATATATATATATATATATATATGTGTGTGTGAGAAAGAGAGAGTATGATATTTAATAAAGAGGGAGAAAGATGGAAACAAAAACTAAATGGTGTTGCAATGCGGAATGCAAAACGCAAAAGCAACATTTTCTTGCTTTGGGTTGAACTGAGTTTTTGGTCAAATCCTATGAGAACGAGAAAGTAAAAAAATTTGCCAAACAAAAAGTATCTTCGTTCAATAAAATTGAACGTGCGTTCTGATACTGAAACGTTAAACCAAACATACCCTAAGTTGATCTTTTGTACCAAGTGCGAGTTATTCTCCGTACATAAATTGGGGTGATATTTGAGAAGGACTCTGACATCCAAATCAATCTCAATCAATTAAGCAAGCTTCACTTCATCAAGAATCTCTACCTTCCATGATGAAATGTTGAATTTGTTGGCCGTTCTAACCTTTGTTGATTTTTGCACTACAACGTCGAATGAGTCCCGTATTTTCTAAGAGGATTTCTAAGTTTTTGCAGTGCTGGTTATTCCATGTTTTCTTTGAAGAATTTTGGAATCATTATGTTGACTCTGTTAAGGAGTTTTGAGTTTATCAATATTAAATAATCATTTTTCGCGTTTTATATTTTAAATATAAAGATAAAATATGATAACAGGAGGTAATCCTTATGAAATGACCTAAAATGACTTAAGCGTTAAGGGCTATCTAGTAGGGTGTTACAGTCCAACCCGTCGGGTTCGTGGGCAGTCCGTTTATCCGTTTATTTTTTTTAAATTAAAAAAATAATAAATAAAATAACACAGCACAGCCCAGAAAATTTCCAATGGCCTATTATGTCACAGCCCAAAGCCCATAATTGTTAGAGTTTTTCAATTTTCATGCCCACTCCACTTGCCCATCAGCATCACTAATTGGTCACCACTCACCACTCCAACTGCACACACACACTACGACACCCTTCTTCTCCCTGCGCGAACCCTACCGCGCGTCGCCGCCTTCTATCATCGTCCCGCATCGCCCCAACCAGCCCAACCGTCGTCTCGCGTCGCCCCAACCAGCCCAACCGTCGTCTCGCGTCGCCCCAGCCAGCCCAGTCGTCGTCCCGCATCCTCGCGTGCACCTCCCCTCTGCGCGACCACGATCTCGTGGCCAAGAATCATCGTCACCGCCAGGAATCGTAATTATCTCGGTGAGTGGTTGTGAAACAAGTACCATATCGGGATTGTCAGATTGATGAAGGAAGAACAGATTGGTGAGCTTATCCATGGCAACAACTTGGAAGAGGAATCGCAGAAAAATCCGAGAAATTGAGAGAAGAAAGAAAGAAGAAAATGCAAGAAGAAGAGTGAAGTTCTTGAAGAGATAGAAAGAATCAGAGAATACGGAGCAGAGGAAAGTCTCTTTATACCATATTGAGAATGAGTAAAAATGATTGATCAAACTTCATTGAATGAAGAAAAAGTGTATATATACAACAGAGATGAGTAACTGCCACTAATAAACTCCTAACTACAAGAGTTAAATAACTAGCTTGAATGATTAAAATAACTGAAATACTAACTCAAGTTAAATGTATCTAATTAATACAGCAATGTTCCCTAATATGTACGTACCCATCAGGAAAGATCAGGGTCACCTGGTGTGCGAATTTGATCATGTTATCTTTAGCTTTGTGCCAAAATGCGGTGGTTTTTTTTGCTTATCTTGCTGATCAGGATTGTACACATAGATTAATCGTCACACATAGACATTTAATCAATATTGCGAGCAATATCATCATGTCAAAACTTAATTGTCAACCTCACACAAATTGTACACTCAGTTGAATCAGTATTGCACGCACACATTAATCAGGGTTGTCCACAGAATTTAACCAATATTGCAAATAATATCATCACCATGTCAAATTTAATCTTTCAAAACCAATTTGATGTAAAAAATGGTATTTCAAACATCATTAGTCTCTGAAGTCAAAATGAAAAATTGAAATACTATTGAGAGGAATTCTTTATTTGGGGGTTTGAATATTCATGGAAGCAGGTGAAGTGTGTATGAGATTTCAGTGAATAATGGTGGAAGTTGCACATAGTTAGTGAATAGTGTGGAGGTATCGTAGGTTCCGTCAAAGCACCTCTAATGCCACAGAAAAATTAGTCTTAGTCCCAATACACAATATGGAGGGACATCCCAAGCGCTATAGGAGAAAATTTTTAAGGGACCGGTCCCTCTATGTAGAGACAACATATTTTATATTATGTAATACAATTTTAATAATTATTATCATTATTGGTAAAAAAAGTGTGTAGATATTTTGTAGTTTAAATTTTTTACCGGTATAAAATTTAGTCTTTGTAAATTTAAATATTATGAATAGTAATAATATTATTTTATTGATAGTTTACTCTATAAATTAAGAGGAATGATTTGTGTACACTCATTTTCAGCCACTAATCAGCCACTTACGTATTTTATACGAAATACGTATAAATTTATATGCTGAATTATTTTAACTCACTCGCTTCTCGTTATAGATACGTCACTTCTTTTTCTTTTTCTTTTCTTCTTCTTCGTTCTTCTGCTTGTCATAGACCCCATGGCTTGTGATTGATGTACTTCTTTCTCAAATACTTCTTAATCCCAACAAGGTCATCAAGGACATGGCAAGGATCATGGTACAAACAACTTGGCTCTGGACAAACAAACACCTTCTTCTTCATGCCTTGTGTTTCTCTCTGCAGAAGTTTCCATGGCACTATGTCCCAATGTAGTCACCCTCTTGGATGTTGATTGGATTGTGGTCTTTATTATGTTGGATTAAATCTGGTTTTTATTTAGAGTCCATATTCACCCTCTTGAATGTTGGATTGTGGTCTTTATTATGTTGAATTAAATCTTATTTTTGGTACGCTTAAGATTTAAGAAGACCATTACTCACAAAAATAAAAAATAAAAAAGACAAGACATTAAGTACAGGACAGTATCACCCAAAATTCCGGGGCCATGACCCATGAGTTAGTGATTAGTCTCTATCTTTTAGTTTTCCCAACTTAACGGAGCGTGGTTAAGGAAGGGGCCATCCTAATTAAAGAAGCTCCCCTTGCCATGATGGAAGAAGGAGACATGAATACCAAATTTCACATCTTTACGGGTTTTGTTAGGAGTTGAATTGAACTGTAGAATGTTCGTACTGAGTAGGAAAAAATTTGGCACAATCCTCTATGATACTAATATAGGAGTTGTACTCCGTACAATGACCATGGAATGAACTTAACAACTTGTAAATTATTTTGAAGACGTTGATTTTGGTCTTTATTTATGTCGGATTGTGATTTTTATTATGTTAGATTGTGGTCTTTATTTATGTTGGATTGTGATCTTTATTATGTTAGATTGTGGTCTTTATTTATGTTGGATTGTGATCTTTATTTATGTTGGATTGTGGTCTTTATTATGTTAGATTGTGATCTTTATTTATGTTGGATTGTGGTATTTATTTATGTTGGATTGTGGTCTTTATTATGTTAGATTATGATCTTTATTTATGTTGGATTGTGGTCTTTATTTATGTTGGATTGTGGTCTTTATTATGTTAGATTGTGGTCTTTATTTATGTTGGATTGTGGTCTTTATTATGTTTGATTGTGGTCTTTATTATGTTAGATTGTGGTCTTTATTTATGTTGGATTGCGGTCTTTATTTATGTTAGATTGTGGTCTTTATTATGTTAGATTGTGGTCTTTATTATGTTGGATTGTGGTCTTTATTATGTTTGATTGTGATCTTTATTTATGTTGAATAGTGGTCTTTATTACTCCCTCCATTCCAAAATATTAGTCTTTTAAAGTTTTTACATGTAGATTAAGAAATTCAATAAATATTCTTAATTTTATAAAAGAATATATTAAAATGACTAAACTACCTAAAGTATTAATGAGAAAGAAAGAAAATTAGTGGTCCCTTGGAGTAATATTCAAGAAAGAAAGAGAAATGATACTAGGGGTATAATAGGTATGAAAAAATTAAATTGACATCGGAAGTTGAAAACGACTATCATTGTAAATTTTTTTTCTCCCTAAAACGACTAATATTTTAGAATGGAGGGAGTATGTTAGATTGTTGTCTTTATTTATGTTGGATTGTGGTCTTTATTATGTTAGATTGTGGTCTTTATTTATGTTGGATTGTGGTATTTATTTATGTTGGATTGTGGTCTTTATTATGTTAGATTGTGGTCTTTATTTATGTTGGATTGTGGTCTTTTTATTTATGTTGGATTGTGGTCTTTATTATGTTGGATTGTGGTTTTTATTATGTTTGATTATGATCTTTATTTATGTTGAATTGTGATCTTTATTATGTTGGATTGTGATCTTTATTATGTTGAATTAAATCTGTTTTTTATTTTTTTTCGATGAGTTTCATAAGCTACAAGTTACACAGAACTGTGAAACATCATAAACCACACCATGCTAGCTACCTATGGCTATATTACTTCAAAGTACACTGCATGTTCTTGACTATCAAATTCCCCAGTAAGCTATTACCCAGGATAGCCAAGAAAGCTCGCCTCTTCAAGAGCCAAGAAATCTGATTTTTATTTAGATCTCATATTGATCTTCTTAGATGTTGGAGTGTGGTCTTTATTATGCTGGATTGTGATCTCTATTATGTTGTATTAAATTTGATTTTTATTTAGAGTCCATATTCATCCTCTTGGATGTTGGAATGTGGTATTTATTATGTTGGATTGTAATCTTTATTATGTTGGATTAAATCTGATTTTTATTTAGAGTCCATATTCACCCTCTTGGATGTTGGATTGTGGTCCTTATTATGTTGAATTAAATCTGATTTTTGTTTAGAGTCCATATTCCGTAATATGGGGTACCAGTTTTTTATTCAGGCGCGTGAGTTTCACTTTTTTAAATGTGAGAGTAGATATTTAAAAATTGAGTTACACAAAATACGTATTTTAATAATAGTGGAGATTGGTGGCTGATTTTCAGTGTACACGTAGCATATCTCATAAATTAAATACTTCTCATTTGTCATTTATTTTTTTCACAAATTGATCTCTAAAATTCATGTGTAGCAAAGGTGGGAATGAATTTGAGTCTCACTATTAATTGGTCAGTCTCTTCTTTAGTTTATATAGTATTTTTATGATGTAATGCTGACATGGTATGTTATGGGACCATCAAAGGAATTCAATTAAGTCCCTCCCATTAAAGATATTTTAATTTTTTTCTTTTGGTTGGATCCACACTATTCTCTCCTTAATATGTGCTTTTTTATGGGACAGATAATGCACGTAAATGCTTACATTTAAAAGATAGTAAATGTTATTAATTATTCAATATAGAATATTTCTACTTATACATTTAACAAAAAAGAATAATATGTAAATACTCAAGTTGCTACCAAAAAACAATTATACAGGCTGTAGTCTAATAAAATAAAATAACGTGTTAACACAAAGTAATAAACTAAGGCTTGTATAATAGTCACCCATTTTCACATCAAGCTACATCATTCACGCCACAACCAACACCCAAAGATGAACATAGTCAGAGCCTTGTTTCGTGTCTCCGCTGGTCATCGTTTTAATGGCACTCCTTCATTTTCTCCCTTGCTCTCTCTCTCCTCAAGCAAAAATCTGTCGCAAAAATCAAAGTGAGTTTTATAACCAAATAATTTTCCTCTGCGATCGAGTCTCTTTGTTTTGTTTTGTTTTATTTTGTTAATTTGATTTGGAAAATTAAAATCATAGACAGAAATTAGAGAACTTTGTTGCTATGATTTTTTGCCGGGTAGAGATTATATATTATAGTATTATTTTGAGTGAATGTATATGTCATTTTTATTTATTCTATCAACTTATCCTCTCCAATCACCATCTTTGATTTTTGTCAACTTTGTTGCTCTATTGATCTATTGTTCTTATTATATGGAATGGATTAATTCTCTTGCATCAAAATTTCACAGAATTATGAATTCTCCCACTATTTATGCCAAATGTGAAATCGTTAACTAACATGGGATGGAAGAATTATAAATGAGAGATCACACATGATTTTGTGATGTGAAGTTTTAATACGAGAGAATTGGCTTGTTTTGATGAGCTTATAGAAAAAGACCTTTTTTTAATTGATCTTTTTAAATAAGATCTTTTAAAAGAAGCAGAAATAATTTAACGTTTGCATACAAAATCAATTTATGTTTGGATGTAATATGAAAAGATTTTTACTTAATCATAAACATCTTTTATGTGTTATAAAAAATGTCTTTTTTCAGGAGATGAAAATTATAGCTTCTGAAAAAAGATTTTTTTGCTTATTTTTTTAGTGATTTTACTTTTACTAAAAAATGTTACCCAAATATGCCAAAAAATTCAATAAGATCTTTTTTTAATTAAAAAAAATCTTATTTTAAGTATAAAATGACATACTAAAGATCTTATTTTACAAAAGATCTTTTGGATGTGATTCTAGAAAAAGATCTTTTTTTAATTGATATTTTTAATTAAGATCTTTTGAAGAAGTAGAAGTAATTTTATGTTTGGATACAAAATTAATTTATATTTGGATGTAATATAAAAATATCTTTATTTAATTGTAAACATCTGTTTTCTGTTATACAAAATGTGTTTTTTCAGAAGATGAAAATTATAGCTTCTGAAAAAAGATATTTTTCTACTTTTTTTAGTGATTTTACTTTTACTTAAAAATATTATCCAAACATATCAAAAAATTCGATAAAATCTTTTTTTAACTAGAAAAGATCTTATTTTAACTGTAAAATCACATCCAAACAAGCACAATATATTTTTAAAACTCTTTTTGAACTAGTTTCTTTCTTTCTTATCTCCTTTTCTCAAAGTTAAAAGATTATTGTAACATCAGGTGGTTGTTTTCGCAAAGCTTTGATACCCCCAATGGGCACAGCAGCAACATTGGTGCAGAATACAAGTTTCCAAAATTCTGGTAAGATAAAAAAAAACATAGTGGAAATTACAAAGCTTTCATGAAATGTTAACTAATTAAGTGGGTAATTTAATTTTCATTTTGATGATATAATTTCATGGGTTTGAAGCACCAAAGCTTCTCCAAATGGGGTTTTAGAGACCAAAGGGGTTCCAACTTCTGTGTCCGTTTGTGTAGCATACGAACTTTCTCTAGCAGGGTATCGCTATTTGGATGTAAGGTATGCACACTTAATGTTAATCAGCATACCTTATTATTATTAGACTAAATCCTTATTTTAGTCCTCGAGAGATATTATTACCGGACAAATTGGTCCCTCAAAATTGGAAAGTACAATTTGATCATTCATATTGTAAAATCGAGGACAAATTCGTCATTCCGTACATGTCCGTACAACAAAGAAACCATTGTACGGACATGTACGGAAGAATAAATTTGTCCCATTTTTTAAAATGTGAATGACCAATATTAGAATTTCAAATTTTGAGGGACTGCAATATATTTCTAAATGACCATTTTGAGTATTTAGTCTTATTATTAAACAAAAATATCTTTTGGTCACACTCTTGACATAATTAATAAAAATTGTTGACGAGGAATATAATGGATAACCGTCAAATTGTTACTTCCATGTCAACTCAACAATTTCCATTAGTGCCACATTAACACTATAAAACCAAAACAAAAAATTAAAAAAATACAAAACCATAAAGTATTTATGCCTTATTATTATTAAGAAGTTTTAATTGGAATTAATGCATAGAAAAATTCACTATTACCGTTTTTGTTATTTCTTCCCCAATTTTCTATGCAGGACTGAAGAAGAGTTCAATGTCGGTCACGCTCCGGGTGCTATTAACATACCTTACTGGCACAAATATGGAGATGGTTCTCTCTTTAATTTTTTATATATAATCATTTCATTCTATTCAAATTAAAGCTCAAATTGGCATATTAAAAGTGATACCGACAAGGGTTGTATGCACCACTCTTTCTCATAACGAATATATTCATTAAAAAAATCTTAATCAACTAGTATTATTATGTATAAAAAATATAAATAACCTCTTCTTTTTTTGTCTTTTTTCTCAGAACAAATATATAAATATCGATACTAATATATAGTAGAGATCATGATTTCAATAGTGGGAGGAATCAATTTTCAGTTTTTAATCTTAAATTAATTTGACATGATATTGATCTAATCTTAGGGGTCCCAATTAAATAATTTATTTAATCAATTTACATCTTCTATATAATATTGCACATATGCTTGGGGAATAATAATTTTTCAGCCAAAATATAGTCAACAAAATTCATTTAATATTTTATGGCCCAAATAATATTTTAATCATGAGTATATTTTTAATGAGCTGGATGATTGTGACCCAAATTTCTATTTATTGGCTATTTTGACTAATTTTTTTTTGTTATATCTCTAACGATACTCTCGTGATATTATTATGAGAAATGATAGTTATACATGCCGACATGGATTCTCGTCTCCTGTATGCAGATGCGACAAAAAATGCCGAATTCATAGCACAAGTCTCATCTCAATTTGGCAAAGATGATAGAATCATTGTTGTGAGTATGCTTTACGCGAATCCTCCAAATTAAATTCTCTAATTTTACCACTGTTATTTGTTATTGTTTTGATTTTATATTATAATTTGTTATTTTTATGTTATTTGGTAATGATATTAGACTTTATGTATTGTGATTTCTCAGGGCTGTAAGAGTGGTAGAAGGTCCATGATGGCTGCCACTGACTTATTAGCTGCAGTAAGCATTCCTTCTTCATTGCCTTAATATCCTTTTATGTATTTGATGCCATGGTAAATTTTCAATTTTTTTGTTTTTATTATGAAAGAACAAACTTGCTTGTGCCATTCAAACAAACTAGGATCCTCTCAACAAAAAATAAATAAATAAATAAAACTAGTAATCTTGTATATTAAGTGTAATGGATTAGATGAGTGACCTAATTTGATCCTTAGTTTTTTCGTTTCTTAGACAATTTGGACATTGAAGGACTTGTAGACTAGTCAAATGACCTAGCTAATTGATCACGTGTGGTTCGTGAAATGAAACATACTCAAGAATGTGAAGGTGATAATAAAAAATTAAGAAATTATTTATATGAATGTTGAATTTTTATTCTCACTATTCTCATAGTTTCGTTCACACCTTCCATATGGAAATGTTAGATTCACATGAGAAGGGAATGTTGGACTTACAAACCCACCAATGGGGTGGGTTCATTGGCCTACCACTAAAATCTATTGGCACTTTATCGTGATCCGTCGAGCATGAATTGTTTTTAAAATAATATATGCCTAGAAATATTATTCCGAAAATCAAATATCTTACCTATTATATTTTCAAAAATGAATAGAAAATATTCCTGGGAATGAAATTTCATTCCACGAACTACATCACTCTCACGCTAGCTCAAGGTTGTAATGCGATATGGCTATATATATGGCTATATAGTTGTGTTAGGTACATACTAGACAAATTATATAAATAAAATATGAAAATGAGAAAATGGAAATTTCAAACAATATGGAAGAAATAATTTAATAATTTTCTTTGAGGATTATAACTTTTTTTTATTGTATATAGCGAGATAAGAATAACACTCTCTCTTATAAAAAAAAGAATACACTTTTCTCTCATATTGGAAAAAACTTTTTTATATATATACAATTATCAAGAAGTGTGCTCAGAGGTCTACCCAAACAAGATAAGTATAGAATAGAACCAAATCTAATTCAATCAAACCTCATTAAAAAAAATCATTTAACCTAAAAGATAACTAAACTATTAGAAAAAAAGATTGCTAAATCAAATTAGTGATAATGAGCCACCATACGAATCCACATTTTAGTCACCATACATAACAAAAATATACATAATACAACAATAATAGTGTTCTTTCCTCGATAACTGATTGACCGACTCGCCGAGTTGTTGGCTCCGACCTCGCCGAGTTGATTGAGCCGAGTTACTCTTCCAAGCTCCAAGCTCCAAGCTCCAAAGACACAGGTTGGGGTGGTACCTGAAAAGGGACTCTGACGCCCAAGTTAGTACTAGGCAAAATATGAGTATGGAGACAAGAATATAAGTTAGTTCTACCTGGGGGCCTGGAGCCCCTTTATATAGGTCCTCTTAATAAGAGAGAGGTGTTCCTTGTAACTTGTAATTGTAGATTCCCTATACATCAAGTCTTATAAATGTTATAAAGAGTTACCGCTACTCATTACTATTCATAATTGAGAGATAGTAACGTTGGCAGAGCATCAGGAAGTAGGACCCCTTTAAGGCCGAGTTCTAGGTCTCCGGCCGAGTTCTGGTCAAAGCCGACTAGCCGAGTTTTATAGTCAAGTGTGTTTATGTATGACCGACCTTCCAGATCTATTGGCCGAGTTCATAATACTAGTCCACTACAAATAGCAAACCAACATTACATTACAACAAAATTTTTACACGCCCACACGACCCCCACCTTCACTTTCTAGAATCTTACTATCACCCTTTCAGCGTAACTCCCCACCACCGACCCCATGACCATATATAGCCTTCACCATTTTCACATTCGTGCATCAATACATACCAGCAACTGATTTGTTAGCTCAGCCAAGATCCACCACCATCTACACCGAGGATTAGCATTTCGTTATCTCCACACCTACTACCAAAACCAGAACCAAAGACTCCAGAACCAGAATATGAACTAGACCTTGAACCAGGAGGTATGTGACCTATCAGAAATAATGTGGCATCATAGAAGCCACATCCATATATGTTTTCACCTCAATCATTCACCACACCCCTCCCTACATCCCTCATTACTAGGGCCAACACCACCTTATGGTCTTCCTCGGCCTATATATTCTCTCTTTTCAACTCACTCCACCATTTGTTCCACCTTTTGTGTGTAATGGTTTGTCTATCAATATATCCACTTCATTATATCCAGTCATATTTAGTTGAAATTGATTCCTCATAAGTCTACTATCGCAGGTAGAGCATTGCTTTCCGTGTTTTAGATCTCCCAGCATAGGCAATGAATTAGTGATTATCTAATCTGTCTAGGAACCATGTCACCTAAAAGTTTAAGCTATTAGATTGAGATCCATTAATAATATTATCGTTAACGGAGTATATGACATGGCTATAAACAATGCTTATGTGACACTGTTGCTCCGTTAACTTAACTCCCCACCTCACCCCACCATTGTCTTCAACCTCACAACTATCACCTTCCATATTTCCCCCAAATTGAAAATCCTAATCGCGATTTAGCCCCCCAATCCTTAAATTTGTTGTTCTTCGCTTCTTATCTCTGCACCATACTCATGGGTGGAGCTTCTTCTGGCCATTCTCGTCATGGATCCTTCGTCGTTTCCTTCATTGTCTCTTGTTAGAGGACTTAAGGGCGCGGATTGAATGAGAAGGCGATGAAGGTAGAGGGAAGAGAAGATGTGTGCGAATTCAGTGGGGATGAAATGATTGGGGATTGGGGAAGTTTATAGGATTAGGGATTTGGGTGAGAATGAAATGATTTGAGGTTTGGGATATTTTTACAAGATTAGTGATTTGGGTGTTGGTTTGAGAATTGAGAATTTTGGGGTTGTGGTTAATTTTAGGGTTTAGGGGGTAAAAATGACATTATGTACGATTTGATGTCATGGTGGAATAGTAACTTGATATGTCATCTTTTATATTAACGGAGTTTGACCAAAACTAATATTTGGTGAATGTTGTCACACTTAATCATTTTTTAGGGGGGTATTTTGTCAAAACGATCTTTCGTGATTGGTTTTTAATTATGCGACAGAATCTTTGGTGTTTCTTTTTGGTACTTCATCCTATTATATATAAAGGGGATTGCAAAATATAACTACCCTTTTGGTGTCCACACTCATTTGGATAGTTATTTTTTGAATTTTAAAATCCAAATTAAAAATACAAAAATCAAATAAATATAAAAGATAATCACCTCTATTTCCATGTATATGTTATTTTTTACTATTTTATTTTATTTTTTCTTCATCTTTATAAAAAATTTAAAAAAATAATAATATAACTTGATAAAAAATAAAAATGCGGCTTTACGGGCACGAAATGTCCGACAAGATACTAGTACTAATTATTTGTTTTCATTCAGATTCCAAATATTTTTTAATGTAAATCTTACCTTCAAAGCTATTTTTAATTATTTTATTTTTAATAAATTTATAAATGTACAAATTTTTATTCTTAAAAATATCAATAAATAAATCAATAATCATATGTATTTATACTACTAACATACACTAGGATAAGTAGGACAGAGAGATGGAGACTTTTTTTTTTTCTTAAAAAGTCGGATACATGGGGTTCGAACGCATCCATGTAAACAGTGGAAGTAGTAAACTTGTCATCTCTCAACCAACTTCAATTATTACAATTATATTACTTCACATATTGATATTCAATAATGTTTGTTATACAACATAAATATGTTCAATGTGTGCTATATAATAAGACGTAATGTGTACTGTATGTATAACACACGTACGCATAACACACATATTATGTCTTATTATATAGCACACGTTGGATACTAGTTGGACGTATTTCTGTTGTACGATATTATTGTATAAATTGAAATTTTTTTTTTGATTAGATATAGATTGGAATTTTAAGGGGCTCCCTCCCCCTCTTTGAATCCGTCTCTGACCACTATAAAAATAATCTCTATTTTGTAGGGATTTAGCGGAGTTAAAGACGTAGCTGGTGGTTATGATGATTGGACCCAAAATGAACTTCCAACAAAGTTCTGAAATCCCCTGAAGATGCGTTAGATTTTGGTGGAATTCATTTTATTTTTTGGTGGGTAGAGTTCATTTTATGTGATAAGGGATTATTAGTAAGTTATGCATATCAATAACTAACTCCTTATGGAACTAAGAAAACATCAATAGTAATTGAGATTATGGAATAAAGAATGATAACAGTATATTGGCATAAGAGTTTTGCCAGGGCTCAATAAAAAATCAGCCAAAACAGCCAACAAATAGGAATTTGGGTCACAATCACTCAGCCCATTAAAAATATACCCATGATTAAAAGTGATATTTGAGCCATAAAGTGTTAAATGTGCTTTGTGGACTGTTTTGGCTGATTTTTTGTTGTGTCTCAAGCATTTGTGTTATTGTAAATACTAGCGATTTGATAACACGATTTCTTTATTTTACTAACCTATATTTAGAGTCTAAGATTAATTAACTTTTGCACAATCCCTTTACTGGAGTATAGATATTATTATTTAATATTATATTTAGGGGATTTATTCGGTACCCAATATTTTTGTTGGGTACCGGTACCCAATTGTATGTTTAACTTATTATATATTATTAAAAGTAGAGCAAAGATAAAAGAGAGAAGAAGATGAAAAGAAAGAAAAATGATTAATTGTATTGATTGAATTGTTATTTATGGAGATACATAGAGTGAAATATATATCCCAATGAATACTAACAGAAATTCAAAATATGGCTAACAAATTTCCTAAGATTTGAAATTCAAAATATGGCTAACAACTTTCTTAAGATTGAGATTATCTATGAATAACCATTTTAACAAACTTAAGCTATGATTATGGAAAATCAAATCAGGTAACACCCCCCGCAAGCTGGCACTGCAAGAATTATGAAAATTCAGCATGCCAAGCTTGAGAAAAACATCTGAAAAAGGACCAGGAGCCAAGGGTTTGGTAAGGATGCCAAGGGTTTGGTAAGGATGTCTGTAGTTTGATCTTTAGAATTGATTGGAAACAATTTGATGAAACCTTCTTGAACCTTGTCCCGTGTCACATGACAATCAATCTCTATGTGCTTTGTTCGTTCATGAAAGATAGGATTCGAGGCAATGTGAATAGCAGATTGATTATTACAATGAATGGGAATTGGTTGATGAATCGGGACTTGTAATTCTTTAAGTAAATAAACCAACCACTGAACTTCACAAGTGGCATGTGCCAAAGCTCAATATTCAGCTTCTGATGATGATCTAGCTATTGTAACTTGTTTCTTACTCTTCCAAGAGATAAGAGAGTCGCCTAGTATTGGTGAGATAACTTAATCTGCCAATGAGTCTTCTATAACTGGAAGGATCAGAAAGAGTATCACCTGAGTCCTTTGATAATTTTGAGGCATAGTCCATAGGAGTGGAGACTGGTTTTGAGCCAAGTAGCCATGCATCTTTAATTAGATCCAATGCATACTTCCTTTGATAAAGAGTTATTCCTTTCTTACTTCTTGCCACTTCAAGACCAAAAAAGAATTGCAATTCTCCTAAGTTTTTTATTTTGAATTTGTTATCCAGCAGCACTTTAACAGCATTGATTTCCTCCAAATAATTTCCTGCAAGAACAAGATCATCCACATATACTAAGAAGCAATGAAACCCTTAGGTGAATGCTTGGTGAATGGAGAGTAATCAGATTTGGATTGCTTATATCCTGAATCAACAAGAACTGAAGTGAGTTTAGCATTCCATTGTCTGCATGCTTGTTTTAGTCCATAGAGAGATTTTTCCAACTTGCAAACTAGCTTGGAATTGGGAATAGACAGGCCAGGAGGAGCTCTCATATAAACTTCTTCATTTAAATCACCATGCAAGAAGGCTGTGTTGACATCTAATTGATGTAAAAACCAGTTCTTTGCGGCTGCAATGGCAAGTAATCTGAAGGTAGTCATTTTGACTACAGGACTGAATGTATCTACATAATCTAATCCAGCTACTTGAGTATATCCCTTTGCAACCAATCGAGCTTTATGTCTTTCAATGCTACCATCTGGATTAAATTTCACCTTGAACACTCATTTGCAACCAATTGCCTTCTTACCAGCTGGAAGAGTGATGAGACTCCAAGTTTTATTTGCTTCCAAAGCAGATAACTCTGCTGAAATTGCCTTTCTCCAACATTCATGACTCACAACTTCATCATAAGATTGAGGTTCTATGGTGGTGGAAATAGCAAGAGAAAAAGCTTTGTGTTTTGCATATAAGGCATTATAAGATAAATAATTAGAAATTGGATACCTACATTTTGTTGGTTCAGCTGGAAGAGCATTGGTCATCATTGAGCAATGAAAGTCTTGCAAATATGAGGGAGGTCTTCTAATTCTAGATGATGTCCTAGCTGCAGATGTATTTTGAGTGATATCTAATGCAGATTCAAGTGGTTGTGTGTTTGAGAGAATGCTAGGTTGAGAACTTGTGGTTAATGCATGAAGATTATGAGATGCATGATTGTGATCTTCATCAAATGCAGAAGGATGAATATGTGTATGAGGCAGACTATAATGTATCTTATCCTTACAAACCTCAGATTGTGAAACTTGATATGGAAAACAATTTTCATAGAAAATAACATTTCTAGAAATAAGTAGTTCTCTAGTGTGCAAATTAAAAAGAATATAATCTTTTGTTCCTTCTTTTAAACCCAGAAAAACACATTTTCTAGCCCGGGGATCTAATTTGGTTTTATTGGCTAAAATAGTTGATGCATATGCAAGACAACCAAAAACCTTTAGGTTAGACAAATCTGGTGCATAATTATACAAGCATTGAAAAAGAGTATTTTCTTTCAAGAGTTTACTAGGTTGTCTATCAATGAGATGAACTACATGTGCTGATGCATAATGCCAAAAGCTTTTAGGAATATTTGAGTGAAAAAGTAATGCTCTTGTCATGTTCAAAATGTGTTGATGTTTTCTTTCCACAATGCCATTTTGTTGTGGAGTTTCAATGCAAGAAGTTCGATACAAAATTCCTGTTGATGAATAAAAATCCTTCATGAGAAATTCAGGTCCATTATCAGTCCTAATGCATTTGACAATTTTATTGAATTGTGTTTCTGCATATTTCACAAAATTTTGAACCAATTCAGAAGCTTCAGATTTTAATTTCATGAAATGAATCCATGTAAACCTACTCATATCATCAACTATTGTTAAAAAATATTTGTGTCCACCAATAGAAGGAGTAGAAATAGGGCCCCAAATGTCAATATGTATTAAATCAAAAGGTTGTTCAAATTTGGATGCACTCACAGGAAAAAATAATTTGTTTTTGTTTTGTAAAATGACATGTGTCACAAGGCTTTCTCTCTAAGAAAGATTCTATGAAAGGAAATTGCTTCCTCATTACAAGTAACCTATCATGAGGAATATGACCTAGTCTAAGATGCCAAGAGGGCTTTTGTGAAATTGATGTCAATGCTGATGCAGAATATGATCTTGTGGGCTGAGATGCTTGAGGTTGTGCTCTTATTGTGTAGAGACCATTATTTTTTCAGTTGAACCAATCATACTCAATGAAGCATTCAGAATTTTACAATGACTCTTTGAAAAAGAAATAAATAGTCCAATGAATCTGTTAGCTTTGACACAGAAAACAAATTGAGAGCAAATGAAGGTATGAATAAAACATCCGTGAGAAAAAGATTTTCTGAGAAGAAAACAGTGCCTGCAATGTTAGCAACAGTTTCAGAACCATTTGGCATTTTTACAAGAATGGATTTGATATGATAATAAGTTTGAAAAGAGTCAAGTGAAAAATAAACATGATATGTAGCTCCACTATCTATTATCCAAAGATTGACCTTATCAATGGTTATGGACAAAAGATGTTTGATACATGGCTCCTTTTGAGTGTGTTTGTTCTTAAGGTTAATGGTAGATAATTGACTAACGCAATGATTTTGCTGATTGTCATGATTGTTTTGATGTTGGAGAAGAGCAATAAGAGCGTGTTTCTGCTCGGGAGACAAATTAAAACTGGAATACTCACTTATCTCTTGCTGATTTGAAAGGAGAATGATATTGTTATTGAGCTCTTCACCATTACTCTTAGTAGAAAGATGGTCGGCAACTGTAAACTTTTGCTGCTTAAGATGAGGATGATTTTTAAAGCATGAGTCAATTGTGTGACCTAGCCCTTCACAAAATGAACATAAAGGTATTGAGCCACGATTGAGAAGATTATCTCGGAAAGTGTTGAAAGAATCGTCTCGAGTCATCATGTGAATTGGATTTAGCAGCTAGCATGGAGGATAGGAAAGAAAAAAGTTGGCTCTTGATACCATGTTAAAAGTAGAGCAAAGATAAAAGAGAGAAGAATATGAAAAGAAAGAAAAAGGATTAATTGCATTGATTGAATTGTTGTTTATGGAGATACATAGAGTGAGATATATATCCCAATGAATATTAATAAAAATTCAAAATATGGCTAACAACTTTCCTAAGATTTGAAATTCAAAATATGGCTAACAACTTTCCTAAGATTTGAAATTCAAAATATGGCTAACAACTTCCTAAGATTGAGATTATCTATGAATAACCATTTTAACAAACTTAAGCTATGATTATGGAAAATCATATCAGGTAACATATATGCTAAAGTAAATATAATTTGGTATCAACAGAGCACGGTGGTCACGGTCGCAACCTTCCTAGACGCGTCTTATTTCTAATCACACATTTTCTTCATCTCTCTCCTGCATAATGTGCTCCCTCTCTAGCGACAGGTTATTGATTGCGTTTTTTTTCTTCATAAATTGATAAATTTAGAGAACATCAATATAAATTAAATTAATTTTTGAAGATTACTTACATAACAGGTTACCAGTTATATAAATTTGAAATATTTAAATTAATTTTATCCATAAATCATGACACATACATGTATTGGATATCAATCATGTATTGGATAAATCAAGTCAGCATTCAAGACTTGCCTCTGGCTCTTTGCAACAAATGGTCTCCTTATCAACTCTACAAGACATGCTTGTCACTTATCTTCATCTCCGTTCTGTGACCTTTGCTACCTTGTGCAAGATGAGACTCCCTTGCATGTTCGTGACTGCCCTCTTGTTCAACATCTTTGGAGCTGCATCTTTCAGGGGTTCCTCTGGGTGATTTTTTTGCGTTTGACAATAATATATACTTGGCTATTTTCTAATCTGCAGAAAAGGTGCTTGTTCAGAGGTTTTTGTTGGAGTTTTATTTTTGGGATTGGTGTGCACTTTATGTGGAATATGAGGAATGATACTATCTTTGATAATAGACAGGGAATTCAAAACCATTTGTCTATCTTTTGGAATAAGGTTAATAGCTATTTTTTATCTGATAGGATAGACAAGAATATTTCTGTTTGTTCTTATCCTTCCCATGTTCTCCACTCCTGGAAGTTTCATAGATCTGGGTGGATTTCTTTGAATTCTGATGGCTCTGTAATAAAGGTTGGTTGGGCTACTTGTGGTGGTATTGTTTGTAATGATGTTGATGAATTTGTTAAAGTCTATGCTATTAACTTAGGTAGTACCACTATTACTATTGTTGAGCTTTCAGGTATTCTTTTTTAATTGAAATTGGTTTGGGATCTTGGTCTTAGAAAGATTATTGTTAATGTTGATTCTTTAGCTTGTCTTAGTCTCATTGAGATGTTGTGTGGGCCTCCCTCATATTAATGGCCATCTACATTTGTTTACTTTATTATTATTATTATTATTATTATTTAAAAGAAAAAAAAATGGAGTGTTGAAAAGTCAAGGTACCTTGTGCTATTTAATTCTTCTTTTCAATTTTCAACACAACACACATATACACTTTGAGAGAGAGAGTGAGAACCCGAGAGCAGAGAAGAGCAAGGCTTCTGCAGTTCTTCCGCTCTTTCATTTTCAGTTCAGATCGGAGCTTCATTTGAGTTCCGTTTTTTATGAAATTTCAGCCACTTGTTCCCGGTGTTGTGGTATTTCACCTGGTATATTCGGATCTTTACTCTTTCACTGTTTGGGTAGCCGATTTATATTTGTCTAGGTGATTTATTTCCACTATTTTGGTAGAGAGTAGGTCATTGTTGTAGAACCTATTTTGTTGTGATAATTGGCTGTACTCTGAATAATTTTATAGTAGAATATTTTCTGGACTAGGTCTCGTGGTTTTTTGTCCCTGTCATTTGGGGATTTTCCAAGTTAAAAATATTGGTGTGCACTATCTCTGGCTGTTACTGTTTATTTTTGCACTTTGGAAATATTGTCTATTTGGTCTACTACATATTACGCTCCTCACAGGTTCATTCAAGAGGGAAAGGTTTTATTCCGCTGCGATCAATTATTTTCTGATACCTTTCCCAACATGAGAAGCCCCCTCCTACTTCCCATATAGCTTCTACGATTGTTTGTGAGATTCTAGAGCTGATTAACCATGATTGGTAGGTGGAGGTTGATCATATTTTTAAAGAGACTAAACGGGTAGGCTGGCCAAAGGGGGGCTTAGTTTGTTTTTTCTTTTTGTTTTTTTTTTCTTTATCTTGGGTGCGTTAGCAATCCGTTGAGTATATAAAAAAAAATCTTAAAAAATATCAAGTTTAACTTCTAACCCCAAAAAGAAACATAAGAGTCATGTGAGTATAGTATAGCACTAATATTTATATTGATGAACGACTGGTTTCTTTCTTAAAAATTATAGGGACAATATCCTCTGTATATATATATATATATATATATGAGATATACCACGTGTACACTGAAAATCAGCCACCAATTAGCCACTATTGTTAAAATACGTATTTTCTGTAACTCATAATTTTTAAATAATTACTCTCACATTTAAAAAAGTGAAACTCACGTGCCTGAATAAAAAACTGGTATCCCATATTATGGAATATGGACTCTAAACAAAAATCAGATTTAATTCAATATAATAAAGACTATAATCCAACATAATAAAGACCACAATCCAACATCCAAGAGGGTGAATATGGACTCTAAATAAAAATCAGATTTAATCCAACATAATAAAGATCACAATCCAACATAATAAAGATCACAATTCAACATAATAAAGACCACATTCCAACATCCAAGAGGATGAATATGGACTCTAAATAAAAATCAAATTTAATCCAACATAATAAAGATCACAATCCAGCATAATAAAGACCACAATCCAACATCCAAGAAGATGAATATGGAATCTAAATAAAAATAAGATTTCTTGGCTCTTGAAAAGGCGAGCTTTTTTGGCTATCCTGGGTAATAGCTTACTGGGGTATTTGATAGTCGAGAACATGCAGTGTACTTTGAAGTAATATAGCCATAAGTAGTTAGCATGGTGTGGTTTATGATGTTTCACAGTTCTGTGTAACTTGTAGCTCATGAAACTCATCGAAAAAAAATAAAAATTAGATTTAATTCAACATAATAAATATCACAATCCAACATAATAAAGATCACAATTCAACATAAATAAAGATTATAATCAAACATAATAAAGACCACAATCCAACATAATAAAGACCACAATCCAACATAAATAAAGACCACAATCTAACATAATAAAGACCACAATCCAACTAAAATAAAGACCACAATCAAACATAAATAAAGACCACAATCTAACATAATAAAGACCATAATCCAACATAAATAAATACTACAATCCAACATAAATAAATACCACAATCTAACATAATAAAGACAACAATCCAACATAACTAAATACCACAATCTAACATAATAAAGACCACAATCCAACATAAATAAAGACCACAATCCAACATAAATAAAGGCAACAATCTAACATAATAAAGACCACAATCCAACATAAATAAATACCACAATCTAACATAATAAAGACCACAATCCAACATAAATAAAGACCACAATCCAACATAAATAAAGACCACAATCTAACATAATAAAGACCACAATCCAACATAAATAAAGACCACAATCAAACATAAATAAAGACCACAATCCAACATAAATAAAGACCACACAATCTAACATAATAAAGACCATAATCCAACATAAATAAATATCACAATCCAACATAAATAAAGACCACAATCTAACATAATAAAGATCACAATCCAACATAAATAAAGACCACAATCTAACATAATAAAAACCACAATCCAACATAAATAAAAACCAAAATCAACATCTTCAAAATAATTTACAAGTTGTTAGATTCATTCCATGGCCATTGTAGTACAAATCCTATATCAGTACCATAGAGGACTGTGCCAAATTTTTTCCTACTCAGTACGAACATTCTACAGTTCAATTCAACTCCTAATGAAACCCCCAGAGATGTGAAATTTGGTATTCATGTCTCCTTCTTCCATCATGGCAAGGGGAGCTTCTTTAATTAGGATGGCCCCTTCCTTAACCACGCTCCGTTAAGTTGGGAAAACTAAAAGATAGAGACTAATCACTAACTCATGGGTCATGGCCCCCAAATTTTGGGTGATGCTGTCCTGTCCTTGATGTCTTGTCTTTTTTATTTTTTTGTGAGTAATGATCTTCTTAAATCTTAAGCGTACCAAAAATAAGATTTAATTCAACATAATAAAGACCACAATTCAACATAATAAAGACCACAATCCAACATTCAAGAGGGTGAATATGGACTCTAAATAAAAACCAGATTTAATCCAACATAATAAAAACCACAATCCAACATCCAAGAGGGTGACTACATTGGGATATAGTGCCATGGAAACTTCTACAGAGAGAAACACAAGGCATGAAGAAGAAGGTGTTTGTTTGTCCAGAGCCAAGTTGCTTGCACCATGATCCTTGCCATGTCCTTGGTGACCTTGTTGGGATTAAGAAGTATTTGAGAAAGAAGTACATCAATCACAAGTCATCACAAGCCATGGGATTTGTGACAAGCAGAAGAACGAAGAAGAAGAAAAGAAAAAGAGGAAGAAGTAGCGTATCTATAATGAGAAGCGAATGAGTTAAAATAATTCAACATATAAATTCATACGTTAATTTATACGTATTTCGTATAAAATACGTGAGTGGCTGATTAGTGGCTGATGAAAATGAGTGTACACAAATCATTTTTCTCTCTCTCTCTCTCTCTATATATATATATATATATATATATATGTATGTATATATACAATCCAACAACGTGTACACCCAAAATATATCCGCTTATATATCCACCTACATAAAATAGAAAGTTTGCTTAATATTTCTTTCATCCCTAATTTTTCTCTCTTTTCGTTTCCTAATTTTTCTCTCACTCACCACGATTTTTTCCAACTCAATTCAGAATTGATTTAAAAATTGTCAAAATACAACAAATATTTTCAAATTGTATTATCTTAAAAAATTCAAAAATCAATTCCACAAAATTCATACCCACAATTTCAAAATCAAAGAGATAATAAAGTACAAAAAAAAGTATGTACATTATAAAAAAAATGTGTTTATAATATCATGAATTCTATGTAAATATGTATATTTTGCATGTAAAATATAAAATAAATATATGTACATTATCAATAAAATTTAATTATATATATTTTTATTAAAGAGTGTATGAGGTATGTAAGATGTACATAAATGTGTGTAGCATGTGTATAAATACGTGAGTAGGCCGTGCATAAAAGCATGTAGTTTGTGTAAAACTATGTGTAAATTAATTGTATATAGATGTATGTAACATGTATATAAATGTGTGTAAGTTTTATATAAAATGTGTGAAGATTGTGAGTAAATTTATTAGCATGTGCATAAAAGTGTGTGTAGCATGAGCATTAAAATGTATGTAGTTGACACATAAACGAGTGTATCCATAGTTATCAAACTCGACTTGAGAATCGACTCGGTCGAGCTACTGCGTCACTGGGTCAGTACGTGGTTCAACTAGTGAGTCAGCGGTTTAACCGGTCGATAATTAATTAATCAATAATGCTATATGTACACTCTTCTATCAGCCACCATCAGTCACCCTTCACTTTTTTATAGTGGGCCCCATCAGAATAAAAAAGTAATATTTGATGAAATTGAAGGAGTGACTGATGGTGGCTGCAAAATGGTGTACAAGAAGCATTATTGTTAATTAAATCGGTCTACTAAATATAATTTTGAAATAATAATAATAAAAAATAAAGATAGTAATACTAATTAAACTGAAAAAATATCATAATTATTTATTTGGACTCAACTTAACATCACTAATTTAAAATAGTCTAATCAAATTTATTAAATAAATATATTAATAATATATTTTGATGCAAGTTAGTATGTAATATATTTAATTTTTATGTAACTTTAACAATAATTTTATGTAGTTTAGTGGTTCTAGTGTGTACTCTCTACTTTCATGTTCAAGGTTCCAGTCTCACTCATGGAACTTTTGGATTTAATTCTAAAATTCTTATGACTCCGATTTTCAAAACCCGGCTGGGTCATCGATTTTGATCAAAATCGACCGAGTTAAATCGGGTTGCACCGGGTTTGATGCAAGACCGATCTAAATAGAGACTTGACTCGGTTCCAAGACCGGGTCAGCGGATTAGCGATCGAACCGACCGGGTCGAGCCAAGTTTGATAACTGTGAGTGTATCGATGAAATAAAAAATGTGTGTAGATAATTTAACACGTTTATAAAAAATGTGTATTGTTTACTATGCAATTGAATGATATAAATAATCCAAAGAATTACAAACAAATTTGCAAAAATCATGAAGGGATCATATGAATGTCTACCACATCAAAGAATTTAAAAAAAAAAACTAAAGAATGATCGAGATTAGTCTCTCAGCAATACACATACAATACATAATAATACACATGAATCAACCCATAGAAAAAAAAAAGAGTGAGATGCGAAAAAGAAAATGATTATATTTATTGTGTTCTCTGCATATAAGAAGAATGCATATTTATTGGGGGTAATTCATAAAAAAAATTATTGTAAGAATCATGGGATAAATTGATCCTAATTTTCTAAACAATTTATTAGTTATTGTGTGAGAAAAAAATTAGGAAAGGAAGAAAGTAGAGAATAATTAGGAAAAAAATATCTAACTTTAGTTTTTTTTTATGTAGGTAGATATATAGGTGGGTAATAATTGAGTGGAGCATTGCTACATGTACAACCAAAAATCAGACAAAACAACTAATATGTTGTGCACAATATGTTAACATATATAATATAAAATGCACAACGAATATCATATGTCGTGCACACCAATTGTCACATGTTGTGCACAATATATATCATATGTTATAAAGAAAAATGATGTTGCAACATGTGATATATGTTGTGCACAACATATGATATACAATGTATATTTTATATTATATATGTTGTGCATAACATATTGACTATTTTTTATTATACAGGAAGAATTTTTCAATTGAGTGTATACATAAATTTTCTCTACATGTATATAAGCATATATTATCTCTACCTACGGTTTTAATTAGTAACACTAAATTAGAGGTGTCAATAATAGGTTCATGGCAAAATTTTGTTTTAGCGTTAGTTCTCAAAATCCTTATAATTCGAAGACTAACTAATAATTTGTAGATTATTAGACTTTGAGTAGAAGCAAAACAAAGATTTAGAGAGCATAATTAACATGAGATGAGTTGAACAAAGTTTAATCATCACATTATTGCCTTGATTATTCAAAAAGGAGGCAACGAACCCGCTTTGACTGTAACTCGTGAACTGCTCATTATCCCTCATCCAATCCAACCAACCAAACATGACAACAACAAGACAAATTAACAGTTTACCAGAACAAACCCCCAAAGTCACAAAAACTTATTCACTTCCCCTTGACACATCAAAAAAATTTTATAATTACTTCTTTATTGTTGAAAAGAAAGGTACCAAAAAAAAAATAGAAGGATAAGTAAGGAAATGAAATGAAGCAATTAAATCCCAATGAATCCGGACCCAAAGGGTCAACGTTGAGGTCAGCATTTTGGAAGATCGGACGGTGGTGGTTGAAGCTTCTGGTTGGGCCCTGGTCCATCTAACACTAACCATGCCATTCTCAATCCCCAGCTTGTGTGGATGTCAAGATGACAGTGCATAAACCACACCCCTGTTAAGTTGCCAAGACATGTCAATGAGTTATGCTATATGGAGATTTAACATTGGATGTTTGTAGAATATTCATCAAGATTAAAGATGGATAAAAAGGATTTGATGTTAAAGTGAGGATCACATAAAATCCAATTATGAAAAAATTTATGTCGACACAAGATACGAGAAGATGAACGTATTGATAGTATTTTTGCATGATCAAACAAATAAACAAAAGATCAAATGCCCAAAATGGTCCTCCAGAAATATATCAGGGAACAAATTGGTCCTTCAGGAATTGAAAGCTCAATATTCGTCCTTCACCTTTCAAAAAAGGGGACAAATTCATCCTTCCGTACATGTCCGTACAATGGTTTCTTTGTTGTACGGACATGTACAGAAGGATGAATTTGTCCTCCTTTTTGAAATGTGAAGGATCAAATTGGACTTTCCAATTCTGAGGAACCAATTTGTCCCGGAATGATATTTTTAGAAAACTAAAATGTGTATTTAGTCTAAACAAAAAGAAAAGAGGAAGAATGAGAAAAAGGATGACATTGTTATTCTATCTTCTACATGTAACATAAACAACAATGATGTGAAACAGAGTACAAGTTCACTATCTAATGTACGATGACAATGTCATTTTATCTGCTGGAAATCTTTGTTACAAAAAGGGACTTAGGGACTATATATGTCTAAATTGTTTTTCACATTAAGGGACAATGTCTAAATTTGACTCATTATAAAGTTATAAGCAAGCTAAGAATATATATAGGATTTCATTAGTGATGAATTGCAAAAGGAAATGAAGACTCAGAAGAATCTATATATTGCCCTCTGTAAACTATTATGATTGAACTTAAAAGATAATTTCACCTTCAAAATTTTAATTACAATCTTGATACAAATTTCAAACTTTTTTTTATTTTTATCTTAAGTACTTCAAAGAGAAAGCATCTTATTTATAATTAGCCGCTTTCTTCCTTTTTTTACCAACTCTTTGCAATGAATGATATTATTCTTTCTTAATTGCTTTTGTCAGAAGAAAAATAATTCCCTTTATCTTCCTCACATTCATGTTTACATTTTTGTTTACACTTTACACTAAAACCTCAACACCTTTTTTAGGTAAACTAAAGAAAGAAAGAAAAAACATTTTTATCCATATAGTTACTTTCTCTTTCTTTGAAAAACATGAACTGTAAGTGTGGAAAAGAAAGTTGTATGATTATAAATTTTACTTTTCAGATGAAAACTAAAGAGAAAAAGGTTGGAACTTCAAAAATTGTAGTACAGTTGCATATGGTAATTGAATAAAGAGTGATGCTAAATGTATAATAAAAAATTAGTCAAATTAGTCAATAAATGAGAATTTGGGTCATAATTATTCAATCTATTACTATCTCAATGATTATTTGGGCCAAAATCAAAGCTAAAATAAACTCATTGATTATATTGACTGATTTTTTATTGTATACTTATTATTATTGTTGAATAAAAGTTGAAAGGGTTGATCAATTGAAAGAAGTAATCGGGATATTATTAAAAAGTATTTTACTAATATTAAATATTTGATATACTATTTTTGTCAACATGATTAGAAGTTTGAGGTGCTAGCGCAATGTCAATCACACCTTTTCTCTAGTCATAGATTTTTTTGTACATTCTCTAATCATAAATGATGAGTGTTCAATGTTGAATGGAATCAACTACCAAAACCACGCTAGAATGTTCAACATAAATTTTTTAAGCAAACTGAGATTTTTATTTTATTTTAGATTTTCATTTTAAGCTTAACTTTCTTTCCTATTTGAACCTAAAGTGAAAAACATGTCAGTAAAATTTTAGTTATACTAACAAAATGATTTGAATCTTATTTTTCTCAAAAAGTTGACATTTGCGACATGCCATGCTATCTATCATGCATGCTATGATAGAGAATGATTATATGATTAACCATAACAAGGCGAATGATAATATGAAATTAATTTTTATGCATTTAAGTTGATAGAATTTTAAATTTTAAAATTGATAAATTATAGTAAATAATTACAATAATAATAGATACTCATATGATTTGATCATATAAAATCACAATATAGAAATTAAATATTAATTATATAAGACGTAATATATATTCACTTTATACTTTTCTACTAATATCTATTCATTATTTAGAAACTCTAGGTAATATTAAATATTTTTTCACTATATCCCTAATAAGTATTAACATTTTACAATAAGAGACGAAATGATAAGTTAATAATATAAGGATATTATAATAATTTTATTGAAATTAAAGTTCTCTATATTAATACTAACCAATATTAAAAAATGGAGGAAATATTTATAAGAAAAGGTGTACTTGTCTAGCATAAAAATTTATTTGAATCAAAGTATTTCCGACCTGGGTTATCTGCTTGGAACCGAATGGCAATCCAGCCACCAGCAGGAACTCCAGCTGTGTTCCTCTCAACAGGGTCCACCAGATTAAACTTTGCAGGGTCTTTATTTGGGTCATAGTTTCCAAAACCTTGTCCAACAACATAAAAATCATACCCATGTAGATGAAGAGGGTGACTCTCAGCACTAACAATACTAGTGTCCTGCAATACCAACTCCACACTAGTATTATACTTGAGCACCACCAACTTTGTATCATTACTAACCATACTGTTATTAGGAGGTGTTCCTGTGTAATTAAAAGGGTTTATTGGCAAAACAGGGAAATCAGTCTTCAAAACCCCATTAGTCCTTTTTGTATAGTAAGCTTGCATAAGAGACACTCTTGTTGGTAGTGCAAAAGAAATATTGTTCACTGATGCAGCAAATTTTGTTGTGTTAGTTGGCCCTTGGCAAGTTGTGTTTTGTGGGCAAGGACTAGTACCTAGCCCAACAGTGAAAAAGAATCTCTTGTCCACTTTTTTGGGTACATTTGCAGGGAATTTAGAATTGGCCAAGCTTCTGAATTTTGCAGTGAAGTTTGCAACAAAATTTGTGGCATTTATTGGAGGCAGGGTTGGTTTTAGGAGTGTGAGATTTTTGTGGTTTAGAGGGTGGTGCTTGTATTGGAGGATACCGGCGGTTGTGGTGTTGTCAAAAGTGCCCTGTCCTGAGAAATAAGGCCTAGCAGCCATAAGGAATGTGGAATTGGGGAAGTGTGGTTTGGTTTTGAGGAGGACGTTTGTGGTTTGTCCTGGAGATATTATGAGTGTGTCTGTGTCGAATGGTTTTGTGTATGAAGCATCTGCTTCAACAACAGTTAGACTGTGGTTTGCAATGCTGAAGAAGAGCTCTTCGTTGAGTGCAGCATTGATTATCCTCAGAAGATATGTCTTGCCTGGCTTCACTTTGACCCTCAATGTATCTGCAAAATATATATCATGTATAGTATAGAGATAGAGGTATCATATTATTTGTCATTTTACAACAAAATTCTTGTATATATACACATTTAAGAATCCAATAATGTTGGACGTACGTTCAACTTGTATTCAACGTGTGTTATCCATGTTACAGGATGTGTGTTATACGTATATATGCTATACGTATATGTGCTATACGTATAGCACACATCCTGTAACATAGATACCATATGTTGGATACAAGTTGGACATATTTCTGTTGTACGTCATTGTTAAGAATCTGATCCTAGCCGCACCTAAAAACAAAAGTATAGGAGTGTGGGATCTAGTGATCACATCAAAATAAAAAATAGTAATGTTATATTCACATTTACTTCCACAAAGTGCATATTAGTAAAAAAACTCATTTAAATTTAAGGGTGGAGAGTAAAATGAAAAATGTTACGTGTATAATGAAAATTGTACAATATGTTTACATCAATCATATTCAGCGTTAGATTGTAATAAAAAGTTACAAACTAATCTAATCCAACAGTGGAAATGATTGTTGTTCAAGTATTGTATAATTTTTATTATACACATAACATTATTGAGAGTAAACTAAATAATGTATAAGTGAGGGTTCCACAAAAATTAAAAGTGATAAATTAAATGTATATACGGTATACGAGACAATAAATGTTAAAATAGTTTTATTAATGAAAAATTATAGGACACAAATGTAATATATATATATATAATTAATATCTTTTAATTAAATTTTCTTTTTTGAAAAAATATATAATTTGAATTTTTTTTGTTACATTAAATTTGAGTTCGATTTGACATGTATTAAGTCTTTTCATATAAAATGAAAAATAGTATTGCTAGAGACACAATAAAAATCAGTCAAAATAATCAATAAATAGGAATTTGAGCCACAATTATCCAGTCCATTAAAAATATACTCATGGTTAAAATATTATTTAATCCATAAAATGTTAAATGGACTTTGTTAGCTGTTTTGACGGAAAAAGTATTACTCTCCAAATATTTGTGAATAAAAAATAAACAAAGAAAAAAGACATCATTCAACTTATATTTATAATGTATTATGACGTGTCCAACCTAAAATTTTTTGAGACAAGTGTCCTACATGCGTGAGAATATATTAAATAAAGTTTTTTAGAACCACTTTTATGATGTGTATACTGTACTTAATTGTGATGCTTAACTTGTATTCATACCAGAAATATGTACCCAATTTCACTCATAAGACTCATCATCATCACCTTTTTTTTTTCTCAACTCATTTCCTCAATTCATTTTTTTTTTCGTCATTCCTCTCACAATATGATGGCTGTATGCACCCTTCTTATGTACATCTATCATTTTCGAAAGAGATTATGTATTAGGATGTATATATGGAGTAACAGTCACTTTGTATGTAGTTTGTCTATTCATTTTGTGATATTATTTAGTTGTTTTCAACTTGTCTATAATACCTAGCTACTACGCCTTTATCCTATCTCAAGTTTTGTCTCTAATTAAGTTTAAATAATGTAACAGTTGATTTCAGCTTAATCCTTGTTAGTAAATTAGACCTCTCTTAAAGGTAAAGAATTTATATATCTAACATTTTTTTTATGGTATATATATAATATCAGTAATATTTGTTGACAACATAAATACGTTCAACTAGCATTCAACTAGTGCTATACATAACACGTAATGTGTGATATACATATATGTACTATACATATGATACATAATATGTATTATGTATAGCAAACGTTGAATACTAGTTGAACGTATTTTTGATATACAATAAACATTATTGAATATAATACTACGTGTGTACCTCTGATGACTCTATAAATGAGTCTGAGTATACATACAAGGGAAGTCAATATATACAAGCAAGTGTCAAATTAGATTAAAAGGCATTGTACTTAATACTACTTAATTTTAAAAAAAGATGGTGTAAGTTACTTTTATTTAATTTTTTTTTTATTTTGCATTATTTTTAGTGGTTGAAAATGAGAAGGTTTAAAACAAGGGGATGAAAAGTATGTCATGTATTTATTGTGTATGTTTAAATGGATAACAACATTTCTATTCTATTTAACATTCAAAAGTAAATGTTTGATGAGATATCCAATTTATGACTATTAGATGTGATGTAAACTAAGAATAAATAGATCCATAGATCATATTTATGTTTGGACGTTAAAATATCTCTTTCCAATGGCTAATTAAATACCTAGTCAATTTTCACTGGTGGTTTTCGTTTTTCAGTTTCAGTCTACCAAACACATGATAAGATTGTTTTGAAAGAGGGAAAGCGACTGTGAAATTCAAAGACTAACAATGTATTATAAGATATTGTTGTTACAAAAATGTCTGGGGCACAACAAAAAATTAGTCAAAACAGCCAACAAAGCCCATTTAACACTTTATGGCCCAAATAACACTTTTAATAATGAGTATATTTTTATTGGGCTGGGTGATTATGACCCAAATTCCTATTTATTGACTGTTTTGGCTGATATTTTGTTGTGTTTATAATAACTAAATAACTGTTAGTAACCACGTTGCCTAGTGCCTACACTCTTACCAACTAACTCCAATTAATCTTTCCAACCACACCCAAATTAGATAGATGCTTGGTTTTGTACCTTTAGAGGAACAATTATAAAATGGCCCCGGAAGGCCATTAATGGTGTATGCATCTGAAACATTGGGTCCCCCTCCAGTTTGAAGGGCCTGATTTATAACAGCTTCTGGGTCAACTTTAAACCATTCCCCTGAAACCTCAACAACCATATATGAGTAATAATATTTAATCATAAAGTTGAAAAAATGACATAATGATACATATGCATGGAGTCACGCTATATATAATAAGCAAATACTCGGTACACAACAAAGAAAGAAATCAGTCAAAACAGTCAATACATTATGCACAATATATATAATATTAAATGCACAATGTATATCACATATCATGCACAACATATATCATCTGTCATGAATAACATATCTCACATGTTACAATATCATCTTTCTTTATAACATGTGATATATGTTGTGCATATCATGTGATATATGGTGTGCACGACATATAATATTCATTTTGTATTTTATATTATATATGTTGTGTATAACTTGTTAACTGTTTTGGTTGGTCTTTTATTGTACATGTAACAATTCTTTGTATAATATTACCAAAAATAATGGGAATTTCTTTGTATGGTTTCTGAAATGGATAAGACTCATTGCGCCTAGGGAGGATAATGATGGGTCCATAAAGGGTAGCCCTAAGCCATGATATGTGAGCATGCCATAGCAGAGTCCCTCTCTGCCCTGTGATGGTGAAGTTATATGTGTATGAGTGGTTGGTTTGTATGGGACACTGTGTCACATATGCTGGTCCATCAGCCCAACCACTTGTTATTTGACGAATTCCATGCCTGCAAAATAACACCAAGTTATTACTGTAAAATTACTTTGTTTAAAATATTTTTTCGGCATTTACATCGAAGAACACCTCATTCAAGGGTGGATGGGATGTGGACTCAACAAAGTCAGATTAACAAATTATTCAAGAATAGATGAGTTGTTTGTCAGCACTAGTGGTGCATCTATTTGTGTTGATGTGAGGGCGTATGCCTCATTATATTTTCAAATTTTATTTATAGGTATATAGATGTATATATATTATCTTCGTTGTATTATTATTTTGGCTCCATTCTATAAAAAATTTAAGAAACATCTATATTTATAAATATAAATAATATAACATCTTTATTTTTACTTTTAAAATTTTCTGAATCCACTTTGATTGATTAGCAAAGAGGTTAGGAAAAAATAGTTCAAAAATTATTTATTGTTATAAGGTGAATATTATGCAATAATGCTGGTGGTACAACAGAAATACGTCAAACTAGTATCCAACGTGTATTATTCATGATATGGAATGTGTGTTATATGTATATCACACGTACGTATAACACACATTCCATATCATGAATAGCACACGTTGAATACTAGTTGGACGTATTTTCATTGAACAAGTATTATTGAATATATATTATGTGCATCATTGCTCCGAAAGAGAGACTTAATTAGAAAGTACACGTACCAATGAATGGATACATTGTTAGAGATGTGGTTAACCACCTTAACCAAAACTCTATCACCTTCTCTTGCCAATAAGCGAGGTCCTGGGAATTTGCCATTCACACTTAGAATAGTCCTTGTGTTGCATAATCTTGTGACATTCACGTACTCAATCTTACACATTGAAAACAAAAAGATTAAATTAGAATTAGGGATAAACAAATTAAATGCAAATGCAAATGAATCATATTATAAGCATTAGTTTGTTAAAGGTACATTGAATGTATAGTGCCTTGTAATGCTCAATGCGAACTCAGGGAAAAGGGTTATAACCCAAAAGGTGAAAAGAAGAACTTTCATAGATGCAAATGAAGGAAAGTGTGGAAAGTTCATTTGTTGTGTGTGTGTTATGGATGGGACAAATATGAGCTCATATCAAGTTCATATATAGAGGATGGAGAATATTATTGCAAAAATATATGGAAATAGAATGAGACACAATGAACCTTTTTTTTGTGGTGGTCATGGCACTATTTTGTCTGGTAGACATGGCTGTAGGTCTTGCTGAATTTTAGAGTGGATGTGAAGTAATAATTTTGAGGTGCCATATAATGACCCTTTTGATCTTTGAACAATGTGTATACATGATCAGTCTAGTACCAAAGATGATGATATAATCACATATATACTTTATGCTAATTAATTAATCAATAATGTTGTTCATCATATAACAGAAATACGTCTAACAAGCATTCAACGTGTGATATACATGTTATGGGATGTGTGCTATACAAATAGCACACATCCCATAACATGTATAACATACATCCCATAACATGTATAGCACATGTTAGATACTTGTTGGGACGTATTTCTGTTGTACGACAAGTATTATTGTTAATTAATACTCTCGCATGCATGTAACAGTTGGAGAGTCAATGTGTTCAAAGATGAGTAGTTTTTTTCTCTGTTCCATTATGGATGACATAGTATATGTCAAATGTCAAATAATATCCATGATATTGGGAAAGTCCAACGCTACTTGAATACATTATACGACCTTTAGAACTAAGGTGTGTTTGTGAAGATCCACCGGTAACAAATAAAGATTCCTTCCACGTTCCTTTCAACAAAACCAGTTCAACTCACACTTGACGTTCTCACAACTCCAAATAATGTAGCTTGATTTGTGACTTATTGCTTCGTTAAGTTACAAATACACCTTTTGGCTTTGTTCAAGTTCGGAGAAAGGACATAAAACACAAGACTGTGTTTGGTGGTGCTCTACACTCACAATAATGTGTTTCAGATAATGCCAGGGGCGAAGTTAGAAGATTTGCTCCGGAGGAATAAAAAATTACCCGAATTTTAATATTTTTATTTTAATATTGATATAATTATTTTATTAGATTTTTATCTTTATAAAATAATTAAATTAATATCAAAATTAAAAATATTAAGATTAAATTGATATTAGATTAAAAATATTATGACTAAAGTAATTATTCACTCTAGATTTTACGATGAAAATTTAAAAATAATTGTATACTTATATATAACATATTATCTATTATAGTATATAAATAACTAATTAAATATAAAATTGAAAAATATTATTAAATAAAATGTTTAAAAAACACTAAAATAAAACAATTAAAACTATTTAAAAAAATTAAAAAAGTCATGGGGGCATCGCCCCCTTCTCATATACGTGGCTTCGTCGCTGGATAATGATACATTGGCATCTAAAATTGAATGTTTATAAGACATGTATCAAGATTAATGATGGATAAAATAGTTTTATTGTTGGAATGAGTACCATATTAATATTTAAAGATGATAGATTAAATGTCAGCACAAAATATGAAAAAAATAATAATACAAATAGAGTTTTTAAGATTCAATTTGTTTAGATTTTAGTAGAATTGCATTTAAAATAATTGATGTAGAAAAAATTATTTTTAAAATAATTAATGTAAAAAACTAATTTGTATTAAAGAAAAATGTTAAAAAAGGATTTAAGAGAATTATTATGAACTAGTAAAAATAAAAATTAATATTTTTAATTTTTATTAAAATCAACTATTTTTAATGTAATACATTTTTTTAGAAGTAAAATAACAAACCAAATTTACTCAATTTTTTCAACACTATTATTCCAAACTCAACTAAAAAATTGTGTATAACCAAACACATACTTAATATTTTTATTGTCTTGTATTTGTGTCTTCTCTCTAAAGCCAAAAGTAGAATTTGGCATTGCAAGCCAAACGTAGAATTTGGCTTTGCTTTTAATATGACTTTCCTTGGGTTGTTGTTCTTCGTTATGTTCAGTTTGTAAGACAGAGGTTGGTCAAATCAATTACACTCAACTTTTTTTTTGCTTAATCTATAACTCGTAATTACATGAGACGACAGATCCACTGTCACAAAGGCAAAATTAACGGATAGGTTCAAACTTAATTTATGGGCCAAAAAGGGTGTTTTCATAAATAAAGTAATTGAGATGATAATAACTCCAAAATATTTTTAATGAAGTTGAACTGTTTTTGTCATTCATCAGCAATCTGTTTTAAGTTTTAATTTAATATGATTACAGGTACAATTAATTAAAGTTAGTCAATAAAAAACTAATTTATTAAATTATATTCATAAAAATACTAAAAAAATATTAAATAGACTCATTTAATATTTTTAATGTATAATAATAAATATATTAATTAGCTCTTTATTTTTTTTGGTGCTCACAGTGTTCGAAACTTCGCCCTGACTAATCTGTTGTCCCGGATCGCATACCTGGGAATGACAGGTGAGGCTCCCAACAGGATTTTTTCCATCTACAAGGCTCGAACACGAGACCTTGCTTAAGGAACAACAAATCGCTTACCACTTGTGTTAACCCTTGTTGGTTTAATTAGCTCTTTATTGGTCCACATTAATTGTACACAAATACTTCCCTTTTTAATTATACCCAAAGTGGCAAAGATAAAGTCATTAATTTCGTAATGCTGATGAGAAATTTGAACACACAAATATATATATATGTATTATAAATAATACACTTTACTATGCTTACGAATATTGTTGGGCATAGTAAATAAAATAAACAATTTGCTTACCAATAAAGGTAGGGTATAATAATGAACTAATTGTACGATAAAAGAAACATGACTGCTAACTTATAGATGTAGTAACTCTTTTTAGATTTTAAGTTACTTTTCACAGTACGTAGTTTTTTTCCTGTTAGAAAGTTGGTTATGTCCTATTCCAATTTCATATAGAGGGGGATGTATGAGCTAAGTTACTAAAAGTAAAATTTTAACTTTACTAATTAGAACCAAAATATATCAAATCCTATCAGTTAGTTTTTAAAAATAAACAATAAAAAAACAACAAAATTTACTCAATTTTAATTGGACTTTGCATTTTCAGTCAAAATTTACATTTAGCCTTCTGTTTAGATTGGATTTTGATTTGAGTACATACCCTTAAGTGGACCCAAATCTGATTTTTTATTCGGGTCATTCCTTGAAAATCTAGAGCCAACTCAATTATGACCTATAAATGACTAGTGAAATCCATATCTAGCTGGATAAAATTAAGAGATTAGACATTATAAATTAAATTAAAGTTTACATGATTTAAGTTCTTTAAGAATTTTTTCTATTGATAAGGTAGTCTGTAATAAGTATTTATATTCTATGGGAGTAATCAATGAGTTTGAAAAACACATACATTGACCCTTTTTAGGACAAACTTCCCACTAAAGCTTTTTTTTTTTCAATAACTAAAAGTTAATAAATTTTAAATTAAAAATATGAAAAAATTGAGGGTTTTCCCTCAATAAATGTGTCAAATGTGTCTTGCACGTTATCTCCAACAATATAGAAAGAGACATTAATTCCATAGTTTATCTTATTTTTTATTTTATTAGTGAAAATCATAAAGGTCTCAAGAATCTACAACTGAGTCACACTTCCTTTCTTGAAATCGTAAGGTTGTTTTGTGTTTGTTCATTGAAATCATAGGACTTTACGATTTTATGTTAAAATGGTCTTGAAATCGCAAGGTCTTTAATTTACGATTTCATGCTACTTATAAATGTCTAATCGTAAATACACTACAGATTCCTTGTCTAGAAAAACTGTGACAACAAAACACTCTTTCTCAACTTCAGAACGAGTAGATTCTACTGAAGCATATGTGGAGAACTATGCTGGTGCCCGACTGATGAAGAGATCGACTTTGTGTTTATTACATCAAAGGTTGAGGTTGTGCAGCAACGTCAGGGTTCTCTTCATCACTTTGATATTATAATAACACATCCTCTGCTTCAAGACCATCATCATCTCTGGCTACATGTTCTCCTACATCTACATCACCATCATCATAATCTCTGTGCTCAAACTGAATGTTAATCCCAACTAGAAAAGGTACAAAATTAACAGGTTGTGGGATTTGGATTGCTAGTTCAGCAAAGCTAATACTATTATTTAGATTAAAACTTCCACCTACTATATATATATAAATATAAATATAAATATAAATATAAATGTCACAATAAATAAAAAATTGAATAAATATACCTAAATCAAGATAATTTAGAAATATTATTTTATTTCTTTCATCACCTTCTGCATATATATAAAACCAATAATAAAAAATAGTAATCAGACAAAGTACAAGAAAATTCATTAAATTATTACTTATTAAATTATCACCAACTATTTTTTAAATAAGAATAAAAAGAAATATATAAAAAAACTAACAGTAAATAACAAATTGCGAGAATAGACTTTTTCCCCTTTTAAAATAAAAAATTTCATTATCATTAACAATACAAATCATTGTACAATATGTACAAGGATATCCTCTTTTTTTTTGCGAATGAGAGGGATAATCGCATAGGCGCTTTGCGAATATAAGTACACATACTATGTGTTTATAGGTTGATTTGTAGCTAAAAATAATCGTCCAAGCATTGAGTGCTAAGCATTGCGTGTTAAACATTAACAAAGGTATATAATTTATTCAATCTGAAGTTGATTATGTGTGTGAAAAAGGGGTTGAATCATGCCTATTTAAAATTTATCTTCATGAAAAGCAAACTTGATCAAGCACATGCTTGTCTTTTCTAAGATTTGCAACATATTAGTGAATAAAATGTTTGTTTAGTGAAAGAAGCTTGAAGGTAAGCCTTAGAGCTTTTTTAAGCTAAAACTTACTTTCTTTTGAAAGCTACTTAGCTTCCTTATGTGTGTGTGATATGCGCAAAGTGTAAGTGGGTGCAAGTGTGAATATTGAAATGCAACAAGTAAAGAAAATGATAGAAAAAATCACACACAACAATTTTTATACTAGTTTGATGACAATGTGCCTACTTCATTTCCTAACTCTTTGTTGGAATTTTGATATTCTTCTTTCCTGCCTTCTGAGTCATTTACACCTTCAACACTAGAAGGATTTTTCTCGCCCATGCTCTACCTTAGGGGACTTTTTCTTAACTCCAAGGACTCTTTTACTTCTTTATTGAAGGTTTTGAGTGATAAGACAATCATCTCAAATCGCCCAAATCACTACTAGAAACTATCGGAATATCAACGGACATTATTGACGGACGTTTTTTTCAAGGTTATCGGTGGATTTATCGACGGATACAACATTGGCGGGGTTTTTTAATCAATGAATATACTTATCGAGGGATACTTTAGACAATATCCGTCGATAATGTCTTCCCACTCAAAACAAAAAATTTTTTTTGGTCATGTTGATTTTATCAACGGATTAAGATTAAAATATCCGCCGATAAAACCCTAAATCCTAAACCCTAAACCCTAACCCTAGATGACACTTATCGGCGGATGTCATCCGCCGATAATAACCTAAACCCCAAACCCTAAACATGGAATGATATTATCGACGGATAAGAATGCTTTTATCCCTCGATAATTGAAACGCACCGTTTCATTTATTCTGGCACCTTTTATCGAGGGATATTATCGACGGATGGTTTAAACCATCCGTCGATAATCCGCGAATATGAGGAGACGCTGTCTCCTTCTTCCTCATTTCGCGAAAACTCCTCTCTCTCTCTTCTCCACTGTCTCTCTCTCTCTCCGCCGCGAAAAACGGCCGTTTCCGCCGCCCGTTCGCCCTCCGGGAAGTGCCAACAGGTTAGTCTCTCTGTCCTCTACATTTTAATCGGTTTAGAATTTTTGTTTGAGGTCTCTAATGAGAACTCATTGTTTGTAGCATTCTCCGCCTTCTCCGCTGCCACCGCCTGCCGCCGGCCGTTTGCTGCCACCGCCGCCACCGGCCCTCCGCTGCCACCGCCGCCAGGAAGCATCTCTTGGTCTTCCATTAGGTATTTTTGTTAAATTTTAATTTTTCATTGTTTTGGTATTTTTATATATTGTATTTATTATTTTTTTTTATTTTTTCTATTTAAAAAAATTAATATTGTAAACTTTCTATTTTTTTAAAAATAAATATATTAATTTTTTTAAAAGGAAAATTGTTTTAAACAATAATAGAAAACGTTATTCCAAAAAAGATAGATTTAACAAACTTATATGTTATTTAAAGTAAGTAATTTTTCAATAACGTAACAAATATATTATTTAAATGATATATATGAGAACAGTTGTTGATATATTCGGCCGATTGGAGCTTACGGTTTTTAGGAGCTTACGTTTATATTAGGTATGTTATTTATTAATTTTAATTTAATGATATGATTATGTTGTTATTGTTGCAAAACCTTAGGGTAGATGACTTAGTCTGAGACCGGTCCTTAAACTCCGGCAATACTGGTTGATTGATTTGTAAAATTAAATGAGAAAGTTTGTTTAAAATTTAGGGGAGACTCTGTCAAAATTTTGTGAAGTAAAAATTTTGAGAAATTAAATAACTGTTGTTAAGTTATCTAAAACTAAGGGAAACTCTGTCGAAATTATGTTTGAGTAAAAATTTAACAAATTTGTAAAAATCATTAGTGTCGTATTAATGGTGAATTTAGATTAACTAAAAAACTGTTATTAATAAGCCTTAGTTAAACTTCTCATTTTAGGATTCTCCAATATTCAAGGGCAATGTCATCAACAAATAGATCATGGATGTATGATAGGTTACACCCGAATAGGGGGGGGGAATTAACCGGAATTCTATGCTGGAGTTGAAGAGTTTGTGGGTTTTGCTTCTATGTCTGAACAATATAGGTCTGAGGGAAAAGTCAAGTGTCCATGTGCCAAGTGTGTTTGTAGGTTTTTCTATGATGTTGACACGATTAAGGTTCACCTGTACAAAAAGGGATTTATGGATAATTATTATGTATGGACAGTCCATGGGGAGGTCGAGTCAGTGTCAGTACAGCAGGATCAGTTTGTCGGAGGTAGTTCAAGTGGGTTTGATGGTGAACAATATGGGGATCGTAATTTAAATTGGGGTGGTGATAATCGTGGGTGTTATGAGGAAATGATCCATGATGTCTTTGTGGTGCAACATGATGAATTATAATGAACCCAGAGAGGAGGAACCAAATCCTGAAGCGCAGAGGTTTTTTTCTTTGTTAGAATCTGCAAAGACACCCATTTGGGAGGGTTCAGCCCTTTCTGAGTTATCAGTGGCAGTTAGGATGTTATCTATCAAGTCAGAGGCAAACGAGAGTCAAAGTGCTTTTGATCGATGGGCTACTTTAATGAGTTATGCTAATCCACGACCAGAGACAATTCCTAGGGACTATTATAGGGCAAAGAAGTTAGTTTCAAAACTTGGGTTGAAATCAGAGAAAATTGATTGTTGCATGAACGGTTGCATGTTGTACTATAAGGAGGATATTGAATTAGTTGAATGTAAATTTTGCCAGCCCCCAGGTTCAAACCTAGAAGAGCGGGTAATGGGAGGTATAAGCATATTCCCAACAAAAGGATGCACTATCTTCCCCTAATCCCTAGGTTAAAACGCTTGTATGCCTCTATGAGCTCTGCACCTCACATGAGGTGGCATTATGAGAATAGGAGAAGTGACGGGATAATGACGCATCCCTCTCATGGTGAAGCTTGGAGGCATTTTGATAGGTGTCACCCTCAATTTGCAAATGATTCGTGGAATGTTAGATTAGGGCTTTGCTCATATGGGTTCACGCCAAATAACTTATTTAACAAGCCTTATTCTTGTTGGCCTGTTGTTGTTACCCCTTACAACCTCCCTCCGGAGATGTGCATGAAAGATCCGTACATGTTTTTAACATGTGTAATTCCTGGCCCTGATAATCCAAAAGCTAAAATTGACGTTTTCCTCCAACCACTCATAGATGAATTGAAGCAGTTGTGGCACAATGGGGTCTTGACCTATGATGTGGCCACCAAAGAAAATTTCATGCTAAGAGCCGCTCTGATGTGGACGATTAATGACTTTCCTGCTTATGGTATGTTGTCTAGGTGGATGACACAGGGGAAGCTAGCTTGCCCTATTTGCATGGAGGATACAAAATCCTTCACACTTAAGAATGGCGGCAAGAACTCATGGTTTGATTGTCATAGGAGATTCTTGCCAAATGATCATGCATTTAGGAATAACAGGTATGGGTTTAAGCGAAACTGTGTTGAACATGAAGAACCACCTGTTAGGCTTACTGGAAGACAGGTCTGGGACAGAGTTAAAAATCTGCCTAAGATAACCGAATTGGGTAAATTAGTCAAGTTTCCAGGTTATGGTGTGGACCATAACTGGACTAAGCAGAGCATATTCTGGGAGTTACCCTATTGGAAAGATAATCTTGTTCGTCACTGTCTAGATGTCATGCATGTTGAGAAGAATGTTTGTGATAACATCATGAATACTGTTATTGACAGTGACAAGACTAAGGATAATGTCAAGGCAAGAGTAGACTTAACAGAGTACTGTCGACGACCAGAGCTACATTTACAAGAGACACGTGATGGTCGTGTTGTTACGCCGAAGGCAAGCTATGTTTTAAATCCTGCGCAGAGGCAATCCGTGTGTAAATGGGTGCAAGAGTTGAGAATGCCAGATGGATATGCTTCCAACCTCCGTAGGTGTGTGGATGTTGCGCATGGAAAGTTCCATGGGATGAAAAAGTCATGATTGTCATGTGTTTATGGAGTGTTTGCTTCCAGTTGCCTTTCGAGAGTTACCTTTACATGTGTGGAAACCATTGACCGAACTTAGTTTGTTCTTTCGTGATTTGTGTTCTACCACACTGAGGTCCCATGATTTGGAAGTAATGGAGCAAAATATTTCTGTAATTTTGTGCAAGTTGGAACGAATATTTCCCCCCTCTTTTTTTGACTCAATGGAACATTTACCTGTGCACTTGGCTTATGAAGCGAAGGTATGTGGGCCGGTTCAATATAGATGGATATACCCCTTTGAAAGAAATATTGGGACCTTTAAGAGAACTGTCAAGAATCGAGCTCGTGTTGAAGGGTCAATATGTGAAGCTTATTTATCAAAGGAGACGTCTTTCTTCTGTTCATTTTATTTTGAGCCACATGTTCATTCGAAAAGAACAGCAGTAGGCCGCAATGATGATGGAGGTGAAACTTCATATCCACCTACTTTGTCTGTGTTTAATCAACCTGGACGTGGTGCCGGTAAACCCACAAACTATTGGCTGAATGATAGAGAAAAGCATGCAGCGCACCTACATGTTCTCATCAACTGTGATGAGGTGGACACTTATAGAACGTAAGTGACATATCTAATTCATCATTTCAATAATGTTTTTGTACATAGTAGTGAATGTTGTCATTAAAAATCTTTAATTTCTACTTAATGTCAACAGATATTTTGAACAAACCATTCAGAATCATACGCTTGACCAATTCCCTCAATGGTTCAACTCGTTCGTAAGTTTATAATCTTCGTACTATTAGGCTGCGTTTGTTTTTACTGACCCCGGAGTCGGAGTCAGGGAGTCACACTATTTGTGACTCTGTTGAGTGTTTGTTTTTACTGACCCCAATTAACAAGGTCAGAGTCAGAGTGACTCTGGAGTCAAAATAGCTCATTTTTCCGACTCTCCATTTGCAGGGTCACGGAATTGGGAACGGAGTCACGGAGTTGAGGATTGTGTTAATGAAAATTTCTTCCCCTAATTACCCTTACTACTTTTCTATAATTCCAAGTTCACCCTCTTACTCAAGCCTCAGACCCTTCGCCTTGCCGTTCTGGATTCCGTCATCGCCTTCTAGTTTGGTCTCCGTCAGCGCCTTCTTGCCTTCGCCGCCGTCAGATCTAGGGAGAGTGAGTGTTAGAGAGTCGCAGCCGCTGCAACGAGAAAATGGAGAGAGAGAGACAGACAGAGAGCTCGAGTGATGGCTTCCAGCCTTCGCCGCCTTCACCGCCGTCAGATCTGGGGAGAATGGGTGTTGGAGAGTCGCGGGCTCGCGGCTGTTGCGATGAGAAAGTGGGGGAGAAGGCGCAGCTGCAGCGGCGTCACGAAGAGGGGGAGGTGAAGGAAAAGTTGATGTCGCGGCGCCACGAAGAGAGAGGGAGGACAGACGGAGGTTGCAACAATGAAAAGGTAGAACTGTTGTGGTGGCTCTGTGGTGGAGTGATGGTGGCTCTTTTTCTTGCATTTTTCTTTTTAGGATTTAGGTTAGAGGGGTATTTTGAGGTAATTTTGATTGTGACTCCAATTTTGTTGACTCTGTCTCTCTAATTTTATCAAACGTAAAAGTGACTACAATGACTCTGCCTCCAGAGTCAGTGACACCAATGACTCCCTAACTCTGACTCCGGGGTCAGTAAAAACAAACGCAGCCTTAGTCTTTGATTTATATCTTAACATAAAATTCAAAATTTTCTCTTCTATTATCTTTGTTCTCTACGTATGTAAGTGCTCAATCATGACAATAATGTCACAAATCCTCGTATAAAAAGCTTAGCTTGGGGTCCCACCAACTTAACAATTTCGTGGCCAATTTTCCATGTGAATGGTTATAAATTTCACACCCTAGACTGGGGTCGTGAGAAGACCACGTACAATAGTGGAGTATGCGTTCGAGGGGATGTTGGAACAGGGGAGAATAATTGGTACGGGGTACTTAGACAAGTCTTAGAGTTGGAATATGTTGGTGAGGACCCAACGCCAAAGAAGGTTGTCTTGTTTAGCTGTGAGTGGTATGATCCTAGACATCTTGATGGAACACGCAAGCACGCTAATTACGACATAATTGAGGTTAACCATACACGACGATTTGGTGCATATGATCCTTTCATCATTGCACAGAATGCTCGGCAAGTGTATTACACAAGGTATCCGGGAAAATGCAAGAATAAGTGGTTGGTTGTTTTCACAACCAACCTAGGGGCAGAGTTGAAAGTGATGATGTGGATGAAGTAGCTTACCAGTCGAAGTTGCACATGCTCCAAGGGTGGTTGTAGATACAGGAGTCCTGCTACTTTACACGATGATACTGGTGAAGATGACATTATTAACATGTCTCGCCAAAACATAACAACTCAGGGTGATGATGACTCCACTGAAGGTAGTGATGAAGAAGAAGATGAACTTGACAGTGACGATACAGAAGACGAGAGTGAAGACAGTCCACAACTTTCTGAATAAATGGTTTTTTAACAATTCATTTGTTTTCAAATAACACTACCTCATTTTAAGATACTTTGTCAAACACTTTAATTAATGAAGAGTAACTTGTATTGTTGGTGAATAGATATGGCAGATGATGATAGGGGTAGGGGTAGGGGCAGAGGCCGAGGAGATCGAGGGCGGAGGAAGACCGCCGCCCAGCCTCGTGGTTATCTTTCGAGGGGTGTTCAGTTGTAATGACATCCCTGGTCGTGAGCCGAGGCCAGAGACGGAGGAGACCCCGACTACGAGCCAGTACATCACCATCACCATCTGCTGCTGGGGGACCATCATCACCCATTACTGCCTCCCACATGACATTGGGGGCAGTAATGAGGTGCCGGTCGAGATTGCATCAGCAGCTTCAGATACACGTCCTCTCCCCTCCATCAGACCGGATCCATCCGGTCTAAGGTATATGATTTAAGTTGTTATAAATGTCAATCTTTTATAAATAAAATATGGTAAAAGGGATTATTATATAAAATGGAAACTAATTCTTTATAACAATGTAGTTTTGTGGCCTGCCACCCTCGGCACTCATCAGATCACGGCCACGATACAGAAGATGTATCATAGGCCGATCGAGTATTTCTCGAAGTTGACCGAGGAGGAGAGGCGACGATGGTATTAGGAGTGGAAGGTAATATGAACTCTTCAATTTTAGTAATTAGTAATTAATTATGTTGTGGTAACTAACAAATTAAATTTGTCTATATATTGTAGTCTCACTTCACCATTAGTCCTGCCGATGATCCAGTACTGTACCGTGCCTTCTGCCATCGGGCAGCTAAGAGGCTCGGTGACATGTACTTATGGATCCGTAATGGCAAGGATGACCAGCACATGTGGCTCTCAGATGCCCACCACCGTGTGCTGCAGGAGTATTGGTCTTCTCCGAGGTTTAAGGCCAAGTCGGAGAAGGCCAAGGCTAGCAGGGCCTCATTGAGGGGTGGCTCCCTTCACTGTGGTGGATCCGCTACTGTGGACTCCACTAAGAGACGATTGGTACGTAATATTCCGAACGCAATACATTTAATTTTATGTTTCTTATATATGAATTGATTAATTAATGCTTTGTTCAATTGTTTTAAAATTACAGGAGCAGAGGCTGAAGAGACCACCCACGCAGGAGGAGTTGTTCAGGGAGACGCACACCAGGAAGGGCGACAAGACGACGTGGGTAGACGAGCGGTCGCAGCGCACTCATGTAAGTGATTTCATCATAGTTGTTTAAATGTATTCAATTAATATGATTATGTAATCCATTTAAAATGATTATGTATTCTTCTAATTGTAGGCTGATTATACGCGCCGTTTGGATGAGGTCCGCACCCAGCTGGCAGAGGCATCACAGCCCGGTGAGTCCGTCCCACCCGTCGATGAGGAGGCGGTGTGGACCGAGGTTGTGGGCGGCCCTTACAAGGGCCGCATATACGGGCGGGGCGCGGTCGCGGTCGCGAACCCCATTGCCCGTTCCTCCCACGCATCTGCTACAACAGGAGCAGCAGCCTCAGCGGAGAGCAGCGACGCTGAGGTCCGTGACCGGGTTCACAATCTGAACCTTGAGCTACAGACCCGGGTCGAGGTGCTGCAGGCGCAGCTTGAGGAGGAGCGGACCGCCCGACAACAGGACAGGATCACCCAGCAGCAGGAGATTGCTGCGGAGGTCAGCCGGCAGATTAGAGAGCAGATGTCCCAGTATTACGAGATGTTTGCTGCTGGAGGGTCATCATCGGCTGCTGCTGGCGTCTCTGCACCACCACCACCTTCTCAGCCATCACCCTTCCCTCTCACTCCTCCACAGTATCCTTATCCCCCTGCATTCTGGCCTCCTCCTCCACCTGCATATCATCCAGGCTATCCACATCCCGCATATTCTACACCACCTCCACTTCCTGCTGCTACTACTGCTGCCGCTGCCCAGACGACACCGCCTGCTCCTCAGTCTGCTGCTGCCGCCGCTGCCCACACACCGACTCCTCGACCTCCTCCTGCCCAGACTCCTCCTACTCAGCCGGATGCATCCAGAGATGATGCTGGTGATGGTGATGATGATTGTGACATTGATACGATGGATTTTGTATGACTTTTTTTTATTGTTTATGTTTTGGATGTTCAGACATTACGTTTTGGATTTTTTATGACTTGACTTATGTAGTGTTTGGATTTTATCTATTTTGTAAATATTGATTAATATATATATTATGATATTTCATTATAGTTTTATTTATGGAGATTATCGATCGTTTTGTTATAAATTTTGATTTAGTTTAAATATTATTAATTCAGATATTTTTTAAAAAAAAATTCGGCCACTGTTATCGACGGACGTATCCGCCGATAACGAAATTATTTTTTTAATTTTTTTTTTGGACAAAATTAATTATCGACGGATAAGTATCCGCCGATACAAATATTTAATAATTTTACATTTTTTTTAAAATAACATTATCGAGGGATATATCCGCCGATACATCCGTCAATAATATCGACAGATGTCGACGAATATATCCATCGATAAAATATCGACGGATATTATGGTTAAATCCGTCGATACTTAAATTCCGACTAGCAAGTAATCATGGGGGACCATCTGTCGATACATCCGTCGATACATTGAATCATCGACGGATATTAAGGGGATCCGTCGATAAAATCCGTCGATAATCCGAGAGTTTCTAGTAGTGAAAGCAGAGGTTGACAATCCAATAATAAGATACCAAGGCAAGTTCTTCAAAAGCAAGGTGAAGAGCCAACTACAGGAGGTCAAGAGCAAGAAGAAGCTAGTGAAGAGCCAACTACAGGAGGTCAAGAGCAAGAAGCGTCCGGTCATAGTGACGTGGAGGAAGTTTCTGCTGATTCCGAAGAAGCTCTAGTAGTTCGCCGCATTTTGAACACTACCTTACTTATCCAAGTGGAGGCCCTGGCTCCATCATGATATTTTCCATACAAGGTGCATTGCCCAATGAAAGATTTTCAATGTCATCATTGACAGTGGGAGTTATGAAAATGTTGTTATCTACATGGTGTAGAAATTAAAGCTTCAAACAATGGATCATCCGCACCCTTACAAAATATGGTGGCTCAGGAAAGGAAATTAAGTTAAGGTAAGAAAGCATTGTTGTGTTCAATTCTATATTGGAACTAAATACAAAGATGAAGTATGGTTTGACGTCATTCCAACGGATGCATGATCACCTACCGTTGGGTAGACCTTGGCAATATGATCGTCGAATTAATCGTGGTGAATTTAAGAATACTTACTCCTTCATTAGAGAAGGTGTGAAGGTTATATTGACCCCAATGAAGCCTCTAAAGCAGGGAAGACAACAAGTTGAGTCATCTCTCAATATCAGGTTAGATCTTACCACGGATCATGCAAGCACTGTCCTTACGGATTTATCACCACCCTACCCAAAGTTGGAATAGATGTGGTTCATCAAGAACAAAGTCCACATACTTGTTCCTGGCATATTTGAGCAACAAAAATCTCGCTAGTTTAGTAGAAGAATTAGAAACAAGGAACTTGAATAAAGAAATAGAGTACAAGAGCTAGGGGTGGCAAATGGGACGGGACGACAAGGGATATCTTGTCACAGGGTGTTATAAAATTGAGACGAGACAAGATGTCCCGTTTTGTAAAAGAGGGTGGGATTGCCATCTTGCCTCGTTTTACAGCGGGATGACCGGATGACTCGCTTAAAATTCAATTTTCTAAAAAATATCAAAATTTAATTAAAAAAATTAAAATTTAAAAGTATCAAAGTCATCCATCCATAGACCATAATTCATCAATCATCATAGTCATTACATAAGATAATAAAATATAAATACTTAAACTAAATAGAATTTAGTTCTCAAATCAACACATTATAACAAAATAATCAAATATCACAGACTCAAATAATTTAATATTAAATATATAATTTAAAATTTTGTTCCGACAGGACATTCTATCCCATCCGTCACGGGATGAGTGTAAAAACATGATGTCCCATCTTGTCCTGCCATTTAACATACAGACTATTTATTCCACCATGTCCTGCCACGAGTTGGCAGGACAATAATTGGCCAACCCAACGAGATGATTCGGTTTTGCCTGTAACACTCCTTGACAACTTGAAGGCGTTGATGATTGTCCTCTAACCAACACGAGACTTTCCAGTGAGTTTTGTCCTCACTCGCACACTTTCTGAGAAAACTTCCCAGAAGGTCACCCATCCTAGAATTGCTCCAGGTCAAGCACACTTTACCTTGGAGTTCTTAAGGGATAGGTTACCGAAAAGTAGATACATCTTTTTGGTATGAGTAGTGCAAATCAATTCTTTTCAGCTATCATCAACTGTATAGTCCCATACCTATACAGCCTTCGGATCTCTCTCATTTCGATGTAAATTCTATTCGTTCATGTGCCCCTCCCTCTTAAAAGCCTGCCAAGAGCCGCTCCTTGTCCGTGCGTCTTTGCACCGGCGATCACTCTCCGCCCTCATCAGTGCCCGGGATATCACATGCCCACCAGCTTCCGCTTGGTTCACCCTCGAACCACACCGTACTGGGAGAGGTCAGGCTCTGATACCATCTGTAACGCCCCTTGACAACTTGAAGACGTTGACGACTGTCCTCTAACCAACACGAGACTTTCCAGTGTGTTTTGTCCTCACTCGCACACATTCTGAGAAAACTTCCTAGAAGGTCAACTATCTCAGAATTGCTCCAGGTCAAGCACGCTTAACCTTGGAGTTCTTAAGGGATAGGCTACCGAAAAGTAGATGCATCTTGTTGGTATGAGTAGTGCAAATCAATTCCTTTAAGCTATCCTCAACTGTATAGTCTCATACCTATACAGCCTTCGGATCCCTCTCGTTCCAGTGTAAATTCGATTCGTTCATGTGCTCCTCCCACTTAGAAGCCTGCCAGGAGCCGCTCCTTGTCCGTGCCTCTTTGCATCGGCGATCACTCCCCGCCCTTATCAGTGCTTGGGATGTCACATGCCCACCAACTTCCGCTTGGTTCGTTGTACTGGGAGAGGTCAGGCTCTGATACCATCTGTAACACCCCTTCATAACTTGAAGGTATTGACGACTGTCCTCTAACCAACACGAGATTTTCCAGGTGTTTTGTCCTCACTCGCACACTTTCTGAGTAAACTTCCCATAAGGTCACCCATCCCAGAATTGCTCTAGGTCAAGCACGCTTAACCTTGGAGTTCTTAAGGGATAGACTACCGAAAAGTATATGCATCTTGTTGATATGAGTAGTGCAAATCAATTCCTTCAAACTATCCTCAAATGTATAGTCTCATACCCATACAGCCTTCGGATCCCTCTCATTCCGGTGTAAATTCGATTTGTTCATGTGCCCCTCCTGTAACACCCCGATTTTTATTAGGTTCTAATTAAGTGAAATTAAGGGTAATTGACCTTGGTTGGAATTTAATTGGGTTAGAGTGGATAAATTTCTCCTTATTAAAGTGTTATATGTTATTTATTTTATTTGTGTGCCTATATGTGTATTTTTAATTTATGTTTAAAGATTTGAAAGTTAGTTGGGCATTGTAGTATTATTTGGGATGTTTTAGAATATTTAGTATTTTTTTTAGTAACGGGTGGGCCCCACAACACCTCTATATAATACTCATCAATGCCTCCACTAAGAAAACCTAATTTCCAAAAATACTCTTGGTAGCCTCCATCAATCCTTGTGCCTCCATTCCACTCTCTCTCTCTCAAAAACCAAAAATCATAACCATTCCACAACCCCAAATCCATACCAATTCTCACCCAATCACAAAACAAATCACATATTCTTGATCCTCTCACCAAATAGAACACTTCTACCGTTTCCATTTTTGAAAGAAGCCATCTTTGTACCGTTCGTGGGGCTAGAGAGAAAGTGAGAAGGAAAGGGGTGTCTCTACGCATAGCATAGGAGGTCTACGAGAGGTAGGGGTTTAGGCATTCTATTTTCATGCATATTGATGATGATTTTATGAGATTAATGTGATGGTCGTTTTTCCCATTAGAAATTTTTGTGCCTTATTATTATTATTATGGTTCTATATATATATATATATATATATATGCGCGAATGGAGGCCGCGAGCAGCGCATGCGCGCTTGGTTTTTGTTTTTATATATATATATATAAATAAATAAAACACAGTTTATCTGTGTGTATATTACTATTACATATTATTATTACATAAACTTATACCTATTAGCATGTATATGAGTTAATAATAGGTAGGTAACAGGTAGAAATAATAATAATATGATAATGATAGTAATATTGATAGGGAAGATAATAATAAAATATTAACCCTAATAATAATAAAAGAATAATATAGTAAGAACAACAACATGTATAATATATAATATGTAATGATAATAATATTAATAATGATAGTAAATATAATAGTGAGTATAATTAAGGATAACATTACATAAGACAAAGTTAGAAGTGAATAAGATATATATATGATTTATGCATGATTTATATATGATTATATGAGCTGTACAATATGTTTATACATTATTGTAATATAAAAGTACGATTATATGATAATATATGTTACGTATGATTTATGTATGTTCATTATGTACTGTTATGAGTTGTATGTGTGTTTAAATGCTATGATGTAATGTTAAGTTATGATATTACGATATAGTGTTATGTACATGTTTAAGATGTAATGGAAAGTTAAAGTAAAGTGCAATAGCCTTCAGCATTACAATGAGAGTTGTTAAGGGAGGAATAACAACCTTGGCATTACAACCTCATTGTTAAGGGAAGGTGAAATACCAAGATAAAACGTTGTAGCATTCGGCATTACAGTGAGAGTTGTTAAGGGAGGGATGGCAACCTCGGCATTACAACCTCATTGTTAAGGGAAGGTGATATCCCCCCTCTCCCCATAAGTTTAGGATGAGCTCATGCCTAGGGGTCGGTGTAGTGGAGGTTACAGGAGGGCGGGCACAGGCCAAAGATTAATGCAAGATTAAAGTTTAAGAGAACTAAAGTTATTTAGGATGTTATGATATATTCTTTCCCTTACTGATATTTCGAAGCACAGAGTACACTACACAGAGACCTTTAATTATGCTATGTTATATGTATTAAATAAAATGAACAAGACGCACTTAGGTAAGACGTTCCGGGAAAAGATTGTTTTAAACTTATATCTGAAATGAACTCATTCATGCTCCACTCATTTTATAATTAAACCCGGGGCGGCTTCCTCTACTGAGTCACTTCCCAGTGCTCACCCTATGTTTTTCCCCCATATTATAGAGGAGCAGACAGAGCAGGACCATGGAGCTAGCGAGGAGCAGGCTCAGCCTTAGTTTATTTTTCAGTCCCCCGCTTTATAAACCTACATACATTGATTTGCATTTCGGTTATGGATTCATTTCAGTTGTTTGAGTTATTTATTTCATGTCCGGACCTATGTTAGCCGGCAGCTATTTATTTGACATGTATGTATGGTGGAGTCTCATAAGTCATTGCCTTTGGCTTATGGGGTAAAGCCTAATATTTATTCCTTGTGTGTTCATTGATTGTTGGGAGTTATTTATTTGATAGACTATTCAGTTTATATCTTGGCATGACTTATTATTTATCGATTATGTATTTCGCAAAGTCCTTATTTTTATATCGTAAACAAATTGCGAAAATTTTACTCCCGCCTATTTTTCGCGTATATATTTTAAAGTAAAGAATAGAACATGATAACAGAGAGTGACCCTTATGAAATAGCCTAAAATGACTTAAGCATTAAGGGATATCTAGTAGGGGGTTACACCTCCCACTTAGAAGCCTGCCAGGAGCTGCTCCTTGTTCGTGCCTCTTTGTATCGGCGATCACTCCCCGCCCTCATCAGTGCCCGGGATGTGACATTGCCACCCCTAACAAGAGTTCAAATCATTAGAAGATGAGAGTGGTATAATAACAAAAAGAAGAGATTATGTGAGTTGTGTTTGATGTGATGCTAGATTTCTCTATATATATAGGGACAAAACAACCAATATCATAACTCTATGTATAGATTCCAAATACTTCAATGTGTAGGTTTTAGAGATCACATTTTAATGGTCCAACCGTCCAAAAAATTCAAAAGAAATTAGACTAAATTTTAACTAAAATAAATAAATTTGAAACAAATATAAAGAACATTTTCAACAGATTTTGTCTCTTGATTTTTATTAATTGATGAAAGTTGTTACTCTTTATTAATTGATGATAGAAGTTTTAGAAGATAACCAATTGTTCACCAAATTATGCCACCTCACTAATTAATTCCACTAAAATGAAACCTTCCTAATTATAAAGATAAAATTATTTATTTTAAAAAGAAAATATATTGATATCTAAGTTTAAGAAGTTTATGAGGAAAAATGCTATTTTCAGGTAAGAGTTTAATTTCAATTTATTATTAGTGTAAAATAATTTTATAAAAATATCCTTAATCACTTACTAACTAAATCTCACAAACTAATGCACAGACTAATACATGTAATTAGTTAATAGTATAAAATTTTTATATTGTTAATACATCATAATTAAACTTTTTTTTATAAATAAAATAGGACTTGTCACTTATTACTATTTTTTTAGGTTTTATTTTTCTTTCTTCATCAATCATCATTTGTCTCTTATTGTTATTATGTACAAGATATTTTTTAGCTTTTTTTTTTCATAGACCCATTTTATTATTTGATGAGCAGGTATATGAGTATACATAAATAGCATTCCTCTAACTCGGAAAATGTGGTTGAACGGTAGGGGCTCATCCTCTCTTAACCAAGTGTTGAGAGTTCGATCCTCGCCTTGGGTATGGAAAAGCTTTAAAATTCTGGGCCAGTTGTCTCACCCTTTGAGATACCTACAAACCAATGAGGAATTAGTCTAGTCGACAGTGGATACCCGGTCGTGAAAAAAAAAAAAAATAGCATTCCTCTTCCATGCAGGAGTCACATGGGTCATCACAAAGTAGAGGACTTGTGCTAGAATAAAATCAAAATCAAAGTCAAACTAAGTTCAAACTCCCTTTTCGTCCCGTGTAAACTTCCCACGCCACCCTTCCTGCTCACCTAAAACTCAAAGCCTTCTCTTGTCATCACCACTTCAATAAATGAGAAGAGACCAATTTGCATCAAAATCACTTTTTTCCCCTCTAGCTCAATGCACAATATACTATTAGTCTTGCAATCTAAGAAGCAAATACATAACATTCCCAAACTACAAAACTAGAATTCAATGGATCAAGACACAGATAACAGCAAATCGGAGAGACCAAAACTGTGCTAGGACTAGGAGGAGAAACCAGGGACAAATTTGCAAAATTAAAATGTAAAAAAGAACAAATACACCAAACCCAAATCTCAGAGAGTACAAATTGACACTAAACATACAATTTTTATATAAATAAATATGTCATCATTCTGTATAACAACTCTGTTTCAACACTCATCAGCTAACACCTACAAAAGTACAACAACATACCAAAATGGAATACCGCTAATAGCAATAACAATATATAGTATATAACAACTACAATTATTATATACCATAAGATAAACACTAGTAAATTCTCTACTTTACTCCTAAAATCTTCAAATCAAACTTTCTTTGCTAGGCACATGCTTCTTTCCTTGCAGGGACAACAAACAAGGAATCAAGATCAGGTGGATGAAAGTAGCCCTCTTTTGGCGGCGGTCGTCTCTTTCCGGCCACCGGCTTCTTCCTCGGCGGCGGCGGGCACATGAGAATGGCCGGAATCTGATTCTGCAGCAACCTTGGTGTCCTGCACCCCTCTTCCCATTCTCTCATCATTCCGCTTCCATCACCCATGGCACCTATCTATATTCAAAAATGTTCAACAACACATAGAGCTAAAACTTCCTTTTCACAAAGGGCATATATAGAAGAAGAAAATAAAATATATAAATTTTAATAAAATGAGAATTTTCTATTTTTACATTTAATTTTAATCCACTCATAATATATAGTATTTTTTTTGCACAATTATCTAATAATGTAATCTAACATCGGTCATAATTATTTTTCTCTTTTTTACTATTCAAAAAATCATACAAATAAAACGTTTTAATTGAATAATAATATAAAATACTTTTACATGATTAATGCATTAAAATTATATTCTTTTACTATTTAGTTTTAAAAATTTTGAAAATTTGAAAAGATTGTGGGATGAGAGGGAGGGGAGTGGGAATCGTGTGGGGTGGGCGTAACGAGGAGCGTTAGAACGAGCGGTATGAGTAGGTGACAGCTAAGCGGTGGCAGTGAACATAACACGTGGCAATTTCTAATTGGGTCGTGTGGACTCGCGCGTGACCCCACGTAGGCCACGTCTCGCCGCGTTTTTTTTCATTGATGTTCAAATTAGGCGGCGCCATAGAGAGGGTCGGTGTTTGCGCGGGAAGGAACAAAATATTTTAATTTAAGTTCACAGGGCGGTGACTCACTGTAGGGAACAGAGGTGGGGCCATTCAGGAGATGGACGGTGATAAGGTTGCTGTCATATTGAGATCATGGTAGAGGGCTGTGAGATTAGTGGTGTTGGGTTCTGATCAGATTATCAGAAAAATTATGTCTGATATGTTGTGGGGCCCATAGAGTATGGACATGGGCTGAAAAATGTTGTTGGGTTTGTGTTGCTGAATGCAATGCAATGAATGTGGATGAGTGAAGTGAACATCTTTCTATCTGAGGCACTGAACAAGACTGAAGAATCACACGGCCCAATGTTGATTTCTCACTTGTGCCATTTATTAATTCAAGCAAGCATATGGAACTGGTGCCTAATATGGTGCATTTAATTTTGTAAGTAAATATACTATTTAGTCCCTTTAAGAGTAATTTTGAGGATAATTTAGTCATTCGATATTTGAAAGTGATAAAATAGTTTCTCAAGATTAATTTTATAGGACATATTAAATGAGAATTTAGTCTCCCCGTTAAGTTTTTGTTAATTGAGTTGCAGTGATGTGTATAACACATTGTATGACATATCACCTAAGTTACGTCATGTTTATAACTCAATTAACATAAACTTAACATAATGACTAAATTATCATTTAAAGTGTCCTATAAAATTAATCTTTGAGGACTAGTTTGTCATGAGAGACTAACATGATATTCATTCTAATTTTATGTTCATTCATTTGCATTCATTTTTTTACCCACACTTCGTTAATATGGCTATACTTTTTTTCTTATATTAGTTATATAACTTTTTAAATAATAATTTTAATTTTCAATTTATTTCTATTGTTCTTTGCAGTTCTACTTTTGGCATTTTCATCCTATCATCTAAATTTATCATTTCGATTGTTTTCGGTAATTCTTCTTTAAATATATATGTTATTTGTCTTTAAAATTCCTTTGTTAGATTTTCACAAGTATTTACTATTTGAGTGTCATCATAATCTAGTCTTTGAATTTTACTGCCTATTTTTCCTATATTTTGTAACACGTATTCTTTACTCATATGTAAAAAATAATTTATAAGATATTGTAAATAATATTCTGTAAATACTAAATATAATTTATTATAAATATATATTGAGTTATAGTTTCCTGGAATATAACTATAGGTATAATCATAGTATTATGTAAATTCCAAAAAAATTATTTTTCAAATATAATTGTGTATGAAATCTATCACTTATCAAGGCACATAACAAGAATCATACGCGGTAAACCGACAACAAAATAGACGGGATACCGACGGGAAAAAAATTTAAACTGGCTAGTATAGACCCATGGATAAGATCGACGTCATTGGTGAAATAAAACTGACGGGAATTAGACCCGTCAGTTTATAAATCGATGGCTATTAGACGGAAGGTATTATATATTATGTCCTGTCTGGAAATGATATTTTAATACGAAGACATAGTCGTTGTAGTCAACATATTTCTGTAAAACAATTGGTCTCAAATATACTCAAGAGGGGGTGAATTGAGTATTAAAAATTTTCGCAAACTTAATTGAAATAGAATTGAAAGTCTTGATTTAAATATGTTTGGATTAGGCAATGCTCTAGAATGATTACTTGTTCAAAAGTAAATTGCAATAAATTATATAGATACAGATATAGAGATTGCAAACTTGAATTTATACTGAGTCGACCACACCTTTGTGCCTACATTCAGTTCCTTAAACTCCCGTTCAAGTAGTATCCACTAACTAACAAGCTTAATCGGGTGTTTGTCAAACTGTTACAACTTCTGAGAACTTTCGACACTTCCGGGTACCTCACTTAGGTGTGAAAGTCTCAAACTCTCTCTTGGAGGATGCTTCATCCCCAATTACAGCAATACAAGATTGAATGAAAGTTGTGTATGCCTCTCACAAAGTGTAAATATTACAAAAGAAGCACTAATAGAGTAAAACTAAAATATCTCTCAAAAAGGCTAAAAAATAACTCAAAATTGAGATTGATGAAACTTGTATGTAAGAATGATTTGTAATGCTCTGATATGTTGTGTTATGAGTTTTGAACCTCTATTTATAGGAAAAATTAGCCTCTAAACTGTTAGTGGTGATTTAATTAAGAAATAATTAAAAAAACAGCATTTAGGACCCTTGTCTACACTGTTCTGCAGTTGAGGATCGATCCCCCAAATAAAACAAGCGTAACGGTCAAATTTTGAATTGAGGACCGATCCTCCTTTTACAACGGCTAAAAATATGACTGTTGAAAGCTGGGGATCGATCCCCTGCACTAATTTTGTGCATAATTCAAATTTTTCTGTTGGGATCTATCCCCTCCACTAAATTTTGAAAATATGAGAAACTTTCATGTGGGGATTGATCCCAGCAAGGTGGGGATTGATCACCAGCACTAAAACTCCAGAAAATATATTATTTTAGTGCTATTTCTGAATTTTGTTTCAATTCAAATTATTTTCTAAACATAGTTTTATCATTCTAAATCATTTCAAAACATTTTATAAAAAGTCTCCAACATACTTTTGGCCAATATATAATTTTCAAAATAAATGAGAGATGAATTTGATTTTTATCCTTTGACAATTAAAATTCTAAGTCCTAAACTATTTCTTGGACTTGCTTCTTGCATATTCTTGGTTGTTGCCAAGTACTTCACTCCTATGTTTGTCATTATATACTCAAAACCTGAAACATTTACAACACATGCATATACAAATATTGATCTTATCACATATATTTACAATTTCCAATTGGAAATTGACGTGTTAAATATTTTCAATTCCCGATGGCGAAGAAATGGTACTCAATTTTTACCTTTGTTGATGGCATCTCGATGGGTTATGAAACAGTAATATGAATGTTATCTGGACGGCTAACCGACAGGAGTTCGAGGCAATATTGTGGACGGATTTCCGATGGGCTCATAGAAAATAATTTTAAAAAAATCATTTATAAAATCATACAATATTTATTTATATTGTTATCTTGTATACACATTTATATATCATTCAACACCTAATTGAAATAGCATACAAAATTTATTTAAACAATTATCAAATTTTATTCACAAAGAAAACAAATGTAATATAAAAAAAATAAAAAATCATAGTTGTACAAACATCACAAATCCTAAAAAAAATGTATAAAACTACAAAGGTAATGAAAAACATGGTGAGGACTTGTCAGCATAGTCAGCATTATGATTCCCACCATCATCCCGCTCCCTCACGCCGCCCTCCTCGTCAGAAGAAGAAGAAGAAAGAAAATCTGCAGCCTTCGATTCAGAGGGACCCATAGTGTTGAAGAATTCCCTCATTGTGCTCCACATATTCTTCACCTTTGAATCTGTCTTCTTCTTTTTCTTCCGCTCGGTACGGAGCTCCTCCTGCAACTGATGTATCTCCTGATTGAGAGCATGAACTCTCTCTCTAACCAGGTCATCGGTACCTGCAGAGGCAAATCCAAAGGCAGACGCAGAGGCAGAGGCAGCAGCCACCGAGGAGATGGACTCGACAAAGTGGGTCTTGCTAGTGCTATAGATACGGCCCTTATTAGCGCAACTCACCACCTCGAGCCACAACCTGTCCTCATCAATAGGGGGCACTTACTCCCTTGCCTCTATCCAGGCCTGACGCTCATCCTCTGCGGCCTGCAGCCGGTCACGAAACTCATTCTGCAAAAATTAGCAACATAAACTCAATCAGTTACTATATAGTTTCAATTTAAAATTATTTGTTTTAATTTAAACTACTTTCTGAATACTTACAAAAGTCCGCTCAGACCGCTGATCAATCCACTCATGACCCCTCTCAGTCCTCTCATATGCGTCGCCTGGAAAAGCTCGCTCTGAGTGGGGGTTGCTTCGGTTCCCTAGCCTCCATAATTATAAAGAACGAATAGTTATGTATTTTTTTTTTGTCACAACTGTTAACAGAAAAAAGACAAAGAACAAATCTAATTATATTGTTTATACCAGTTGGGCGCGGGTCGACTCAGTCACTCAACTGTGTTGGAGCCGTTGGTGTGGAGGGATCCGCCTTTCAGCGAAGCTCGGTTGATTGTGTTGCGCTGGGACTTCTTCATGAACTCGCTCCTCTGAAGCCCAGTACTGCTCCAGGACCTGGTGATGTGCCTCAGGTATCCATGTACTACTCCCACGACCAACTCGGCATCGTGCAATAGCTCCTGCATCCGATTGGCGGTCCGGAACGACTAGAGGCATTCCTGATGGCAGTCTTCTCCTTGGGGCGGATCAAGAAGTCTCTCTACAAAGAAATAATAACAAGTATAAGTATGTTAAATGCAGTTAAATTATGGATCGAAAAAAAACATAAACTATACATAAACAAAACTTACGCGCCACTCCTGCCACCATATCTCCTTGACATGGGGGGATCTCAGTGAAGTTGCGGTATGAATGATCATACCGCTTTTGGATCGTCCCAGTGATCCTCTTGATCCCTTGATTAGCGTAGACGAGCCACCTAAAACCAAAGAAAATAAACAAATATGTCAATGTAAAAATAAACACATCCTAAAATACAGAGCATAATCAAAATGAAAATATATAGATGAAAAGTTATACCACAATTTACTTACCCATTACTCCCGTTGTATCTAAGCCGATACTGCGAATCGGTTGGAAATGAGTCTTGCTCCTGGGCGGCCTCCACCTGCTGATCAGGCACATGTGGGGGATGGCCGCAAGCCGCGAGGGTAGATGGTGGAGTGGCTGCAATGGGGGCAACTAAGGTCGTTTCCGGCGGCACAGTGGTGGCTGGAGTTGAGATGGAGGCAGGGGATGCGAAGCTCGACTGGGCCGAGCCAACAGAATCCTGGCCAGGACCTTATCTGGCACGACACCCTTCCTCGTGGTCATGCAGCACCTCGTCTACCAGCCATAGACCTGTAAATTATTAACAATTAATATGCATTGTGATGTGATAAATGAAATTTAACTATTAAAACATATTCGATAGCTAATGCAGTCTTACTTACAAAACAAAAAAAAATGACAAGTATCAATCAGATAATTCGATATCCTCTTCATCACCATCTTCATCATCGTCATCCTCTTGACTACTCTCATCTGATTCGTTATCTCTGTTGTTGTCTAACAACGCTCGAAAAGGGCTTTCCACAGTTTCAGGTTCATTGGTTGTAGAGAGCAGAGTGGGAGGCACATTTGTGTCCTATACTATCCTTTGGGGATATTGACTATTCTCTTGGTAAGTCTGTTGTTCATTAACTAGCTCATCGTACTCAACTTGTCCCCGTGGTTTCATCCTTCTTACTACCCACTAGTTCGACTTGCACTTTCCAGGATAAGACAAATAGTACACTTGTCTAGCATTTTGGGCAATAATGAAAGGATCGTAACGCTGCTCTCTTCGGCTATGACTAATCTATGTTATCTAGTAATTGTTATGATTACGCGTTCCAATAGGACGTCGTGGGTCATACCAATCACAGTAGAAGAGCATAACCTCTTTCATCGGAGTCCCTACATACTCGAATTCTAGTATCTCCCTAATCGTCCCAAACCAATCTTGCTCCCCTTCACCCGCATCTCTCCTTTGTCACAAACCCCATATTTGTATATTTTTTGTTCTCTATCCCAATCTACAGTGTGAAATTTGAAACCATTGACATAGTAAATTGGCCAACTTTCAGCTCTATTGTTAGGGCCCCATGCAATGTCTTGCAAGAATTGATTCGTAACACGATTGGAAGGGTGTTGAGCCTTACATGTAACAAAATATTAATGTGAATTAGTAACACATGAAGTGTTAAGTTTGAGCATAAAGTAGAATGTTGAATTGTTAAGAGGCACAATACATACATAGGCTTTGACCAAGTTGGGAAATTCCTAGAGAGATTGTCCCTGGTGCATTTGTTCGTAGCACTTGCGCTGAGCAATGTGTTATTAATGAAATATAAAACAATTAATGTTACATATCGAAATGTGATTAACTTTTTTGCACCTGCGAAATGACTCAACTTCTTCACAGTTTAACAAAATGTGAAGGTGTGCTGAATTCTACTCATCAACGGTCAACCACCAGTGAACTGAACAGCCCGCAGCGCGATCGGGCTGGTTGAACATGGAAAAAATCGGCTCAACTTCACTATCACCTCCATCATCATTACGAATAACCCGAATTCTTCGAGATTGTACATGTGCTTTAAAGTAGAATGAGCAAAAGTTTGATGTCTCTTTCGCTAAGTATACCTGACAAATCGACCCCTCCACATGTGTTTATTCTTAACTGTTCTCTTGTATGACCCAATCTCTCTTTCAAAAGGATACATCCAACGATATTGCACTGGCTCGTAAACTCTTGCCTCATACGCTACATGTATGGGAAGATGTTCCATTGAGTCAAATAACACAGGAGGGAAAATCCTCTCCATATTGCACAAGATAATGGGAATATTTGTCTTCATCACTTCAAGATCATCCACCTTAAGTGTTGGTTCACATAAGTCCCTAAAGAATTCATCACTCAACTCTGTGAGTGACTTCCACACATGGTCGGGAAACTCTCTAAACATAACAGGAAGCAAACTTCCCATGAACACATGAAAGTCATGACTCTTAAGACCGACAAACTTGCTCTGAGCTAGATTCGCAAACCTCTCGAAGTTAAATGCGTAGTTCTCAGGCATTCTCATTTTCGCCACCCACTTGAATTCTAGACAAAATTACTTACTTTTCTTATTTGATATCCTTATCGGAGAGAAAGTAAAAATTAAAATTAAATGTGAGACATAATATTAATAAATATAATATTATAAAATACACTAAATAATTTTCAAATTTATTTAATAAACGTGAAAAGTGGAAATAATACATTTATCATACAATAGAGAGAGTATAAAGTAAGGAATAAAATGATATTTTATAAGAGAAAAAGAAAAAGTTTAAGAAGTGTAAGCTTAGTAGTATAATCAATCATCAATCATCACACAATGCACTTACATTGCAGTTACACCGTCACTTTAAGGGGTCGTTTGGTTCGCGGATTGGTTTTTTCCTGGAAATATACACATTCCTGGGAATCACTTCCCCGGAAAAGAAACATTCTTGAGTTTGGTTTGTACATTGAATTCTCGGGAATTTTATTAAATTTTCCCATGAATGAATTATTCCTATGTTTGGTTCATATTAACATTAATGGGAATATTACATGTTTTTCCAAATATACCCCTAGCTATTTAAAGTAAAAAAAAATAATTAACAAATAAACACATATAAAAAACTAATAATTAACAAATAAATATATATAAAAAACTAATAATTAAAAAATAAACACATATAAAAAACTAATAATTATAAAAAATGAATCAAAAGGTTTGGGTGAGTATGATAAACATTGGTTATTTTGTAATATTAAAATTATAATGAGAGCATTAATGTCATTTAACACCCACTCCACATTTCCATAGAATGAGAATCTTAAAAACTCATGAGGGAGATGTGAATGAAAATGTGAGAATATTTGATTCCCGAAAATACAACATTCTCAGAAATATTTTTCTAAAGTACGAACCTGAAAAACATACTTTCCCACAAAATATTCCCGAAAATCCTTGAAGATTACTCTAACCAAACGCGCCCTAACATTCGATGGCTTTGATCAAGCATGAAGGGTTAACCCCACTATTTCACCTCACCCTTTGCACGTGGCACCCACTCCCACACACACGTCAAGCTCCCACGCGCCATGTGATGGGTGCCCCAAATTAGAGGTTGACTTTTGATGAAGCTAATAAGGGAGCAAAGGTAGTGTCACCATCAACAACCATGTTTGGTCTCTCAAAATGTGGATCTCACACACACACTCCCCACACCTTCTACTCATTATCAAACGATGTCGTGCAGCTACTCTAAACCAATAATGTTTATCGTACGTCAAGAAATATGTTCATTAAGTATCCAACGTGTGTTATACATGATATGGAATGTGTGTTATACGTACATGTACTAAACAAATAGCACACATCACATATCATATATAACACACTTTGGATACTTGGTGGACGTATTTCTGATGTACGACAAAGTACTCTATACCCACTCTAGTCAACCCTCTTGTCCAATTGAACCTCTTCTTAGAGTTCCCATGCTATGCTTCTTATTCTTTTTTATTATGTTTTCTTTTAAACCTCAATTTAATCTTTTATATTCTATGCATAAATTATTTTAGGCTTTAATTTTTAAAGAAGAGTTAAATCACTTTTTGACTTTATAAAATATGAATCGACTTAGTTCATGATAGACAAATAATGAAGTATCAAAAATTAATTTAACTCATATTTTATAATATCAAGAACCATTTGAACTTTTTTTTAATCCAGGTATATATATATTATTTATAAAAAAATAATGACTAATCCCTTAAAATATGTAGATTTATTCCTACCACTAATTATATTCATATAAAGTGTCAAATGGATCGAGTCCTAAGATATTTAAAAAAACTCAACAAAAACTTTATGCTTATTCTTAATAACCTCCTCTATTCCATTTAAAAAAAATGATATTTTCTTTTAATTTTGTTTTTTTGCGACATGTAGTGGATTTGTTTGGATTCAACAAGTCAAAGCCACATACCAACAAAAAGTTCCCTAACTCTCAAGCAACCTAAATAGCTGATTGAGATTAAGGAGGAGGAGCATCAACTAGTCGTGATTCTTGTGTGCCTCTACAGATCTTATAGTTACAGGAATAGCCATTTTTTGGTTAATTTATTCATTTTGCAGAGTAGATAACACAAATTAAGAGGGGGTAGATAATGGTTGTCCATTTCTGATGGGTATGGGAATCAGCTGCATTGCCCCATCAGAGTTATTATTATTTTTTTTACTTTTTTCTTTTTAATAATTGTTGATTTTTCTTTAAAAGGTGATAGCTATATTTTTGTTTACTCCTCCCAAATATGAAAATTTACTAGAGTTACGGTAATTATTTATGAATTAACTATAGCATTTTATCACAATATTTTTTTTATGGGTTTCCTCTCGGGTATCCGTCAGCTGGTAGCTGACGACTAATCTCTTGCTCCTGCGGAGATTACCTTTCAGTTGCTAAAGAGCTGACCACAAGGTTTTTTACATACACATCGCCCCTTTATCAGAAATTCTTTCTTGGTACACAATGAAATACCAGTAAAAACAACCAATAAATAGTGCACAACATATAATATGTAATATACACAATATATATTACATATTATGCACGACATATATGACATGTTATGCATAACATATATCATATGTGAAAACATCATCTTTCTTTACGATATGTAATATATATTATGCACAACATGTAATATATGTTGTGCATACTATATTGATTGTCTTGATTGTATTTTCATTGTGCATGTAAAAATGCTCTTATTTATTGATCTAGTACAAGTACTACCTTAAGTGCACTGGTTTTATAAATTATAATTTTATTGTGATGAACTCATTGCAGAAAGTTAGTTAGGCCATTCAAAAAGATTATGGTATGACCAAAGTATTTGTGCAGGCTTAGTGATGTAAAAGCATTTCCTCAACAATTAATTCCCAACTTACTTTATTTACAATTTGATTCAAATTCTTAGTGTTGCCGATGAAAGTATGAAGGCAAAAATTCTAAGCTATATATGCATGCTGGGGTATGTGCACATAGCACATAGGCTTTCCAAGGGCAGTGTTAGCTGTGTGAATGGTAACGGTACTGGTACAACTAAGGTAGCCAACTATATAGCCAACTAATAAATAGGAGTTATATATATAGAATCTGTAATTAATATGATAAATAAACAATATTTATTATACAATCTATTATTCAAACTTTCTAAAACAAACTCTTATTCAAATAAGAAAAAAATCTCTCACAATTTTCATGATTCACAAAATCAATGCACTTATCTTACTCAAATCTGAAAAAATGGATTTTACTTTTGAAAAACAACATAACACATATTACACGTATTAAATAAATTGAATTACACATACCATATAAAGAGTAATACACATACCAACATAAATATTATTACACGTACCAAATAATTACACATATCAAATAAAGAATATTATTATACGTACCAAATAAAATGTATTATACATATTAAATAAAAGAGTATTACACATATAAAAATAATATATATTACACATACAAAAATAATGGTTGTTACACATACCAATTAAAAAGTATTACACATACTAAATAAAAGTTGTTACACATACCAAATAAAAAGTATTACACATACTAAATAAAAGGTATTACATATATCAAATAAAGTGAATTACAAATACATAAATTTACACATATCAAGTAAAGATATTAGAATCATTTGATCCTCCATGAGTTAAAATAATATTAGAACTAAATTAAATAATAATTATAATTATGGAAGTAGTTAATGACATATTGATAGGTTATTATCAAGTATTTAATTTATGTTTTTTATTTTAATTTTTTGGACAAACATTAAATAGGTTGGCACACTAGTTGGCTAGACTAGTTGTACCTCTAGACTTTTTCGTTTTCTCAATAATGCTTGACGTACAATAAAAATACGTTCAACTTGTATCCAACGTGTGCTATCTATATTACAGGATGTGTGCTATATGTATAGCACATATACATATAGCACACATCCTGTAACATGGATAGCAAACATTCGATATAAATTGTACATATTTATGTTGTACATCAAACATTACTTCAAAATTGCCGAGGAGTTGCTGCATGTTTAATTTCATCTGCAATTTATTTTGTGTTTGTTTGGTTAGCATTGAAAATGTAGTTCAGTTGAATAAAAAGTGAGTTGAAAAAGTAAAGTTATGTATTTTATATTTTAACTTTTAAAATTAACATGTAACTTTAAATATAATTAATTTCAATGAAAATTAAAAAAATTATCTTTTATTTTTATTATCTCATAATAATTCTCTCGAATCTATTCTTTAACATCTTTTACAAATATAAATTTATTTTTTCTATGTAAATAATTAAAAATAATTTTTTCAATATCAATTATTTTAAAATCAATTATACTGAAATCTAAACCAAAAACAATTCTTTCATAAACCTTTACGTACATAATTAAGTGTCTGTTTGGTTCGACCACTTTTTCACGTTGCGATAGGAAAAAGTGTGTTGAAAATAATTGAATGTATTTGGTTTGTCATTTTACTTATAGAAAAAGTGATTAACTTTGAAAATAATTGATTCTAATTAAAGTTATAAATATTAGTTTTTACTTTTAGTAACTCATAACAACCCTCTTAAATCAACTTTTTAAACATCTTTTCTAAACACAAATCAATTTTTTCTACCTCAATTTTTTTAAAATCAATTCTTTTAACATCAATTATTTCAAAAACAATTCTACCAAAATCTAAACCAAACAGATTCTAAGTTCATCTAATTGTTCAGCTTGCTAGAATTACTTTAAAAGCTATGATGCACAGAAAATCTACCATTTGCTGTTTAACCCTACATATGCCTATGTCTGTCTTGCTAAGTACAAGAACTATCTTCCCTGCTTTAAATATATATAATGTTATGTGATAACCAAGGAATTAAGAAAAGAATTTAATTTAAACCCTCTGAATTTTGAATTAAGTATTGAGCTAAGCTCCAATAACCGTCCTAATATTTCTTTATCATAAGGAGAAACTTGCTTTAGTAAGTAACCTACCATTTCATCAATAGCAGCAAATAATGCAAACTCACCTACCCTGATAAATTAATTTCTGCTAAAAAGAGGCAATTGAAATGAGTCACAGGTGTCAAAGAACACCATAAAAAATAGAATAATGCTAAATGCACAATGAAAAACCAGTCCATCCAGTCAATAAATGAGATTACGGGCCACAATTACTCAGTCCATTACAATTTCAATGATTATTTGGGTCCAAATCAAAATCAAAATGACTTATTGTCTATATTGGCTAATTTTTCATTGTTTATATGGTATTATTGTAAAAGATATTTTTGATTAATATTTCTTTAAGGTTGACTTTTGCCATGGTTGAAATTGGGGTTGGCAATTAGCTTTTTGTCCACTTTGATTCATCTATCCTATCATCTAAAAAGGACAAAATAAACATTTAATTGAAAACACAGCATGCACAGAACATTACTACAATTTTTTTTTAAATGTCAAAGCCCTCATCTCAAATGGGGCTATCTGGCATATCATGTTTGTATGGACTCCAACCATTCAATTCCCCAAAACTAATCTCAAAGCATAACCACATATAAAAATTCATTGACTTCGTGTAATAAATTAAAATTAAATAAAATACACCACCCTATCATGAGAGATGCATATATTATACTCTGCTCCATTCTATTTTCAAAATCTACACTCCTCTCCCCCTGAGTTATAAAAATAAGTTACACTTCAATCCTTTTTCAATTTTCCTATTTTATATATTTTATTAGTCTTATATGTGCGATATACGGAATTATATTGAATTTTATATTTAAAATATTAAACATTGAAAAGAAATATTTATCTAAAAAAAGTTAAATGAAAATATGTTATTCATAAATTTATTTTGTAAATATAACAATAAAAATATATAATGAAATTATTATTATATTAGTGGATTCAAATAAAATTAAAATAGGATCTTGGAGAATTGTCTAATAACTACTTATCACATAATATGAATATGAATATGTAATTTTTAAAGAGTTTAATTTTGATGTACCGACAGTGTAAAAATATTTTACATTGTCATCCAATCAAAGCACTCCGTTTATATGACTTTTTAGGTAGTGGGAGAGAGAAAACACAATCATGACTGGTGTGGAAACACATGATTGAGTGTTTGTGTAAAAAAGGTTTACACTATCAGAGGATGAAAATTAAATCCATTTTTAAATTGTTTTTGTAAATAGATCATGTACATTAAACCATCACATATCAAACATATGGATTGTCTATTGTTACACCTTTTTAGCTATATTGTCATATCATATTTAATGAATTTCTACATAATTATCCTAAAATATGATTTTCCTTCTATTTTATTATTAATAATATACTTAAATAAATCTAAAATTTTAAAAGAATTTAATCTCTAATCAATCACTAAAAATCATAAAATATCCACAAATTATCAAACACTAAAAATTATTAAAATCACATAAAGCATTAAAAATAACTAATTATCATTGAATCTGATTTATATTCATATTATTCAATCACATATTTATATTTATAATATTCAATCGCGTAATTAGTTTTCATCTTTTTTAATATCGAATTCGTATTCATAAATATTTATAATTATTCTCTTTCAACAATCAACCAAAAATAATCATAATTTACAGATTATCAATCACTAAAAACTACTGAAATTACAGAAAATATTCAAAAATTACTAATTATCAATCATGAATAATTACTAATTATTCATATTTATTCTCGTCCAACAATCAACAAAAATATTAAAAATTTACTAATTCATGTTCATAATTATTTCTAATTAAAAAAGTATTAAAAATATCTAATATCAACCACTAAAATTCTCTAAAATATTCACTAAATATCAATCAATAAAAATCACAAAATTACAAGTAAAATATTCAAATCTCACTAATTATCAAACATTAATAATTACTAATAATTCGTAATTATTCTCTTTCAAAAAAAATATACTCATTATTTATATATGTTTTACATTTCCCGTAAGACAGTTAATCAATCATGTCAAATATATTAAATAATGACAATTAAGTTGCGGGAATTGAATTCGGTTAATTAAAAAAAATCATCCTTATCTAAAATAAATTATAAAATAAAACTATTTTTTTTATTTATATGATTGAATGTAGTAAATAATCAAATAATTAGGTAAAAATTATTTTAATTTAGATATATTATAATTCTAGTTAATATTATCTAATGTAGAAACATTTATTCTAATAATAATAATTAGATATATTAATAATTTAAGTTAATATTATAATATTATCTAAAATATTTTAATTCAAGATATATTATGTAATACTAAGATAGTAATATGAATATTTTCTATATTTACATCGTAACATTAAATAAAATAAATCTTATAAGGGTTCTGACATTATCATATGTGGTACAATTTATGAGGGTGAGGGTCAATATAGGGACTAATTGGCAAAAAATCATTACCTGTCTTTTAGTATACTAATAGAGATTCAATATATCTTATTAAACAAATATTATTCCTTCTTAAAATATAAATTACTAAATATTTATTTAAAATTTGTAAATCATAAATAAAAATATAATTGAAATCAAACTCAATCAATCAAGATACACGTAGAAAACTAACAATAATATAACTTATTTTTATAATTGAGTGGAAGGGAGTGTAGATTTTGAAAATAGAATGGAGGAGATTATCATTGTTCTGAAAAGTGAAAACTGGACCGGGCTAGTCGATCCAACCGGTTGAACCGGGAACCGGTCCCCTGTCCGATTCGGGTGAGACTTGAAAACCAGAAAGTCAAAAATCGGTAAAAAAATCCGGTAAAAACCGGTTGAACCGGTCGAGTAATATAAAAATAAAAATTTTGATTTTTAAAATTTAATAATTATTTTATAATAAAATACAATATATAATATATTTTAGTTATTAAATTAATGACTACTAAACCTCTAAATCTATTAAATACTTTATATTTCAACTTTCAATTAATATTTTAAATATAATTTAATTTTTTTAGCATGTAATTCATCTTATATCTATATATTGGTAAATAAATATATATTTTATTATATGCGGTTAACACTAGTCAAACCGGTTGAACCTCTAAATCTCTGAACCTCTCTCTCGATCGGTTTAATCTCGATCCAATTTTCAGAACTTTAGAGATTATAATATAGGCATCTCTTATGATAGGGTGGGGTATTTTATTTATTTTTAATTTATTACAAGAACTCAATGAATTTTTATATGTGGTTATGCTTTGAGATCAGTTTTGGGGAATTGAATGGTTGGAGTCCATACAAACATGATATGCAAGATAGCCCCATTTGGGATGAGGGCTTTGACATTTTAAAAAAAAATTGTAATACTGTTCTGTTCATGCTGTGTTTTCAATTAAATGTTTATTTTGTCTTTTTTAGATGATGTGATAGATGAATCACAATGGACAAAAAGCTACTTGACAACCCCATTTCAACCAAGGCAAAAGTCAACCTTAAAGAATTATTAATCAAAAATGTTTTTTAAGGTGTTCTTTGACCCCTGCGACTCATTTTCAAT